>JARHVA010008176.1:0-505000 GCA_037957365.1 Torreya grandis | reverse complement strand
CCTAAAATTAAGGTCTATAGTGAGAAAATGATTGATTCCCCATTTCCTACACCTCCTTCATCTACCCTTCCAACACTTATTGGACCACCATCAATCAATCAATCATTCCATCCATTCCTACCTCATCTCAAGAGCCTTTCTCTAGCATAGGCTAGTCCTAGCCACAATACGGATGCAAAAATTACAAGCAAAGAAACAAGCTAAATAACACTTGGTGTTTATTGAGCCACCCAAGATAATTTTAGAATTTGATGAAAATACTAAAAAAACTAAAAAGGATCACAAAGAGGGAAATGACAGGTATTAAAAAATAAATTAAATTTATAAGAGAATAATAACTATTCAACTTAACAAAGAAGATAAAAACTCAACCTAGAAAGCATGACGAGATTGAGAAATACCTCATATCTATGGTAGATGTTATAAGGGGAGTGTTAAATAAATTTTCCATGACTTCCAATATGAAAATAAAAGGTTGGAGTCTCAACCTAGGATTTAATATCTAAAACATTCTATATAAATTACATTACTCTACTTAGTTGATGTATAACTTGGGATGTTCTACCCATATAGTACGAGGAGAGTCACAACCACAATAGTGCAGGGTGGTGAAATTTAATGGGGCCTTTAAGAAACTATAAGCCAGATTATACATAATATAAAAAATATTTAGGGATAAGTCATACCTAAATTTAAATCTATTGACACTATTGGTTCAAAATTATGTGAACAATACAATAGATGGTCTTATGGAGTGGCACCTAGCAATGAAAGAACTAGTTAAAAAACTAACTAGTCAAGAACACCAAGACTTAAAATTACTTGTAAACATATGTATCTCCTCTATATATACTCCATGACGGGGTAAATAAAAAATAAATTCTTCAACACCTTTCTTCAGGCTGTTGTTGACCATTTCAAAGAAAAGGCTGAGAATAAAGTCCATAGAAGTAGTGAACAAATTGTCTAATTAATCACATTTGCCAAGAAGAAGGTAGACCATACATAAGAATTAAACAAATAATTTAATACTTCATTAGGCACACATATAAAATTAATTTAAATATTATTTTTCTATTCAAACTTCTCATTATAGATTTTGGAGTAACTGAATTGGGCTTTGCATCATGTGTTAAGTACTACAAGAAAAAAGGAGCAAGAATAGTTGGTTGCTCAAACATGGATTTCACAAGTTAAATTTTTTTTTAAAGAACCTTTAGTTACTATCACATTAATAAGTTTCTCCACATTCAATTTTAAGTAATTATCTCTCATGTATAGAATACCTAGTTATGATATACCAACTAGAGTCCAGTTCAGTTCAACTTCAACTACCACTAGCAATACCATTCAAATAACATAGTCTAATTTTAGATTTTATTTTTGGAATATTTATTTCTATTTTTACTTAATTTATAAGAAATTTTTTTCACATTCAAGAAAAAAATACTAAATTAATATTGAGACTTGTTTTTAGTCTTTTATACATGCAATCACATTCTTAAGATGAGGAGGTGCCCATCCAGAACTATATATAGATTGTAAAGAGAGGATAATTTTAAAAATTAATGCAAGAAAATAATTGTTTCTAAAATTTTCCTATGATTTGGTGTGAATTTATTTTATCTTCCAACTTTATATGTTTCATCAAGGAATTTCCATTAAGTTGTTAAATATGTAATAGGTTGAGTGTGTGTTATTTGCAGGGATAATATTGAACATTATGTTAGCATTGTCATTTATTTGGTTATAGATCATACTTACTACTTGTTAGTGACATTGGATATGCATAACAATATAGTCTTAGTAATATATTTAATTTTAATCATTGAATCTTTCTATAATTATTCCATTTGACTCTTCATTGTGTTTGTTTGTGTTATTTTATTTTAGCTAACCTACAGTAGACATTAGTTTATGATATGTGTTTAGCCTAGTATAATAATTCAATTTTGAATGCCTTAATCCAAATTATATCATAGGACCCCATTATTTTATACCTTACCCTTCCCTCCTCTTTTATATTTTTTTTGGTAGGTTCACCTTAGTTTATATCCACCCATCCACTTCAAGTAGAATTCATATTTAGAGTTAGACACTCATCATATCTGAACCATTCATAATAAATAAACACTTCACTCATAGATATTCCACCACATGGTTATTTATAAAATTGAGACCCATAACTCATGCCTTGGAGTGAATTTTCATTGATCCTAAAATGCTTAGGACCTTCCTGTAATAATATTTGGTGTGCATAAAATCCACATCAACATGGGATATGACCAATGGATCTACATACCTATCAAGAGGAATACCTACAACATAATGTCAAAGGAAAGGGTTTTAAATCCTATAGGCCAATAACACAATGAAATAAATCTAACTATATCTTTATTTTTAAGTAGTCTAATATTACAAATAAGTAACATAAGTAAGGATAAGGGTTATAAATATATCAAAATGATGGGGGCATAGGTTACCTAAAATGGATAAATGGAAAGTTTAAATAGTTTTATAGCCACACTAAGTTTCAGTTTAAATAAATCTTGAACAAGGATACACACACATCCATTTACTAAACAATAAATAACTTCTATCTACTAAATTAAAAAGTTAGGGCTAGAATATACTTACCTTGATGAATAATGTACTGAGCCTCAATATCACCCTTAGACAATGGTGTTTTCGAAGATATTTTTCTATATTGAAGACTCTAAAGGATGGAAAATAGGATCTAATCCAACTAATGAAATCCTAGTAAATCTCAAATACTTCCATGAGATAATATTCCTCAAAGATAAAATTATAAGCAACAACTCTCCAAATGTAGATTATGTTTGGAGTGTGATCAAAAGAAAAGATAAAATGAATGTATATGATATTTTGGAATGAAAGATTGACTTGTATTTATATTTTTCAATAGACAAACCCCATCCCAAAAGTTAAGCCGACGACATCATCTAGGTCTAATGTAGTTAAGAGGAGTCAACTAATATTGAACTGCATCGACCAAGCTGAACCAATACAAATTCTAAAAAGAAAAACTTAGAAGTACATCAACCAGGTTAATAGAATATGATAATGGAAAATTTGTGAAATATAATATAATATTCATGGCTAATTTAGTTAGAAACTGAACTACATCAGCCATGGCTAGTGTAGTTGGAAACACATTGAACTACATCAACCATGGCTGATGTAGTTGGATAACACATTAAACTACATAATCCATGGTATATGTGGTTGGAAACATAATGAACTGCATTAAACATGTTAGATGTTGTTGGAAAGACACATTGAATTACATTGAACATGGTAGATGCAATTGGAAATGCGCAAATTGACATAGTTAAGTGAGGTAGGATGGAAGGAGGTAGTTATAAAGGAAATTTGAGGAAGCTAAACTAGAAATAGGAATGATACAATCATGACATAGATAAAAACATATTTTCAAAAGAACCAAAGGCCTTCCCACCCATTTCTTGGTACACCCTTTAAGGTATGCACTCATGGAGATTGAATCTTAACAGGTTATTGTAAGAGAAAGCACTAGTAAATGATAAAAGTGAAAAATATTATGTGTATACAACCTAAAACTTCCATATGAAATTTTCATGATATAGTACCTATGGCATCAATATAATTTATTTTAATCATCTAAAATCTAACGCAAGATTTTTAGATGGGACATAACAAACAAATAAAGGGGCAAAAAAAAAAAGAAACTAACATAATAAGATAGAATAAAATGCTAGAAGAATTAATCATAAGAGGAAAATGAAAATAGAATGGAAGGATATAAATCACATAAAAAATGAAGTATACTAGAGAAAGGAAATAAAATAAAATTTAACCAACATATGAAAATGAAGAAAGAAGAATGTACTTCAAAATTCAAACATGATTAAGCAATAAGCATAATAAAGCTAGAAGAACATGGAACCAAATGAGGACCCAAAAAACTAATAAATATATAATAAGTATAAATAAGAAACAAAGTTTCACAAAATCCAAAAACCAAACAAAGGAACCAAGAAGGTGAAAGTAATAGATAAAATTAATGAAAATAAATTCAAAATAAAATTTATGAAAAAAATTAAACTATGTAAATGAAATAGAGATATATTAGTTACACACATAGGATTTAGCAAGAAATGTTAACCAATAATATAATTTAAATTAGGTGAATTATAATCATACTATATATATGTAGAAGTAGTCATTTCATTGAGAGTAAGATGAGGATGTCCAAACTCCCATGAGTATAATAAATATAAAACATTGTTGGATCATTATTGTAATTGTCATCAATATAGTAATTGTCAATGAAATCATACATATTATTTATTTTTACACCTTATATAATAGTTTGTTAGATTATATAAATGTCAGATCTAAAAATTGTATCATGCGTAAACATTGTCGATTCCATATATATAAGAGGTTGTGATAAATATGCCCTTGTAGGTGCAATATTATGTGTTTGAACTTTAGGCTCACTTATTGGAGTTATTTTGATTGATTATTTTTTTGGTGACTCTTTAGGTAAAAATCCATTTTGAAATTGTACTAGAGGTCATAAATATCTCTAGATATAGTATCTACTTGATTATCATGAACAAACTTTAGCATTGATGTAATGTTGACAAATTTTATATCAATTGATTAATCCATGGCCTCATAAAAAATGTCATATGTCTAAGTGGTTTCATTATAATCACATCATATACCATAGTAATCTTGGTAGAACCCATTAAATCTCATGAATGTAATCCAAGGCTATTGAAACAAATTTACACATACATTTTTACTTTAACCGTTATCAATCATAATTCCCTATGTTTATCATGAACATTCACCTTTGCAATACCATATAAATATTGGTCCATTATAAGAGATATCATCTAGAATCTCATAATAATAAAATATAATTGGACAAGGATTTATATTAATTTCATTAATCACTCTTAATTATCCATTTAGTTAATGAGATATGGAGCTTTCAGTTGTTCTATTTGAACTACTTTATGAACATTGATTTAATTTTTAGATTGATCAATTTTATTAAAAAAGGGTTGGTAAATATTTTCAATTTTTTATTTGGTTGAGAAATTGATTCATTCAAATTACTATTTTAACCTTTGACCTAAATTTGGTTCTTATCAATTAGATCTTAGATGTTATGTTTCAAATCATAAAATGCATTAGCATCAAATAGCTTAGGCAATGTCCTAGATGGATCTAATACATAATAGGAGTTAAAGTAATCATATTTAATTCAAGTAGTCATCTAAGCACATTTTGAGGAGTTTCACTTAGTCTTGTAAATTTTATTTATACTATTTATTATTATAATACTATTTTTTTAGGTGGTTGGTCCTATAAACACTAGAAAAATATACTCGATGTCAAAATGACCCGAGATACCTTAGGGACCACCTAACCCATCTTGAACCACTGACTAACCTATTGGAATTTGGTTTTAGTTAGCTACTTAGATTACTAAAATTAATAAATTACTAAAAAACCTTAACCCACCCCTTTTTAACCCTTTTCTCTAGACACTTGACCACTGATGGTCAACTTAATCATCGATGGTTAGCCTAATTATCGATGGTCAGGTCTTCACCCTTCCAACACATCACCAGTTGTGTATGAGATAACAAGGCAAAATTAAATATGTTCACCTTATGCGGTGCTAACAAAATCCCTAGCATCAAAATTAGTAAGCCAACCTATTAGGTAACCTTCCATCCTCTATCTCTCTTTACCTATAAAAGGAGGGGAGTACAAGGTGAAATGGATCATTACAAGCATTTTTTCACATAGGTATTCAAGCTCTCCAACCACCTAGTCTTCATCTAGTGATTTAGAAATAGCATCAAATATTAAAACCTCTACCAAAATTACTTCTGAGGCCAAAGTATTATTACTCTACCAAAATTACTCCACCATCAACCATCAACCATTTGGCAAGCAATAGGGATATTTATACTTTAGTCTTGTCATTTTGGTTTCTAAATTCTTGACCTAAATCAGGCCTTTTTACACCTATCTTCCAACCTCTTTTTTCTGACCACACCCTTAACCAAACCCCTATTCAATAAATAAAACATTTTGTAACTCTTTTATGAGTACTTCCAAAAATCCATAGGCAACCATTGATAGTTAGTATAACCACCAATGATAACCCTCAACCATTGATAGTTAGTTTAACCATCAATGGTCAACCCAACCATTGATGGTCACTATGGCATGAACTAATAGTAAGTTATTTATGACCCCTTACCCCAAACCAAATTTGACATTATGTGTCCCTACCTATTCATAGACCCCTACCTAATTTTTTGAATTTGACCCCATCCACTTTAACACTAGTATTGACCTAATTTTGATATATTTACTTTATTTCCCTTCTTAAGCATCTATATTTTCTTGTATTTCATTTTAGTACTTTCTATTTATTGAATATAATTATCTTTATTTTATCATTTCAAACTTAATTATTATCAAAAGGTGGATTGACAGCCTCTTAGCAAGCTCATGTTTCTTGGATCTAGCTCATGCTAGGAAGTACACTTAACTATCTTTCTAATAGCCCCTTTTTTATTTCTTTCTTATCAACATGTTATTTCTTCCAATCCAAAGAGGAGCTCTCCATACTCATCTAGATTACCCGCATATTAACAACCAAGTATTTCTATGACACCCTTATTACTAGTTTCTTATCTTCCAAAATTAAGAAATGAGCAGAAATTAAGAGAAACATTTTAGCACACCTAGTGGGACACTAACATCATCTAGGTTACCCTTTCCTTTATTATTTGATCATACAAAAAAATCTAAAATTTATTTTGGGCTTAAAATAAACCTTGCATACATTGATTGATTGCTTGTTTTAGTTAATTTAGTAACTTAAAAGCAAAGTAATTAATCATAGTTTCAATATTGTTATCACACACTTTAATAAATCACATAATCAATCAACACATCAAAACAAAATTGAGACAAGGCTTGACTAGGATTTCATCACCTAATGGTAAACCTTACCCTTTCCTAGTAATCCTACGTGGAGGTCATTACCAAGGGGAGAACCAGATCAACTCTTTGGTTGAGTATAAACAATAAAATTTAGTATATCTTGGATAAGCACCCAACACCCTTATTAATTTGGTGTGTGAAGTGAGGGGATATGCCTCAATATCAAGCCACATACTGATGTTCAATATAGATTCCTTTTGAGCACCTAAACACAACTTGAAACCAACCTTAGATTTACTCTTTAGTACCTAATCTACAAACCAAATTTATTCTTCACACTTTCTAAGACATAGGCCAAAAGTGATCTAAAATTAATCCTAAGTTTTAAACACACTTTACTGTATGTTTTTATTTCCTTGAAATTCTTTTCCTTTTGCTTTCTTTATGTTTGAGTTGTGAGCTTTCATCATTTCTTTTATATTCCTCACATGGTCTTTACTAGACAATAATTGAGGAATCAAAATAAACAATAACCTCCATATTCCACCTCTTCTTCTTGTTAGGATATTGATTATATGTGTTTTCATTGATGTTCAAAAGTCATTAGCAATGCAAAAATGGTATGTGATGTTAGTAAAATGGAGCATGGTGGCATAGTGTGCTTAGTACAATGTGATACTTTCAAGGATGTGCATAGGTGTCCTAGATGGATGTTGTATGGATGAATGAATCTTGGTATGATGATTTTTGAATTGTTCCTAATTTTTTATATGCTCAAGTGTTTCCCTCATATGGCCTTCATGTGGTATGCAAGTCAATTTATGTCTTGTAGGCTTGATCATGCATGATTACCTATAAGGTTTTGAGCATTATGGCTTGTGTGACATGATGAGGAGATCATTATCCTTGGAATATTCATTTTATACATGTATAAGGTGATAATAGGTTAGGTGTATGGTTTTCAAGAGATGGCTAATGGTTTGTAAGGCAGTTTGGTCATTCGCTTAGTTGGCCTAGGTGGGCTTGTGAGGTCTTGTGAAGGGTCAAAGGGTGTTTACAGGTTAGTGAAGCTTGTTTTTTCATGATATATGGTCAATTAAGTTTTTTAAATAATTTTTATGAGGTATAAGGTCATATTTTGATCTATAAAGTTAGAAATTTGTTTTAAAAGCTTTAAGAGGTGCTAGAAAGGTGTCTAGTGAGCTCGAGAAGGACTTTCTTATGTTCATTAACATGTATAGGGTCTACATGGGGAGATGATAATTTTGGATATTTTATGTAGGGTCCTTAATAATATTATCCAAACATTATTTCATAGATTAAAGTCGTATCTTTTATGAATTATCATTAAGAAACCAAGCAGGTTTTGTATGTGCAAAAACCCTAGTATTAGACCTAATAGATAAGATCTTGATGGTTTGGGATCAAAATGGATTGTGTGATCAAATAATATTATTATAGGTTTTATATTACTCCTTTAGGTTTTTGAGAAAGTATTTTTGGTCTCTTGACAGTGTGTGGGTCCCATAAAATATGGGTTGTTAACAGTATTATTATTTCTAAGGAAGATTTATGTGAATGACTAGATGATATAATGGTTGATTTTTTAAGATCAAGAATTATCCCAAATAGACATGAAAATTTTTAGTGATATTCATCTTTCTATTTCCAATTTCTAGAAGGTTAAGATTGACTAGTCGATATGAAGGAAATGGTGTCTTAAGTGAGAAAGAGTGATCAGAGTGAAAAGAGGAATTAGAAGGCCTAATTAGTGAATAAGAATAGGTCTGATATATTTAAGGTGATATATGGGATGTATGACCCTTTTCCATGAGAGTATTATTTTTCCTATTCACTTGGAGTTGATTGAATGGTTGACTCATAATTAACCATGATGGTTTTACTAGCAAAAGGAACCTATTTTGAATGATTGAGTTTATTTGCAGGGTAGATGGTTAGATCAAGTGTTCTTGATGATTGGAGAGTATTCAGTATCTATTGAAGATATTATATATTTATTTTTAAGATTTGAATAATCTTTATTTATTCAAATATAGTCACACAAGTGGGGCTATGATTCATTTGTGAGGTGTTTGTGAGATGAGTTCATTATATGGTATAGAAAGCTTGTGCAGAGAATCATGGCCAACCTTGGGGGACATGAATAATTATTTATAATATATTATAAGGTGAGATAACTAACCATAATAGCGAATGGTATATATACAAGATGATTTATGCCTTTTGGTTGTGTGAATGAAGTTAGACAAGCAAGTGTATATTGATTTTTTAAGACCTTGTGTGAAGCTTGTTGGGGGTATTGATGACTAATGTTTATATGAGATTGATAAAAGAAAATTTTCATTATACTTATAATTATTATCTAATTCTATTGATTATTTTTATCATATTTATAAGGGTATATTTGAATATAAGCAAAAGATTTGAGGAGTTATTTGCTTGTGTTGAAGAGATAGCTTGGTGATTGGTGACTTGTGTGAATTTTCAGACTTAGAAAAGGGTGTTAATGTAGGGTTTATCTATCATATTTATAATCAATTATATTTCAATAATATTTCATTTTATAGGTGTTGTGTTGGTGCTCAACATCTTACGTAAGTTGGTGTTTGTCATCTTTAGGGGTTGGTGCTCCCTGTGAAGTGGGTGCTTTACTAAAGTCTCTTATTTGTAATCATCAGATAGGAATTTAGTCCATTTTTTTTTAGAATTTAGAGTGGTTTTTATCACCCATGATGGTTTTACACATAAATCTTTGTGTTATGGTTTCATTCATGCTTGTTCTTTGATTCATCTATCTTACATATTGATATGATTAGTTAAGTAACTTTAAGAGTTGGGAATTGGATTGTAATATTGATAAACCACTAATTCACCCCCCTATCAGTGGTGTGTACCTCCATCACTTCTTCCATGGAGTATACTTTAGATGTTGAGAGTTATCCTCACCTTTCTCCCCTTCCTACCATGCCTCGAATTATTGTTGAGGGTGATGTGGATTTTGCTACCTTCCTTGATAACTACCCTGTAGCCCTCCAACATTAACTAAATACCTTAACTCACTACACCAATATTACTTTAATTCCTCCTATATATCCATTTTATGGTATGACTCCCCCTCTTATGGTTGGTGTTACCTCTACCCAACCTTTGATTAGCCAAGCATCTTCTTCTAGAAATATCCCATCTACCACCACCACCCAAACCCAATCCAACATCCCAACTAATATCCAAACACCTCTTACACCAAATAACACCTCTAATATAGGGGAAACCTCACCTATTTTTACCCATAACTCATCCACCATGGGGTAATCCTTGACCCCTATTTTTACCATTCCTCTTATTACTACCAATCCACCAATTTCCACCCCTCTTCAAAATTTGATGCTATCCATAACTCCTACCCTTCCACCTATTTTCACATGAGTTACCACTCAAACCCAACCAAATACCAATGCATCCATACCTCCAAATCAACCCATATCAATCCCTCAACAAATAACCATGACATATTACCAATATGTTCCTAATCCACAAGGATACATAACACCTTCTACCCAGCCTTTTGTGCCCATCAACTCATATGTGGCACCATCCCAACCTTTAATGACCACATAACAATATGTGGTATCTTCTTAACCCTCTACTTCTTATCCATAAATTATTTCCACCCAACCTTAACCAAACTTACCATCTAATTATGGATTTTCATTACCTCAAATGGATTTGTTTAAAATATTAATGCATGAAATGACCAACCTAGAGTCATCTATTTCAAGGGTTCATAACCTTTTATCTTATCATAAAATATGTAAAAGACCTATCCACCCATCTATTCCTATCTGATATTATCCTCCTCAATTGGAACTACCCAAGTTTTCCAAGTTCCAAAGCAAGGAGGACACCCAACAACACTTGAGAGCATTTTTCCATTTTTTCTATTTGATTTCATATGATGATGCTCTCCTTCTTCCTACCTTCCCCATGTCTTTATTAGGACCCACCTTGGATTGGTATAGTTCTCTCACAAATCAATCCATCTTTTCCTTTTCTCAACTTTCTCAAGTATTTTTAGATTATTTCTTAGTCAACATATCTAAAAAGGTATCTATTATCGAATTCTACTCCATTAGGTAATTTGATGATGAATCAATTGCTAATTTCATAGCTAGATGGAAAACTCTTATCAAATGACTTTATTTATCCTTACCCTAGTCTCAGTTGATTAAACTTTTATCTTGGGGTTGTGTCAAACATATTTACACTACTCTTCAAGTTCAAACATTCAATACTTTTGATGAGGCTTTCACCATGGCATGAAAATTAGAAATCTGAGCCATTGATGAGGGAAAATTGAAACTATGAAACAAAAATTATAGCTTTAAATATAATGACCCTTCCTCCAATAAAAATACCAATCAACCTAACCATACCAATACCAAACCCAAGGCATCCACAAACTTAGTTGTCCTTAAAACCACTCCACCACCAACTGTCAACCAACCCAACCTAACCAATTCCTCTAATTCTTCTAACCAACAAAACCAAAACCAAAATTGAGTTACCCCAAAATAATGTACTCAGACAGGGGAGTCTTATGCTTCATTTTTGGATAAGTTACTCAAAGAAAAAATTCTACAACTTATCAAATAAAACCTACCCAATAATTTGATGCTTCTCACCGTACACCTGGTTAGTATAATGAGAATGATCTATGTGCTTTCCACCATGTCGTTAGACATGATGTTAGTAGGTGTAATACCTGTAAGACTATTTTACAAAACACGATTGATAAGGGATAATTTGTGTTTTATAATCCCATTACACCCCCAAATCAATCCCTTAACATCTTTCATAAACCTTTTCCCAACCATGCCCCTTATACTAACTATGATCATAATAAAGCAAAATATTCTCATGCTCATGAGGTCCATACGATTAATTTCATTATTAGTGAAACTATAATTAAGGAAACCATCACCTCAACTACCTCTTCCTACATTCCACTCATTGAAGTGATGTATTCACCTTCTATTCCTTTGGACATTAAAACAAAGGAAGTAAATACCACTCTTTCTTTACTTGTGAGACTATGGACTTATCCACATCTCCTTTGATAGAAATATCGAAGGAGGCAATCATTGATACAACCATATATTCACCCGCTCCATTTATTAAAGTGGTTTAATTACCCTCCATTCCTTTAAACACCCAAAAAAATTAAACAACCATCTCTGTCCCTTTACTGAAGGCCATCAAACCTTCCTTCCCTATCCTAAAAACACCCATTCTCTCTTTGGGAACCGTCCCAAAAGAAGATATCACCTTACCTGAACTTTCTATGGAGTAAACATCATCCCAAACCTTGTAACCTTCTATCAAAAAAAATGTGAAATAACCCTTTCCTCACCTCCACCCATGGTCTTAAATTTTGAAATAAATGACCAAGGCATCAAACCCATTTACAAGCCTTTTTCTAGATTGGTCCAAAGTCTAGAATTTACTTCCTAACCCAATCTAGATAGAGCTATGTTTTGGCACCATATTGGACTCCCTTACCAAAAAAAACATGAACCTTTAACCTCACTTTCATCTACCATCAAACCTATCATTACCTCAACCCCATCCTTAAACACTTCTTTATCCAAAACCTTAGGGGAATCATCCAACCCACCTCCATCTAAAAATATCAAATCACCTTATGCCTCTATAACCAAACCCATCAAGAATCTATTAATACTTCCTACACCTAACCTTGCTCACCCCTTTTTGAATTTGGACTTAACTCCTTATATTCCACCAAAGAAAACCCCAACCAAGCCAACTAGGAACGTGGAACCACCTATACTCCCACCTAGAACTAGACCTATACCACCTCCTTCACACTCACCATCTATCTTAGGACCCTATCCTTATACCATTCCATAAGCTCATCCTTCTACCAAGAAATTGAACCCTTTCATAATTACCTATACCTTATCTAGTAAACCTTCTCCTTTTTCTCTACCTACACCTACCTCCACCAAAACATCAAACTCTCCATCATTCTTAACTAACCTATCCACCTCTACCTTCTCACCTATCATCAAACCCTCATCATCCACCTCTAAATCTTCCACCTCCAAACCAACCATAACCAAAAAATCCCAACCAAAAACACCTACAAAAACCCATCCACCACCTACCATTTCCATGGTAAACTTGACTTCTAAGAAGGCTCCCACTCCTAAAACTAAAAACCCAACACCCTCACCACCTTTGATCAAATATTATTCGACCATTCTACAAAGGTTGTTGCAAACCTCCTCTGTAACCCTACCACTCATCAAAAAATTTAACCCTTTATGTCCTAAACCATCATTTTTAAATGACAATTTTATTTGCTCATACCATAACACTCTTAAACTTTATAAGAGAATTGCAAAGTTCTCCAAAAACTTGTCCATAGATTATGGGATGAGGATGATTTGTTATTAGATTAACCTATTTTGAGCCCACCCCTAATCTGACCACCAACTCAACCCATCCAACATATACCTACTCCTCCACTCTCATTTGAAAGTGAGGAGGAACTAAAGTAACCATCTAACCCAACATCTCCCTTAATCCACACTATCCATATGGTTACCCAATCTTGGGCCCAACAAAAGGATAAGGGAAAAGAAAAAGTGTCCATACCATGGACATACCCTTCCACCCCTCAACCTTCCAATATAAACCAATCACCCTCACCTTTAACCTTCACCTTCTCCAAAATGTAGAATATCCATTTTGTGTGCCTCTCCTTCCAACCCTTCTGAATCCGTCAATGAGTAGTGTTAAAACAACTTAACTAGACCCTGGTGAAGATGAGCCTTTATAAACTAATCAAAACCTTACCTTATCACTTCCAAGCATTGATAAAGGCCCTACAATTGATATAAATTCAACCAAAATATCCTCAACCTCTTGCATCCTTTGTCATATCCCCTGAACTTTATACCTTCATCACCTTTTAGGATTCAAAAATACCTTATGTCTATTTAGATTATCCCAATCCTTCCCTCTTTATCATGACATACATTAATAAAACCTACATCAAAAGGGTAATAATTGATGGATGAGCTAGTATTAATATTTTCTCCTCCCATGCTTATGACCAACTTTAATTGCATAAAAATATCATCTTAGAAACTAAAGTCGTCGTTCATTCCTTTAATGACACTATGGCCACTACCTTGGGGATAGTCATCCTCCACATCTACTTGGGACCTCTCAAAATTTTATAACTCTTTTATGTTGTAGAGGGTGAGTTATAATACAACATCTTACTTGGATTCCCTTGGATCAGTGCCATGAGTTGTGTCCCATCTACCCTACACTGATGTGTCAAATTTGAGCACGAAGGTCAAGTTGTTACCATAAGAGCTGACCCTAGTCATTTTTCCTCATGAAACATGACATATCAAAATAATGAAATTATTATTCCTCCTTCATCCACCTCACTACCAACCAACAACAACACAACCTCACCATCCAAAACCAACAACACATCCACCCCTACCATCAATGAAGCTTCAACTAGCTCATTTATCCCTTCTTCTCAGATCCCTATAGAGGACACCTTGTAACCCATGTTCCAATGTTTATCACTTGGGGAGTATCATATTTTACCCTTGGATGCTTTCCATACTCCTCAAGAGTATGGTAACTTCAACCATGATCTTAGATATGACCCCAACATCAAAACCATCATCCCTTTTAGGGCTACCAACAATAAAACCAACTTAATCTATGGGGGGGATAGATTATTTATTTCTTGCTTCCACCACTACCTCTACCATCTGACCATTTACCTCTGAATTCTTCTATCTTGACAAATTGACATTTGCCAAAGTATCCATTTACAGGTGTGCCTAGAAGGGATTTGGCCTAGGCCATTATGATCATGGACCTCATGAGTTACCTTTCATCAAAACTCAAAAATCTCATGAGTTATTTGGTATTGGGTTCATACCACTAGAACTAATTGATTTACCTAAACCCATTCCACCATTGATGAAGATATACCATCCTCACCCACCCCATCTCTTTCAAAGTTAGAGTATTTTGATATCATCCCATCTAATTTTTTTTAATCAATATTGTTATTTTAGGCCCCTTGACTTATCAAAAGGATGATCAAACTAAAACCCTTCTTCTCATCCATCCTAAAATGGCATAAAATGATTCTCCTACCATCAATACCATCCAACATCAGGACAATGATTCCATTCTCACCTACCTTGGTATTGGGGACTTTTTAATCCACAAATCCCTTCCTCTTGAGAACCAAACCATGTTGAATGAATCAACCATTGATGTTAACTTGGGTACTCAAGATAACCCTCATATTATCAAGATTAGTCAATCCTTATATTCCACAGATCAAAAAGATTACCCTTCTTTCCTTCATGACCACAGCATAGCATTTTTTTTCCTATCAAGATATGCCAAGAATTTATCCTTCTATATCCCTCCATAACATTTCACCCATCTTGATGCTAAGATTTTTAGGCAAAATATCCATAGGATATACCCTCATATCGCCCTTCTAGTCAAAGAAGAGCTTAATGTATCTTGTTTTTTTATTTCATATAACCCATCAATTATCCTCAATGGGTTTCTAACAGCATTCCCATTACCAATCCCATAGGGAGACTTTGCCTCTATATTGACTTTCATGACCTTAGCCTTGGTTGCCCAAAGGATGACTTCTCTTTGCCTAGAATCAACCAACTTATTGATCTTACATATGGAAATGATATGTTATTTCTCATAGATAATTTCTCAGTATATAATCAAATATTGATTACCCCTAAGGATCAGCATAAAACTTCTTTCATCACCCAATGGGGAAGATTTTGCTACAAGGTCATGTCATTTATTCTGAAGAACACTAGAGCAAACTACCAATGTGTAATGACCTACATATTTCATGATCTCATCCATAAAATCATAGAATACTATGTAGATTATCTACTTGGGAAATCTAAACATCACAAGGATCACCTAGCTATTCTTACCATCATCTTCAAATGCCTAATACATTTTGATGCACTATCGCAAACTACTCTGATACAAAAAGAATGATGGCTGATAGGATGAGGGTTCAGTTATAGAAGAGATGTGGTCTTGTATACTCCATAACAAAACACATTTATCTTTTTACCTCCAAAAAGGACAAATGGTGCGCTCACCTTCTGCACAAAGCTCTACTCAAAAAAATGATGTGCTGACTCTCTTCCCCACACTTGGCATGTGTCATTCACTCATTCAACCAAAATGAAAGAAATATAAAAGCAATCTATTTAAACACTCACTACCTTTGCCGAGACTCTAAAAGCTTTTACAATTTTGTCGTTTCTTCCATCGACCAAGCTTAAACAGTTAAATAGTCTTTAAAATCAATAAAGACCCATTCCTTTTCAATCAAGATTTCAACAGGTTCATAAAGCCTCTCCTGCATTTTCAACATAAAAAAAAATGCATTTATCTCCATCCTTCAAATCTCGTATGTTCTCTCACACTATCTGCATTGTCTTATTCTCTTTGCCTGCGTTCTTAGAACATAAACTATATAGTTAATAATGGCACATATTTTCCTTGAGATCTTTGAACTCAAACAGGATATCAATACGTTGTTTCAGATGTAAAACTACATTCACATATTCAGAGCTCAGTCTATGTGCCCATTGTATACGCTTCACCTTCTTTTGAGCCCTTCCTACATATATCACCTTAGAGCCCAACAGAGAACCATTCATACTCTCTGCTGCCATTTTTGCATCATCTGGGCTATCAAAATTAACAAAAACCAAAACCTTTTGAATTGCCATTTGCATCCTTCATGATAATTAAACTGGTAGCTTTGCCAAATGTTGAGAACCCCTCAGACAAAAGTTCTTCCATGACATCTTTCTCCAATTTTTTTTTTTGATATACAAGTTGATAAACTTCTGATCAGCAAAAGATCCAGTCCTTTCCTCTCTGTTCTTCCTCTCTTTTACGTCCCTCTTATCCTCTTTCTTTTTTTCCTCTTCTCTACCTTCCTCTCCAATAAATTTTCTTTTTCTCTTTTTTTTAAAAAAACCTCCTCCAAACCTCTATGCCAAACTTGGCTTAAGGCAAAACAGAATACAGTTTTTAATCTTTAACAATATACTAAGGTTGAAAATATTTTCAACCATTTCTCCCTGATTTCCTCAACAGCCCAAACAATCACTTTTTACCTTTTCACTTTTCACTTTTGACAATTACATTTACTCTCAAGGTAAAATTTTGAAATCTAACTCAATTTGGAGGGAAAACAAGAATTTGAAATTTCACACTAGAATATCATTTGAATTTGTATGTTTGATGATCTCAACTAGTCCTCCATGAAGCTATTGTAGATTCTCCTGCATCACATTTCCATGTCAGACTCAACCCCAAAAAATGTATTTTTGGAGTCCAATCTAGAAAGCTTCTTGTCTTTATCATCTCTCTTGGAGGAACCAAATTAGACCCTACCAACATTAGAGCAATTTTGGAGATGCCTCCCCCAACCCACCTCAAGCAACTCTATAGCCTATAGGGGAAGCTCAAAACCATTCATCATTTTATCTCTCATTTATTAGATAGATGTCAACCTTTTCACCATCTCCTTAAGAAAGACACATATTTTAGGTAGACTAAGGCCTTCCAATAATCCTTTAATTCACTCAAAGAATACCTTATTTCTCCACCTATTTTGATCCCTCCTAAAGAGGATCAACCCTTCTATCTTTACATCTCCACCACTGACCATTCCTTGGGGGAAATGCTCACTCACCATGATGAAAAAAATAAATAATAAGTTGTCTACTACATAAGTTAAACACTTATAGATTATGAGACTCAATACACCCATCCCAAGAAACTTTTCCTTGCCTTAGTCTTTGTGGCTTCCAAAATTCATCATTACCTTCTCAATCATAAAATTCTCATCATCACTAACACTAATCCAATCAAGCACATGCATCTAAACCATAACAAAACCAACGTATGGTTAAGTGGATCATACCTTTAGCTAAGTTTGACCTTGAGTTCCTCCAGTAGAAGTTAATTAAAGGGCAAGTTATTGTCAACCAATTAGCGAAAGCTCCTTCACCCAAAAACCAACCACTTCCTCTTGCATTTCTAGACAAGTCCATCATGACTCTTTCTCAGGAGGACCCCACCTACCAAATCACCATGTTCTTCAATATCTCTAAATTCCAATGTAGTGGGGGTGTTAGAATTATTCTCATTCCCCTTGATGATGAACTTCTTCCCCTTTCCTTAAGACTTGACTTTGAATGTACCAAAAATGTGGTTGAGTATTAAGCCTTACTCATAGGTCTCCAAACTAATCTATCCTTGGGAATTAAGAACATCAATGTCTTTGGTGATTCCTAACTTGTGGTCAACTAGGTCAATATATCCTACCAATGTAAGAATGATGTCTTACAGAAGTACACACACCTAGTCGATGTACTCTTAACATCATTCAATCATTACCTTATCCAGTTTATTCCATGATATACCAATAATTTCATGGATATAATGGAATTCCCTTGCTTCCCAAATCCCATCTCAACCTTCTAATCTAAACTATTTGTTACCATCTATCATTTTATCACCCCGTCTTATATCTATTCTGACCTTCCTACCATTTTTAGTGTAGAGGCATCTCCATCTGACATATGGTATGAACAAACCTTTAACTACCTCAACATCGGCATCATTCTTCCCAATCTCTATAAGAATGCTCAAAGATCCTTTTTTTAGAGTACCTCTCATTATACCATACTAGGAGGAATCCTTTACAAGCATGGATTTGATGGCCTCCTTCTTCATTATCTACATAGTCATGAAGTTCCCCATACTATCAGGGAAATTCATGATGGAATCCATGGGAGACACTTTAGTATTTTATCTATTGCTAAACGTATCCTTCACCTTAGTTACTATTGGCCCACCATCAACTAGGACTGTTGTAATTATGTAAAAAAGTGTGTTAAATGTCAATAGTATGTTAATTTACATCACGCACCTACCCATGGCCTACAAGTATCCAAAGACTATTGTCCCATATCACAATGGGGACTCTATCTCATTATGGAAATCAACCCTCGTTATTTACAATGACATCAATCCATCATTACTGCCATTGAGTATTTCACCAAGTGGGTGAAATTTATTCCTCTCATCTCAACCAAAGTCGACAAGATAGTTGACTTCATCAACCATCATATAATATGTCACTTTGGTGTTCCTCATAAGATAATTACCAATAATGGTAAATATTTCAAGCACAAGCAATTTTAAGGTCTTTGTGACACATTTGGCATCAAGTTAAGCTTTTCCTTGCCAAGTTGTCCACAAGAAAATGGATAGGCAAAATCCTCTAAAAAGCCCCTTAACAAAATATTGACCAAAAGAATTAGTTCTATAGGTTAGGTTTGGCACTTTCACATTCCTTTCACTTTATGGGCCTATTTCACTAACATTTAAACCTCTATGGGTGCTACCCCTTTCTCTTTAGTCTTTAGAGTATAGGTAGTCTTGCCTCTCAAATTCTAGATTCCTTCTCTTCACATATCTTTACAAGATATCATTTTTGAGAGCGAATATCATCAAGAACATCTATCATGACTTGAGATACTAGATGAAAATCACTTAGTATAACTTAACCATCTTCATGTCTACCAAGATTGAATCAAGCGTGCCTATAAAAAACACCTAAAAAAATGAGAATTCAATATCAAAGACCTCATCTTAAAGGAAAACCAACATGTAACCAATATAGAGAAAAGTAAAAGAGGCAAGTTTGATTTCAATTGGTTTGGACCCTACATCATAACCCATAAGTATGGATTAGGATCATATCATTTATCCTCTCTCAAAGGAAAACCAAAACTTGAGCCTCTCAATGATTCACATCTACATCCTTTCTTTATTAAAACAAGGATTGAACTCACCTTCTTATCTAACTTAAGCTTGTCCCTTGATTTATGAGATTTTCACCCTCACACCTTCCTCCTATCCCTTTGAGGACAATCGATTATAACATATAATCATGTGATTAACCATCATAGTCATAGCCTAATCCTAAATATGGGCACCATGGCTCTACCAATGGTATGGTTCTCATAGATGCTTTTCATCTCTAATTAGACATAATCTCATGATAATTATTTATCAAAACCACCCCTTTCACCTATCATTACCTTCTTGTGCTAAATTTGTTTCCCTCATAAAGGTAAAAATCTAAGCCTTATTAGACTCATCTATGTCTAAAACATCACATCAAAACAATATAGGATACCAAAATATCACTTGGGTCACATATCTCTAGCATCGCAGACTACTCCCTTGAAGGATAGATGCCTAAAAATAAAATTGATTAATAAATAGACTACTCCCTTGAAGGACAACTACCAAATATATAAACCCAAACTTAGACCACTCCCTTGAAGGATGGCTAAGTAAAATGGGTTAAAAGCAATCATTTGAAGCTTCCCGCATTGATCAGCTTCACAAACTTATTAAAACAACAATAATAAAAGACCTTATATCAAAATTAGCATAAGTTATCCCAAGAAAGATGCAATCATCTTTCACATCTAACATTAGTAGACTTCTTGCATCGATCAGTCTACACCCAGCATGAACTTATATAATTTGGCTCTTAGGTCACTTATAGAAGGGGCAAACTAACCCACATAAGGTTACCTTACCTAACAACCATTACCTTTTCACCTACCACTCACCTCCCCTTTATACTATCCATAAATCAAGTGATTTTGAGATTACTTGACATAATGTGATCAACACACCTTTTTTATCCACCAAAGCATGCCAATGAAAAGCATTCAAAAGGATTATGTTCCTTAAGCTAATCTAACTTCAATTTTATCAAGCCTTAACCAATGAAAAGGCATCATGATTTTTCCTTACCCTCTTATCATTAGTTCATGTAGACATACGTCTCATGATTCTCATTTCTTTTTCCTACATTTAGTTTGTTATCTAACTTAATTTATGTGTTTTAATTACATCCTTAACCATAATCAAATCACATCTCCATGATCATAAAAAAAAAAACATCAATAATAAACATAAAATTATGAACCATATCCATGAACCACATCATATATCTATGATCAAAACATCATGAACCACATCATATATCTATGTATAAATCATATGTATTATCCTATCCATTTTCCATCAAACATCATATAAAATTATATCATAAACCACATCAATAACGATAATTAAACCATTCATCATCATATCCATGAACAAAACAAAACATCATCCATAATCATCACATGCCTAAACCTATTGATTCCACATCTCATAAGCATAAGGAATAAAACATCAAAACATGTAAACCATGAACATACATCATATATCATGTCATCAAAATAAATAATACATGTAATAATGTATAATCTCTCTTTCTCAAATCATGTACATCTCATTGCATCAACGCGTAGGTCAGTATCAAAATCATGTACATCTACACCTATATAGCATATCATATCATGCCCCTAGGGCACCACTACCACTAGCCCCTCCTACACCTACACTACCATCTAGTGTTGGTCCTCCTAGGATGCCTATATGTTCATTTACTATAGAAGCCCACTGACCTAGAGTCACCATGGTTACCCCACCTACTAAATTAGATTTGTACTCACCCCATTAGGGCTCCAATAGATAGTATGATAGCACTATGGCCTTATAATATCTCAAATCCTACACTGTGGCCAAGTATCACACCATAGGAATAGTACTTGGTGCTCTTATGGGTGTTGCCACTGCTCCTATCCTCTATCTCAATGTATCCCTCTCTTAGGTCACCAAACCTAGGGAGATCCTTAGCTGATCTCTCTTAGCTATAATAGTGGAAACCTAACCCTAAAAAGTCACATCTAGTCTTAACCCTGTAATATATGCTTGTAATATATCATTTTAACCCTATAATATATGCATGTATAGTATCTAGTGCTTCCCCTACCTATCTATCAGGACCACCACCCTATACTTATGCTCTAGATGGATCCACATCCATGGCCTATTAGCCCCCATCATCTCATCCCAAATTGACCATTGCATATCGATCCTAGTACCATGTTGCATAGACATCAACAAAATTGACATCATCTATCCATACTCTTGTAGGTAACTCCTCATGATCTAACACCACCTCCTCTAGCTATGGATTGGGTAACAAAAACTTTGCATCCTCTCTCTTGTACCTCAAAAAAGGCCCTAGAATCCCTTGCACTAGGTTTATTATCTCCTCACTCTATTGAATGGGATGAGCTTAGTATCATCCTCTCCCCTCTTATATATCCACCTCTATAGCTTAGAAGAGAAAGTGTGATAGCTATAGAGGGCCCACCTGAGAAAGTCAACATATGGCCTCTAAATAACATCACCCACAACCAAACCCTCCAATGTATCTCTAAACCAATCAATTTCTCTCACCCCTCCACTATCCCTTATCAAATCTTAATCTCCACTTCATCAAAGCATAATGGGCAACCATTTATCCTGGTAAAATCCTCTAACAAAATGATCATCTTTCTTATCATTAGGAAGGTGTTCATGGATGGATCCCATCTTTCATTAAGGGCCATGATCATCATCACATCTCTTTATAACCACCAATAATGTTATATGGTTCCTACATTGACTTCCTCCATATACATTGAATCGTCATTGGTCATACCTTCATGGATCTCTACAAAGATCTTGGGAACCTGATCCTTCATCTGGATCTAGTCTTATGCCTACAAATAGATCAAATTAGCATGCACACTTATTTTCATTTCCATTACTTATTTTAATTTATTTCATTCATTCTACCAAAATTCACCTATTTATTAACCTAAACCCACCTACATCAATCTATTTCTAAAACTGAAATGCACATGTTACCTCTACAACATTACCTTTACCCCTAGCAAGCAACCCTTTCCTCCAAACAATTTCAACAGCTATCTAACTTAACATTTAGCACCTACATCTACACCTACCAAACATTTATCTAGGCATCCCTACCCTAACCTTCAAACATAATTCCAACACCTAACCCTAACCCACATCCTTTTTAACACATCAATCCTACTTACAAATTAACCTATCCTAATCAACACTTAGCTATTTCACTACCCCATAACCCTTTAAAACCTTTTGTCTAACTATTCTATCAACCCAACTTACCTATTCACTCAACCATCGATGGTCAAGTGAGCTTCCTCCTTTGATGGTTGACCACTGATTGTCATGTCTGACCATCGATGATTGGGTCAAACCATTCATGGTCACTGTGTGTTACTACTAATAGAAAACCACCTAAACCTACCCACTCAAAAAACCAACCAAAACATAAAATTTTGACCCCTAAACTACCTCAATATATCCTATAACCTACACCAAACCTAAATCCTTGTTCAAATTTAAATTTTATGTGCTAATTTTCCCAATTTTAATCAAAACCTAAATTAAGGCAAAACCCCCTAAAAACTATTTCCAAATGACTAAAAAACAATAAATTCAACTTCACAAATAACAAAATTAACTATATACCAATTTGAAACATCACCTACCTCATTTCTCAACCATTGTTGAGGATGAAGACCAAGTCCATCTACTTGACCATGCCCTCACCTACCTTGCATCTTAGTCTAAGCTAGATCACCTCAAACACATGTTCAAGTAATCAATAATCACCATGTTAGTAAATGCTCAGTCAAACCTTCTCAGAAAAATGCCAAATCAACCACTTGATAGACCAAACAAAAAACTTAGATGTCAAATAGAAAATAAGTGTAAATGAAATTTCATTTCAATTTTTAATCTCTCAACCTTTTAGGGTTTCCCCATGATCATCGATGGTCATGGTGACCATTGACAGTCAACCTTGGGAACCCTAATCATTTATAATTAGGAAAACCCACATTTAAAACATTTTTAGGTACCCAAACTAAGTGCCTAATTTTTGGAGATAACCTTTCTCCCCCAAAACAAAACCTAAAATTTTAGAGATTACCCTTCTTTGACCAAACATTAGACCACATCCACCTCAAGGTTGGTTATTTTCTACCTAAACACTCACATATTCTATGATGACTTTACTTAGTCTTTTTGACCATGCTGACCAACTTTTCCATGATTAAACATTTGAATTTGCACCACCTCATGCATAACTATACCATATGTGTTTTTCAAGGGAGCACTTCCTACCTTGAACACCTATGAAAACACCAACCCTATTTAGAAGACTTGAATGGAATAACTTGATCAGTTATGACTAACACTGTAAACTGATTACCCTATCACTAGTCCTTTTAGAATTGACCTTATTTTTACCAACATTAGAAACCTTAGTTTGTGTGTGATCTTGAATATTGCATGTAGTCACATTTTGTGTGTGTGCTTCTGTCTCAAATGTGTAACCCCCTTTCTATCACTAACTTTGTGACTCGTCATAAACCACTTATCAAACCTCAACTCAATTTCAATTTTACCTCATCAACTCTCAGTTTTAGGGGTAACACTTCCTCCCATACTTGAGGCAAATACATCTTCGAATAACTATTTTTTTTTATTTTTCATCTTGTTAATTCAAAGTTTCATAATAAAAATGGGTAAAATGTAGACACTAAAAAACTGTACTAGATATCAAAATGCCTTGAGATACCTTAGAGACCACCTAACCCTTCTCGACCCATTGACCAACCTATTTTACCTTGGGTCTAGTTAATTACTTAGCTAACTAAACATAATAACCTACTAATAAACCTTAAACCATCCCTTTTTTACCTTTTTTCTCTAGACACTCAACCATCGACGATCAACTTAGCCATCGATGGTTAGCTTGACCATCGATGGTTAGGTCTTCACCCTTCCAAGACATCACTATCTATGTGTGAGCTAACAAGGAATAATTAAATATGTTTGCCTTATGCATTGATAATAAACTTATAAACATCAAAAACAATAATCTAACCTACTAGGGAACCTTCCATTCTCCATCTCTCTTTGCTTATAAAATGAGGGGAGTAGGAAGTGAAATGGATCATTACAAGTATTATTACATAGAGGTATTCAAGCTCTCTAACAACCTAGTCTTCTTTTAGTGATTTATCAATAATAACAGAGATATAAACCTCTATAAAAATTGCTCTGAAGGCTAAATTACTATTACTCTACTAAATTTTTTCTAGATATTAACCATCAACCATTTAGCAAGCAACATGTATATTTATAATTTAGTCTTGTCATTTTGGTTTCTAACTTCCTGACCTAAATCAAACCTTTCTACACCTATCTTCCAACCTCCCATTTTTTACCACACCTTTAACCAGACCCCTATCTAATTATCAAACCATTATATAACTCTTTTCTAAGTACTTTCAAAAATCTAAAAGCATCCATCGATGGTTAACATAACCACTGACAGTCACCCCCAACCATTAATAGTTACCCAACCTCTGATGGTTAGTTTAACTATCGATGGTTAGCACAACCATCGATGGTCATTGTGGCATGAAATAACAAGTTATTTTTGACCCATTACCCAAAACTAAATCTAACTTTCTATATCCCTACCTATTCACAAACCCTTGCCTAATTTTCTAAATCTGACCCAATCCACTTTAGCACTAGTATTGACCCAATTTTTTTATATTTACTTTATTTCCCTTCTTAAGCATTTATCTTTTATTATATTTCATTTTAGTACTATCTATTGATTTAATGAAAGTATCTTTCTTTTATCATTTACAACTTAATTGTTATCAAAAAGTGGATTGACAGCCTAGTAGCAAGCATCAAAACAATCCACCAAGGTCAAAAGCAAAGAGGACCCCAAAAACACTTGAGAGCATTTTGACATTCTTTCTATTTGATTTCATATGATGATTCTCTCCTCCTTCATACCTTCCCCATGTCTTTATCGAGACCAGCCTTGGATTGGTATAGTGCCCTCACCAAGCACTCCATCTTTTCCTTTTCTCAACTTTCCCAAGTCTTTTTAGATAATTTATCAATCAATATATCTAAAAAGGTCTCTATTATTGACCTCTACTCCATTAGGCAATTTGATGATGAATTTATTGCTAATTTTGTAGATATATGGAGAAGTCTTATCAACCAAATTTCTTTCTCCCTACCCCAACCCGAGTTGATTGAATATTTTTCTCAGGGTTGTGCCAAACATATTTCCCCTACTCTTCAAGTTCAAAATTTTAGGACTTTTGATGAGGCTTTCACCATGGCACAAAAATTATAAATCTAAGCCATTAAATATAATGAACCTTCCTCCAACAAAAATACCAATCAACCTAACCATCCTAACACCAAACCCAAGGCATCCACCAACTCAATTGTCCTTAAAATGACTCCACCACCAACTATCAACCAACCCAACCCAACTAGTTCCTCTAATTATTCTAACCAACAAAACCAAAACCAAAAATGAGTTTCCCCAAAATAATATACTTTGATAAGGGAGTTTTATGCTTTAGTTTTAGATAAATTACTCAAAGAAAACATCATACAACTTACTCATACAAAACCTCCCCAATAATTCCATGTCTCTCGCCCTACACCTGGTTGGTATAATGAGAAAGATCTTTGTTCTTTCCACTATGTCATTAGACATGATGTTAGTAGGTGAAATACCTTTAAGACTATTGTCTAAAACATGATTTATATGGGAAAACTTGTGTTTGATAATCCTAATACACCCCCAAATCATTCCCTCGACATCTTTCATAAACCTTTTCCCAATCATGCCCCATTTATTAACTATGATGATAATTAACTAGAATCTTCTCGTGCTTGTGAGGTCCCTATCATTAATTTCATTATTAATGAACCTATAATTGAGGAAACCATCACCTCAACTACCACTTCTTCCATTCCACTCATTAAAGTGATGGATTCACCTTCTCTTCTTTTTAGCATCCAAACATAAGAATCAACCACCCTTCTTTCTTTACTTGATGAGACCATGGACTTATCTACATCTCCCTTGATAGAAATACTGAAGGAGGCAATCATTTCTAAAACCATCTCTTTACCCACTCCATATATTGAAGTGGTTGAATTACCTTCCAATCCTTTGAACACCTAAATAAAGGAAACAACCATCTTCATATCTTCACTTGAGGCTATCACAACTTCTTCCTCTATCCTAAAACCATCCATTCTCTCTTTGGGAACCATCCCAAAAGAAGACATCACCTTATCTATACCTTCTATTGAGGAGACATCCTCCTAAACCTTTGAACCCTCCATCAAGAACAAAGGTGAAGAAACTATCCCCTCACCTCCACCCATGGGCTTAACCTTTGAAATAAATGACCAAGGGATCAAACCCATTTACAAGCCTTTTTCTAGATTAGTCCAAAGTCTAGAGTTCACTTCTTAACCCAACCTAGATAGAGACACTTTTTTGCACTATCTAGGGATCCCTTACTAAAAAAACTTGAACCTTAAATTTCACTTGGATCCACCATCAAAATTATCATTACCTCAACCCCATCCACAAACCCTTCTCCTTCCAATACCATAGGAGAACCATACAACTCACCTCTATCTAAAATTGTCAAATCACCTTATGCCTCTCTAACCAAACCCATCAAGAATCTATGAATACTTCCTATACTTAGCCTTGCTCACCCATTTTTGAAGTTAGACTTATCCCCTTCTAGTTCACCAAAGAATACCCCAACCAAACCAACTGGGAAGGTGGAACCACCTAAACTCCCACCTCGAACTAGAGCTATACCACTTCCTTCCCTCTTACCATCCATCTTAGCATGTCATCCTTCTAGCATCCATGAGTTCATATTTCTACTAAGAAGGTGAACCCTCCTATAATTACCTATTCCTCATCTATTAAACCTTATCCTTTTGCTCTACCTACACCTACCTCCACTAAAACATCAAACTCTTTGTCATTCTTAACTAACCTATCCACCTCTACCTTCTGACCTATCATCAAACCCTCATCATTCACCTCTAAATCTTCCACCTCCAAACCAACCATAACCAACTAATCCCAACCAAAACCACCTACCAAAACCCTTCTACCACCTACCATTTCTATGGTGAATCCTACCTATAAGAAGGCTCCCACTCCTAAAATCAAAAACCCAACACCCTTAACACCTTTGATAGAATCATATTCGACCATTCTATAAAGGTTGTTTCAAACCTCCTACTTAACCCTACCACCCATCAAACCTTTTGACCCTTCACATCATAAACCATCATGGTTCAATGATAATTTGATTTTCTCATACCATATGACACCTAGACATGATACTAAGAATTGTAAATCTCTCCAAACTCTTGTCCATAGCTTATGCGATGAAGATGATTTATTGTCAAATGAAACTCTTTTTATCCCACCACCAATCCAACCACCAAATAAACCCATCCAACATTTACCTACTCCTCCACTCTCATTTAAAAGTGAAGAGGAACTAAATCAACCATCTATCCTAACATCTCCCTTAATCCACACTATCCACATGGTCACTTGATCTTGAGCCCAACAAAAGGATAATGGAAAAGTAAAAGTGTCCATACCATAGACATACCTTTCCACCCCTCAAACTTTACCTTCACCTTCACCAAAACACAAAATATCCATTTTGGGTACCTCTCCTTCCAGTCCTTTTGAATCCATCCAGTGATAGGTTCTAAAATAACTTCACTAGACACCAGTGAAGATGAGCCTTTACAAATTAATCATCACCTCACCCCATCACCACCAAGCATTGATAAATTCCCTACAATAGATAGAGCTTCAGCCAAAATATCCTCAACCTCTTGCATCCTTTGTCAAAGCCCTTCAACTTTATACCTTTGTCACCTTCCAAGATTTAAAAATACCTTATGTCTATTCTAAAGATCCTAATCCTCCTCTCTTCATCATTACATATATCAGTCAAACCTACATAAAAAGGATGATAATTGATGGAGGAGATAATATCAACATTATCTCCTTCCATGCTTATGACCAACTTTAATTACCTAAGAATATCATGTTAAAAACTCTAGCAATCCTTTGCTCTTATAATGACACTATGTCCACTACCTTGGAGATAGTCATCTTCCATATCTACTTGAGACCTCACACAATTCTATAACTCTTTTACATTATAGAGGGTGAGTTCTAAAACAACATATTACTTGGATACCATTAGATCCATGCCATGAGTTGTGTCCCATCTACCGTACACTGATGTGTTAAAATTGAGCATCAAGGTTAAGTTATTACCATAGTAGCTAACCCCAGTCATTTTACCTCATGCAACATGACATATCGACCTAAAAACATTCTTTTTCCTCTTTCAAACACCTCACCACCACCCAAAAATAACACCCCCTCACCAACCAAAACTAACAACACCTCTACCCCTACCATCTATGAAGCTTTAACTAGCTTATTTATCCCTTCTTCTCAGATCCCCATAAAGGACCCCTTGAAATCCATGTTCTAACATCTCTCACTTGGGGAGTATCATCTTTTAGCCTTAGATGTTTTCCCTACTCCTTAAGAGTATGAGAACCTCAACCACAATCATAGATATGACCCCAACATCATAACCATCATCCCTTTTGGGCCTCCCAACCATCAAAATAACTCAATCTATGGGGGACTAGATTATCCACTTCTTGCTTCCACCACTACCTCTACCATTCGACCATTGACCTCTAACTTTTCCTAATCCAAATGGATCCATGTACCATTATATTTTTCAAAGTCTTAAAATTTAGTTCAAATCATTTTCACATTTTTGTACTCATCAAGAACTTTCCGATGCTTTTTGCAGTTTACAAAATGAACATTGTATGCAAAAGTTATAAGCCGCTGAAGTTTTGGTTCAATTGGTAAAAATTTGGTGTCATAAGATGAAGTGGCGTAATGAGGGAATTCCAATTGGAATAATTAGGTGGTGACAAGTGGCATTTAATAGGGGTTCATAAAAACCTCTCGAAATGCCACATGGGAGAATCTCGAGAATGGATCACGGATGCCTGCCACGTGGCAAGTGAGAAGAGGACAAGGCTAGAAATTAACACTTAGCACCAAGACTCCCACAAAATGGGAGTGTTGACACTTTCCAATGAGGTTGCAAGCTTTTTGAAAACATGCAAGCTACTTATTCCTAGCCATGTGGGACAAAAGACCAAGTCCAAGTGCACCTAGGGAGGAGGAACAGTCAAAACGTCATGCAAAGCATGCCTAGAATGGAGGAGATAGTTTTAAAATTGAGACTTGGTGCCTAAAAGGCTAAGGTCTTGACCAATTCAGCCATAGTGGCTAAAATGTTATAAAAGGGAGTTATTTTTACTTGTTTTGACACAAATTTTTGACTGTGTAAAGAAAATTAAGAGGATTAGAGCCTTGTTTTTGCCTTGTACAGCCTTGGGCTTTTGTTTTCAGGTCTAAGATAAATATTTACAGGCATATAAATATTAGAGAAGGAAAAATTGAAGATTTGTAAAGGTTTTGAAGTCATTTGTTCTAGCATTTTAATAGAATGGTCCTCACTTAGAACAGAGCCAGAGATGTAGGCTATTAAAGCCTAACTCCGTTATCAACTTGTTGGTGTTTGATTTTCTCTGATTATTATTGCATTCTAATCTTCATTTTAATTTTGATTTTACTTTATTTATGCAAAAATAAACACAAGAAAGTGAAAATTTGAAGGATCTCATAAACATGAACAAGTTATTTTTTGAATGTAATACACTTGCATTTTTAGTTTATAGATCAGATTTTTGGTATCAGAGTGGTTGTTATTTAACAGTGATTGCTAGTGTATGTTGACAAGGTCTAAATCCAAAAAGGGTGAAGGAAAACTCATTGATTATAATCTAGAGATTGGTTTAAGGCATGCTTCAAAGATGGCCAAAGAAGAGGTGGAATCCGAACAAGCTTTCCGTCGAGCTTTCATGGACATGAGAAGCATGGTTGAGGAACTATACTATGACAAACAAAGGAAATATAAGAATGAAAAAGAAGGTGACTCATGAGAATCAAAAGGTAAATAAACCAAAAAACCTTCTCCATCAGATGACAGTAAAAAAATTGTGGAATCTCTCCCTTCACTAAAATTCGATATTAAGTTTGAATTACCAATGTTTAATGGTGAAGTTAATGTCAAAAAGTTGGATAATTGGGTCAAGCAGATTGAAGTTTATTGTAGGGTCCAAAAGATTGCAGGGGATGACTCAAAAATTCATTTGGCTACTCTTCGTATGGGAGGTACAGCTCTCATCTGGTGGGAGAGTAAGTTGAAGGAAGCTGAGGTTCAAAAAGGTAACTCGATTTCTAATTGGAATGAATTTATTGAAGAACTCAGATTGCAATTCTATCCTTTAGGCTATATGAAACAAGCCATGATGGATTGGAAAAGTTTTAGATAAGTAAAAGGCCAAAGTGTTCAAGATTATACACAAGATTTTAGGAAAAAAGCTTTACTTTTGAATGTTCCTCTATACACACAAGAAACACTGCTAAAATATATAGGTGGGTTGCATAGTTACTTAAGACATATGATTCTTATGTTCAATCCCACTAATTTAGATGCAGTATGTGTTTAAGCCACTCATTTAGAGGCTAGAGGAAAACAATCAAAAGAATCTTTTCCTAAAGTAAAAAGTAAGCAATCTAATGTTAAGCATTCCAAAGGGGAAAGTTCATCAGGAAAGGGTAAACAGAAATCCACTTATACTGTTAAAAAAGAAGAAGGAAAACCATTTTGTAATCATTGCAAGAAAAATCATGATGAGTCTAAGTGTTGGAAATTACATCCTAAGTTAAGGCCTAAGAAGTATCAAAAGAAAGAAAAGAAGGCTAATGCTATGGTTCAAGACTTAGGATCAGATTCAGGCGATGAAACTAAGATCACAACTATGGGTTTACATAATGATTTTTCTCTTTCAGTTTCTAGCACTAAGTCATCAAATGATGCATCTTCTTCTAGACAGAATTCTATGCATGTTGATAAGAAAATAAATTAATTGTTCCACATTAGAGTTGTTTCAAAGCATACTAAGATTGACACTCTATTTGATAGTGGTTCACAAGTAAATTTTATCTTTGAAGAAGTTGTTAAGAAGCTAGGCTTACAAACCAATCCCCATCCGAAGACTTATCCACTAGGTTGGGTGTGTGACAATGCGAAGCTACAAGTCTCACAAACTTGTAGGCTAAGGTTTGCCATCACATCCAAGTTTGTAGATGAGGTTGAGTTGGATGTTGTTCCATTGGACATATGTGGGATTATTTTGGGAAGCCCATATCTTTATGATAGAAAAGCAATCTTCTATAGAGAGGAGAATAAGTACTTGCTTGTTAAGGATGGCATTGAATATATAGTTAGAGCACATCACATTAGAACAAGTCTTTCCTTGGTTATAGCAGGGCAAATGAAAAGACTAGTTAATTCAAGCAAGACTTTTTGTCTCATGTTGATTAAGTCTAAGGAAAAAGAATATACTCAAACTTTGGAAAAGTGTGATCCTAGACATGAGAATGAATTGGTTGAAATCATTTCTACTTATGATTATGTATTTCAAGATCCTAAGGGCTTACCTCCTAAAAGGGGAGTTCAACATGAAATTCAGCTATTGCAAGATTCTCCTCTCCCTAACATTGGCATGTACAAGTTATCAGTGTTGGAAAATGAGGAAATCAAGAAATAGGTAATGGATCTATTGGATAGAGGTGTTATTCATCCAATTTCATCTCCTATTGGTTCACCAATTATTTTGGTGCCAAAGAAAGATGGCACTTGGCGAATGTGTGTTGATTTCATGTTTTAAACAAAATTACTATTAAGAATCATTACCCTCTTCCTCGTATAGATGATTTGTTGGATCAATTAAAACATGCTATTTATTTCACTAAGCTAGATTTGAGAAGTGGATATCATCAAGTAAGAATTAATGAAGGTGATGTATGGAAAACTGCCTTTAAGACAAAACAAGGATTGTTTGAATGGCTTGTTATGCATTTCAGGTTGTGTAATGCCCTAGCTACATTCATGAGATTGATGAATGATGTTTTTAGACATTTCCTTGATGATTTTGTTATAGTCTACTTAGATGATATATTGATTTTCAGCAAGTCATGGGAAGAACATGTGATCCACATTAAGAAAGTCATGGATGCATTACGAAGGGAAAAACTCTATCTTAAAATGTCAAAATGTGAATTTGGCAAGACCTCTTTGATATATTTGGGTTACATTGTAGGACATGGTGAATTGAAATTTGATCCTGCAAAAGTGGCAATCATTGTTAATTGGCTTACACCCACTAACACAACTGAGGTTAGGAGTTTTCTTGGTGTAGTACAATTTTGGAGGAAATTTATTGCTCAATTTTCATATATTGCATCACCTTTGCATTCTTTGACAAGTGTGAAACAGATCTTTCAGTGGGGAGGCAAACATCAAAAAGCCTTCGATAATTTTAAAGAAAAGATAAGTATTGCTCTGATCTTGGCACTTCCTGATATACAACAACCATTTGAGATCAAGACGGATGCAAGTGAGTATGTTATGGGAGCTATTTTAATGCAAGGTAAGAAACTAGTTTGTTATCATTCTGAAACCTTTACAAGTGGAATAAGAAAATATCCAACTTATGATAAGGAATTTTATGCATTGGTTCAAAGTGTTAAAAAATGGAAACATTACTTAATGGGAAAAGAGACAATAATACATACAAATCATCAGCCCTTATAGTATCTCCAATCACAAACTAAGCTACAACAGTCTAGATATTTTCGTTGGATGGGTTTCTTACAACAATTTCATCTTGTGATCAAGTATAAAAAAGGAATTCAGAATAAGGTTGCAGATATGCTATCTAGGCCTCTTATGGTTGTTGCATCTATTCTTTTACAACATGGTTCTTTGTCTCATGAAATTTATAAAGAACAATATGTGAATGATCTTGATTTTTAGGATGTTTATAAAGACTTGATGAGTAGTAGACAAGTAGAAGAATTGGACTATCATGTACACAATGATCTTTTGTATCATTTGGGTAAACTATGTATTCCTCAAAATGAGAGGGTGCACATGATTAGAGAAGCACATACTTCTCTTATTTCTAGTCATTTTGGTGTTGCTAAAATGGTTGCACATTTGAAAATGTATTGTTATTAGCCTTGTATGCAGGAAAATGTTGCTAAATATATAAGGGGATGTACTCTTTGTGCCACAAGTAAACTGAGTAATAGGAAATTTGGACTTTATACTCCTCTACCTGTTCCTACTCACCCTTGGGAAAGTATCTCTATGGATTTTGTGGGGGGATTGCCTATGACACAAAGAAAACATGACTATTTATATGTGGTTGTGGATAGATTTAGAAAAATGTGTGTTTTGATTCCTTGCACTAAGCATATTACTAGTGAAGGCACTACATATTTGTTCGTTAAACATGTATGGGTTCATTTTGGTTTGCCTGCTTTAATTATTCTTGATCGGGATTCTCGATTTATTGGAGAGTTTTGGTCAACTTTATGGGGACTAATGGACACTAAATTTAAAAAGAGCACTGCATTTCATCCACAAACTGACAGACAAATAGAGGTTGTGAACCACACTGTGGTACATTTGCTTAGGGGTTATAGAAATAAAAATCCAAAGTTATGGGTGAACAATTGTGTTACATACAACATGCATATAACTGGGCACTTCATTCTTTTACTATGAAATCTCTATTTGAAGTTTGTTATCGATACTTGCCTAAATCTCCTCTAGATGTTTGTTATGGACAGGATACAGCTGTTGGTGAACCAAAAGAAGCCATTCGAGCCAAAAAGTTCATTGAACAAATACAGCTCATCCATCAGACTGTTCATACTCAATTGGAGAAAAGTCAAGCCAAGTACAAAGCCAGGCATGACAAACATCGTATTGATCACCAATTTTTTGTAGGTGATATGGTATGGCTTCACATTAGTAAGGAAAGACTGACAAGTGAAGGTAAAAAGTTGAAACCAATCCGATATGGTCCTTTTTAGATAAAATTAAAAATTGGCACAAATGCTTTCTGATTAGACTTACCATCTTACATGCAGATTTATTCAGTTGCAAATGTGGAAAATTTGAAATTGTATGAGCCTCCAATGATCATTGATCATGATGAAAGTGTATCCATTCCTTTTGTTGATGATTTTTCTCCTGAATATCTAACAAAATTATAGGAAGATACTATACTTGATAGGAATATGCAGACTTTGCAAAGAGGTAATGTTGAATATCTTTGTGTTGGTCTTAAAGGGATGCATCCAAGCAAGGCCAGATGGATGGAAGTCAAAAAGGTGAGGGGAAAATACCCTCACCTCATTACCAATTAATTTCAACTTTCAAAGGTCCAAAAGTTCCCAGTGGGGAGGAATGATCCAAATGGATCCATATACCATTCTATTTTTCAAAGTCTTCAAATTTAATTCAAATAATTTTCACATTGTAGTACTTGTCGAGAGCTTTATGATGCTTTTCACGGTTTGTAAAATGGACACCGTATGCAAAAGTTATAGGCCGCTGAAGTTTTGGTTCAACAAGTAAAAATTTGGTATCGTAAGATGATGTGGCGTAATGAGGGCATGCCAAGTGGCCCAATTAGGGGGAAACAAGTGGCAGTCAATAGGGGTTCATAAAAACCTCTAGAAATGCCACATAGGAGAATATCAAGAATGGATCACAGATGCCTACCATGTGGCACGTGAGAAGAGGACAAGGCTAGCAATTAACACTTAGCACCAAGTCTCCCACAAAAGGGGGGCGTTGACACTTTCCAAGGAGGTGCCAAGATTTTTTAAAACATGCAAGCCACTTATTCCTAGCCATGTGGGACAAAAGACCAAGTCCAAGCGTGCCTAGGGAGGAGGAACAATCAAAACATCATGCAAAGCGTGCCTAGAATGGAGGAGATAGTTTTGAACATGAGACCTGGCACCTAAAAGGCTAAGGTCTTGACCGCTTCAGCCACAGTGGCTGAAATGTTATAAAAGGGAGTTACTTTTACTTGTTTTGACATGGATTTTTGACTATGTAAAGAAAATTAAGAGGATTAGAGCTTTGTTTTTGCCTTGTACGGCCTTGGGCTTTTGTTTTCAGGTCTAAGAGAAATATTTGTAGGCATATAAAGATCAGAGAAGGCAAAATTGAAGATTTGTAAAAGTTTTGAAGCCATTTGTTGCAACATTTTAATAGAATGGTCCTCACTTGGAACAGACCTGGAGATGTAGGCTATTGAAGCCGAACTCCGTTATCAAATTGCTGGTGTTATCTTTGATTTTATCTGATTATTATTGCATTCTAATCTTCATTTTAATTCTGATTTCACTTTCTTTATGCAAAAATAAACACAATAAAGTGAAAATTTTAAGGATCTCATAAACATGAACAAGTGATTTTTTAAATGTAATACACTTGCATTTTTAGTTTATAGATCATTTCCTATCTTGAAAAACTAGAATTTGCCAAACTATACCTTCATAGGTATGCCTAGGAGGGATTTGGCCTAGGCCATTATGACCATGGACCTCATGAGTTACCTTTCATAAAAACTTAAAAACCTCATGATCTATTTGGCCTTAGGTTCATACCACTACCACCAAAAGAACCAACTGACTCACCTAAACCCATCACCACCATTGATGAGGATATACCATCCTCACCCACCTCATCTCCTTTGAAGTCAAAGGATTTCTATATCATCTCATATAATTTTTTTTATCAATATTATTAGTTTAATCCCCCTGACTTATAAAAAGGATGACCGAATTAAAACCCTTCCTCTCATTCATCCTGATATGGTAGAGAATGATTCTCCTACCAATAACACCATCCAACATCAAGATGATGATTCCATTCTCACCTACCTTGGTGTGGGGGACTCTTCTATCCACAAATCCATTTCTCTTGAGAACCAAACTAGGTTGAATGAATAAACCATTGATGCCAACTTGTTTACTCTAGATAACCCTCGCATTGTTAAGATTGGTCAATCGTTAGATTTTGTAGAGAAAAAATATTACACTTTTTTCCTTCATGACCATAACATAGAATTTTATTGGCCCTATCAATATATTCCTGGAATTGACCCTTCTATATCCCACCATAACATTGTCACCCATCCTAATGTTAAGCTTGTTTGGCAAAAGCTTTATAGGATGCACCCTCACATCACCCTTCTAGTCAAAAAAGATCTTCAACATCTCTTATCTATCAATTTCATCCAACCCATTGATTATCCTCAATGGGTTTCCAACATCATTCCCATTACCAAGCCCATAGGGGGAATTCACCTCTATATCAACTTTCATGACATTAACCTTGCTTATCCAAAGGATGACTTCCCTTTGCCTAGCATTGACCAACTTGTTGATCTTACAGCTAGCCACGAGATGTTATCTATCATGGATGGCTTCTCAAGATATAATCAAATCTTGATTTCCCCCAAGGATCAACATAAAACTTCTTTCATCACCCCATGGGGAAACTTTTACTATAGGGTCATGCCATTTGGTCTAAATAATGTTAGAGCAACCTACCAACATGTGATGACCTACATCTTCTATGATCTAATCCATAAAATCATAGAGGAATATGCAGATGATCTCCTTAGTAAATATAAACATCAAAAGGATCACCTATTTATTCTCACCATCATCTTTGAATGCCTAATCCATTTACACATTAGACTTAACCCCAAGAAATGTATTTTTGGGGTCTTATCTAAAAAGCTTCTTGGCTTTATCATCTCTCTTTGAGGAATCAAAGTAGACCCTACTAAAGTTAGATAAATTTTGGAGATGCCACCTCTAACCCACTTTAAGAAACTTTGTAGCTTACAGGGGAAGCTCCAATCCATCCATTGATTCATCTCTTAAATATTAGATATATCTCAACCTTTCCACCATCTCCTTAAGAAAAACACATCTTTTAAGTGGACCAAGGATTGTCAACAAGCCTTCAATTCACTCAAAGAATACATTATTTCTCCATCTATTTTGATCCCTCCTAAAGAGGACCAACTCTTCTATATAGACATCCCTACCACTGACCATTCCTTAGGGGTAATGCTCATTCATCATGATGAACAAAATAAAGAGCAAGTTGTCTACTACATAATTCACACACTTATAGAGTATGATACTTAGTAAACCCATCCAAAGAAACTTTACCTCACCTTATTCTTTGTGGATTCCAAACTTTATCATTACCTTCTTCATCAAAAAACCTATGTCATCAATAACACTTACCCACTCAAGTACATGCACTTTAGACCATACTAAAACTAGTGTATGGCTAAGTGGCTTATGATTTTAGCTAAGTTTGACCTTGAGTTCCTTTAGTATAAGTCCATTAAAGTATAATTCATCATCAACCAATTGGCTGAAGATCCTTTACTCAATACCTAACACTTTCCTCTTGCATTTCCAGATGAGTCCATCATGACTCTTTCTTAGGAGGACCCCCGTACCAAATGACCATGTTATTTGATGGATCTAAATTCCAATGTGGTGGGGCTGATAGAGTTATTATCATTCCCCTTAATGGTGAACCTCTTTCCCTTTCCTTCAAACTTGACTTTGAATGCACCAATAATGTGGTTAAGTATGAAGCCCTAGTCATAGGTCTCTAAAATAATCTAGCCTTGGGAATCAAGACCATCAATGTCTTTGGTGATTACCAACTTGTGGTCAACTAGGTTAATCTTTTCCTTGGCTTACCATCTAAAATCAAATGGAAAGTTAGAAGCCTCTAATAAAACCCTTAACAAAATGTTGACTGAAGTAGTCAGTACTTCAGGACAAGATTGGCACTTGCACATCCCTTTTGCTTTATGGGCCTATCACACTAGTATTTGAACCTCTACGAGTACTACCCTTTTCTTTCTAGTATTATAAGAAGAGGTATTCTTGCTTCTTGAATTCTAGATTCTTTCTATTTGCATATCTTTAGAAGATATCATTTCTAAGAGTGACTATCATCAAATATCATCTAGCATGACTTGAGCTACATGACTAACATTGCCTAACAGTACTTAACCATCTTTGTGTCTACTAAGAATTAATCAAACATGCCTATAGAAAATACTTAAAAAATGGTAATTCAATATTAGAGACCTCATCTTAAAGGAAAACCAATGTGTGACCAATATGGAGAAAATCAAAAGAGTCAATTTTACTTTCAATTGGATTGGACCCTACATCATAACCCATAAATATGGATCAGGAGCTTATCATTTTTCCTCTCTCAAATGTAAACTAGAACTTGATCCTCTCAATGCTTTGCATCTTCATTCTTTCTTTTGTTAAAATAAGGATCGAACTCACTTTATTGTATAACTTAAGCTCATCCCTTTATTTATAAGATTTTCACCCTTATACCTTCCTTTTATCTCTTTGAGGATAATCAATTACAACATAAAACCATGTGATTAACCATCATAGTCATAGCCTAATATTAAATATGGGTACCATGGCTATAAACATGGCATGGTTCTCATGGATACTTTTTGTCTCTAATCAGATGGAATCCCATGATAATTATTTCTCAAAATCACCCCTTTCACCTATCATTGCCTTCTTATGCTAAAAGTTTTTCCCTCATAAAAGTAAACCTCTAAGACTAATTTTACTCATTCATGTCTAAAACCTCACATCAAAGTAATTTGGGATACCAAAATATCACTTGGGTCACATATCTCTAGCATCACATACTACTCTCTTGAAGGACAACTGCCTAAAAATAAAAATTCTTAAAACATAGACTACTCCCTCAAAGAATAGCTACCAAATATACAAACTCAAACTTATACCAATCACTTAAAGGATGGCTAAGTCAAATGGGTCAACATCAATCATTAGAAGCTTCCCATATCGATCAACTTCACAAACTTATCAAAATTAACAACAATAACGAAAGACCCTATATCAAAATTAGCATAAGTTATCCTAAGAAATATGCAATCAACTTTCACATCTAACATTATTAGACTTCTTACATTGATCATTATACACCTAGAATAAGACATGGACTTGTCTAATTTGGTTCTTAAGTCACCTATAGAAGGGGAAAACTAACCCACCTAAGGTTACCTTACCTATCACCCATTACCTTTTCACCTATCTCTTATTTTGCCTTTATACCATCTATAAATCAAGGGATTATGATCTTACTTGACATAATGTGATCAAGACACTATTTTATCAACCAAAGCATGCTAATATGAAGCATTATAAAGGCTTATGTTCCTTACACCAATCTAACATTGTTTTTGTTAGGTCCTTACCAATGAAAAGGCATCATGCTTTTTCCTTAGCCTCTTATCATTGGTTCATGTAGACATACATCTCATTGTTCTCATTTATTTTTCCTACATTTAGTTTGTTATCTAAATTACTTTATGTGTTTTCATTATATCCTTAACCATAATCGCATCACATTTCCATGATCATAAACAACAAACATCAATAATAGACATAACATTATGAACCATATCCATGAACCATGTCATATATCTATCTATGATCAAACATCATGAACCACATCATATCTCTGTCTATAAATCATAAATATCATCCTATCCATTTACCATAAAAAATCATATGACTTCATACCATAAACCACATCAATAACCATAATCAAAACATTCATCATCATATCCGTGGACAAACTAAAATATCATCCATAATCATCATATGTCTAAACCTACTAAGTCCACATCTCATAAACATCAAAACATGTAAACCATGAACATACATCATATATATCATCACGAGCATCATATACATCATGTCATAAAAATGAATAATACATGTAATAATGTATAATCTCTCTCTCAAAGCATGTATATCTCACTGCATTAACATGTAGGCTAGTATCAAAATCATGTACATCTACACCTAGATAACATATCACATATCATGCCCCTAGGGCACCACTACCACTATCCCCTCCTACTCCTACACCTACACTGCTACTACCATCTGGTGTTGATCCTCCTAAAATGCCTACCTATCTAGTCACTGATGTGGCCCACTGACCTATAGTCACCATGACTATCCCACCTACTAAATTAGCTCTATACTTACCCCATTAGGGCTCCATTAGACACTATGACAACACTATGGCCTCATAATATCTCAACTCCTCCATTGTGTCCAAGTACTACACCATAGGAATAGTACTTGGTGGACTTGCTAGTACTACCATTACTCTTACCCTCCTCACCTAGTCTCTCTTAGCTATAATGGTGGCAACCTAACCCTAAAAAGTCACAATTTAGCCCTACAATGTGGCCACTTGTCCTTGTAACCCTATAATCTATGCTTATGTAGTAGTCAATGCTACCCCTACCTATCCATAAGGGCCACCACCCTATACCTATTCTCCATCTAGATCCACATTCATGGCCTATCACTCCCATCATCCCATCTAAAATTTAGCACTACATATCAAGATTGGTACCATGTTGCATATCCATCAACAAAATCAACATCATCTATCCATGTTCTTATAGGTAGCTCCTCATGATCTAACACCACCTCCTTAGGATGTGGCTCAAGTAAAAAAACTCTAAATCCTTTCTCTTATACCTTATAAAAGGACTTAGAATCCCTTTCACTAGGCCATACTACCTCCTCACTCTATTGAATGGAATGAGCTCAATCTCACCCTCTCTCCTCTCATAGATCCACCTTTAGCTTTAAAAAGACAAAGTGTGATAGTTATAGAGGGCCCAACTAGGAAATTCAACATATGGCCTCTAGATGACATCACCCATAACCAAACCCTCCAATGTATCTCTAAACCAGTCAATGTCTTTCACCCCTCCACCAGCCCCTATCAAAGCATAATCTCCCCTCCATCATAGGAAACCCACTTTATAGTCTTCTTAGGCATATCCATCCCATGGGAATCCCGATGGTCTTAGAACCTTAAATATCCTTCAAATTCAAAATTCACCTACTAATTTTCACAATTTTACCCAAAACGTAAACCAAGGAAAAAACCCCAAAATAATCATATCCAAACAACCACAAAATAATAAATTCAACCTCACAAACAATAAAATTAACTACCTACCAACTCAAAACATCACTTACCTCATTCCTTGACTACTGTCGAGGATGGAAACCATGTCTTACTACCTAATTTCACCCTCACCCACCTTACATCTTAGGCTAAGTTGGATCACCTCAAACACACATTCAACCAATCAACAATCACCATGTCAATAAACACTTAGTCAAATCTTCTCAGTAAAATGCCAAATCAACCACTTTCTAGACTGCATGGAAAACTCTGAGGTCAAATAAAAAATAAGTGTAAATGAAATTTCATTTTCACTTTTTTATCTCCCATCCTTTTAGATTTTCCCCATGATCATCGATGGTCAAGGTGATCATTGATAGTCGACCTTGGGACCCTTGACCATCAACAATTAGGAGAACCCACATTTAAAACATTTTTAGGCACCCAACCTAAGTGCCTAATTTTTAGAGATGACCTCTCTCCCCAAACCAAAACCTAAACTTTTAGAGATTACCCTTTAATAACTAAACATTAGACCACATCCACCTTGACATTGGCCATTTTTGACTTAAACACTTGCATATTCTATGATGACCTTGCTTGATATTTTTGACCACAATGATCAACCTTTCCATGATTAAAAATTTAAATTTCCACCACCTCATATAAAACTACACCATTTATGTTTTTCAAGGGAGAAATTTCTACCTCAGATACATAAAAACACTAACCCTATCTATAAAACTTGAATGAAATAACTTGATCAACTATGACCAACATTATGGATTGATTACTCTATCACTAGTCCTTTTAGAATCAACATTATTTTTACCAATATTAGCAACCTTAGTCTATGTGTGCTATTAAATATCATATGTAGTCACATTTGTGCACATGCTTGCATCTCAAATGCCCAACCCCCTTTTTGTCACCAACCTCATGACTCATTATATATCACTCATCAAACCTTGACTTGATTTTAGGTTCACCTCATCAACTCTTGGTTTGAGGGGAAACACCTCCTCCCATACTTAGGGTAAAAAAACCTTCTACCAATAATCTATTTTTGTTTTATAGATTATTAATTCAAAGTTTCATAACAAAAAGGGGGAAAATGTAGACACTAGAAAATTTTACTAGATGAAAAAATGCCTTAGGATAACTTAGGGACTACCTAACCCACTAACTAACCTATTGGAGCTCAGGTCTAGCTAGATACTTAGCTAACTAAACTCAATAACTTACTAAAAAAACCTTAACCCACCCCTTTTTGACCCTTTTTCTCTAAACACTCAACCGCTGATAGTTATCTTAACCATCGATGGTTAGCTTGATCATCAATGATCAAGTTTTCACCCTTCCAACACATCACCATTTATGTATGAGCTAATGAGTCATAATTAAATATGTTTGCCTTATGCAATGCTAATAAACTCCCAAGCATTGAAATAATTAAGCTATCCTACTAGGGAACCTTCCATCCTCCATCTCTCTTTGATTATAAAAGGAGAGGAGTAGGAGGTGCAATGGATCATCACAAGCATTCGTGCATATAAGTATTCAATCTTCCAACTAGCTAGCCAGTTTTCTTCCAATGATTTAGTAACAAGTTCATGGATATAATGGCTTCTTTTTCTTCCCAAATCCTATCTCAACCTTCCAACTCCAAACTATTTGTTACCATCCATCATTTTATCACCCCATCTTATATCCATTCTGACCTTCCTACCATTTATAGTTCATTAAAAGCATTCTTGCACACAATATTCAAGCTCTCTAGCCACCCAATCTTCTTCTAATGATTTAGTAACAAAATTAAAGATTTGAACCTCTACCAAAATTTATCTTGAGGCAAAAGTGATGTTACTCTACCAAAATTACTCAACCCATCAACCATTTAAAAAGTAATAGTTATATTTATACTTTAGTCTTGTCATTTTGGTTTCTAACTTCCTAAATTGAATCAAACCTTTATACACCTATCTTCTAACCTCCCATTTATAACCACACCCTTAAATAAAACCCCTATCTAATTAGTAAACCTTTCTATAACTCTTTTTTTAGCACTTTTGTAAATCCACAGGTAACCACCAATGATTAGCACAACTGCTACCAGTCACCCCCAACTATCAATGGTTACCCAACCATCGATGGTCAACTTAACCACCAACAGTCATTGTAGCATGAAATAAAAACAAGTTATTTCTGACCTCTTACCCCCAACCAAATATGACTTTCTATGTTTTTGTCTGTTCTTAGACCCCTACCTAATTTTTTGAACCTAACCTAATTTATTTTAGCATTAGTATTGACTTAGTTTTTCTATATTTAGTCATTTTCTCTATCAAACATTCATCTGCTTCTTGTATTTAATTTTATTTACTTTCTTTTATTTAATGTAAGCATCTTTCATTTATCATTTCTAACTTAATTATTATCAAAAGTGGATTGACAGCCTCCTAGCAAACCTATGCTTCTTAGATCTAGCTCACGCTAAGCAGTCTACTTAACTATCTTACTAACAACCCCTTTTTTAGTGATTTCTTATCAATAGGTTATTCCTTCAAAGCCAAAGAGGAGCTCTCCATACTCATCAGAATTATTCATGCATCAACAACCAATTATTTCTACCACACCCTTTTTACTAGTTTCTTATCTTCTTACAAAATTAATAAATGAGCAGAAATTAAGAGAAATGGGTCCACCATATTTACTACATTCTTGGCCAAATTAATAGGTTATAAATCAATGTCATTACCTTTAGCCTTTAAGTTTGATTTAATTAAACATTTATATCCATTAGAGGTAGGTGCATTAGTCCCATATTTAATCATTTTTTCCTCTAGAATTTTGATCTCATAGTTTCTAACTACATGAAAAAGATTTTTGAAAGATAGGTAAGTGTTTTTTAGACCAATTTTTCTTTTAGAAATAAAATAAAAATTTTATAAATATAATTTTTAATTCACTACCAAGTAATTTTTGAGTCATTTTTGTAACCATTTTATTGAATCTAAACACATACTAACGATTTCATTGAGTTATTGTTTAAGATTATATATTTGTGAAAATGTAACTTTCATGCTAATATTTTTTTAGAATTTACCTAAGAAATCATTAGCTAAATTAGTGAAAGAATGCATAGATCTACATGGAAAAGTATAGTACCTAGGAAATCATTAACTAATTTAGTGAAAGAAGGAATAGATACCTATGGAAAAATATAAAGCATAATATTTTAAAATTATAGGACATATCTTAGTTAATAATTTATTGTATAGAAATGCTTCTAGAATAAGCTATTATGCTTTTGGATTGACATGTTGGGTCGCACTCAGTGAACCATCATCAGGATGAGAATAGAATGATTGATGATTATAAGATTAGATCTATTTAAAATATGGTAGGTGCAAGATTTTTAGAAAGGTATGGAATAATACAATAAAATACCAATAAATTAAGAATTAAAATAAAGTAAAATAAAAATATTTAATTATTAATCCATTATAATAATTTTTAATTTGATACTAATAATAAATAATGATAAATGACAATAATAAAAATATAAATTACAAAAATAAAATCAATTAATACAAGATGAAAATAAAAAAGAAAATAAATAAATAAAAAAATAAAAGATTGAGAAAGGAGGAAGTTATAAAAAATAAAAAATTAAAATTAGAACAAAGTTTGTATGTTGATGATGATAATAAGGAAACAAGATAATATAGTATAATAATAACAATAAAATAAAACCAAACTAATCAAGGCTAAATAACTAACATAATACTTGTGCGTAAGTCATAAAATATAATAAAATGAAATGAAAAACATGTCCTAAAATAACTATAAAAGATAATGTTTTTAGAACATAAAAATAAAAGTTAAATAATGATAATAATGAATATAAATAAAATGAGGAGTTGGTGATAAATCCTATAAAATATAAAATTGAAGCATTAATCAATAGAACAAAGTTGTCTATCAATGTTAGATAAAATTAGTGAAATGTCTTAATTACCTAGTGAAGAACTCAACATATAATAATAAAAACTCAAAGAAAACAATAAAATTATTGAAACCAAAACCAAGATTATTTAAATATGTGATATAAAAAATAAGGTGAGGAATGTCAAAGGAAATGAAACAAGTTAGCCATATGCCAGAGGAGGAAGAATAGTAAAAGGTGGAGGAAATGATAGTCAAACCTAACAAACTTGACCTCTAAAATTAGAGGAAAGGGAAAGATGAAAATAATATAAAATTGACTTAAGAAGAACACTACCAGTACTATGTAAAAGAAGAAATAACATATGAGAGGTATACCTATTATGTTTTCTATAAAGGTAAACTAATGGTCTCCAAGAATGGTTCAAACCTAGGCCCATAACTCTATTCAAATTATTCTCATGTTTGAAAATATCATCAGCTTCTCTAAGATGATGTTTCATGAAGTGATGATATACAAATAAAAATTTGGTGTCTTCAACAAAAGTTATAGGAAAACTATTTCACCTTTTCTATTATCAACCTATGTTTACTTACCCCCTACACTCATGTTCAATTAGGTGGATGGAACTAGAAACAAGCTCATTAGGTAGCAGTTAGTAACCATTTTCATAAGATATGTTATTCTAAAATGAAACTATTGTCATCAATAATATTGGACACTTATATCCATTCATATAATCCTCCACCTTTTCATGAATCCAATGATATAGACCAAAGCCTACTATAGATTTGTTGGTGCCTTATAACTCTTGGGAGTTACACAGGTCTCCCATTGTTTCATTTTCTCCACATAGGTATGCTCTCATGCAGTCTAATACACCTATTTTTTTAGTCCCATGTACTAGCCTTATAACTAACTCTCTTTATGAATCGTCCTATTTTTCTTACTTGACATAGTCTTCCTCTTTGTTCAATGTTCAACATGAATCTACTTTGGATTTTATTCAATCTTGGCCACTTCCTAATGAAATTAACAACATATATTTTTTAATTTTTATGTCTAAACTTGGTTCCACTATGTTAGGTAATGTAATTAATATCAATTATATCACCAACTTACTATTGGTTCTTATGTTGAATAATCATGAACCAACGTGTTCCCCTTCAAAAGTCAATCCTTTAGCTAATTTTTGTCCTCCACATGATAATAATAACTTAAATTTAGTGGGTAAGGAATATTAAAAAATCACCTCATTGGAATTTTCTAACCTTGTTCCTAATCCTTTTCACCCTTTATTTGAGACTAGATCCCCTTCACACATGGAGAGGTATTTTGATCCATCCAAAAAAAATTATGACAACTTTAGCATTAATATTAATATCTTCAACCCTTCCCTTCTTTCCCTATCTTTTAATAATGATCATCTTCATATAGGATATTATTTTGATAGTGTCAATTATTCTCAAGGACTAATTGATGACTAGGAGACTAAATTAGTAGCTAACTTATCAAGTGTTCCCTTTGGCCACCACTCTTTCAACATTTTAAAAGGGGATTACGTTTTATGGTTGCACATAATTATATCCAAATATAATACTATCTATTTAAAATATAAAAATATGTTAAAAGGTATATAGATTGAAATTGTTGAGGAATTGAGATAATATTGTATTGTTATATTAAGAAAATCTAAGCCTCCTACGCACAACATTTCTAAGGTAAAATGGACTAGATTTAAAAATATTAACTCCAATGAAAACATTATTATCACTAAATTTGATAAAGATAATTTTAATTTTGTAATGGATGATATTGAATATGATCTTAAGATGTTAGACCATATTCAAAATAATGGTAGTTATAGGAGGTTATAGGTTAAATCGATCTCCAAAATTGCTAAAAATGTTAAAAAGAATATTAATCTCTCTTATTTAGATCAAAACATAGATAAGTATCTCTTGCCTAGAAATAAATCATACCTAAGATATATGTTCTCCATAATATTCATAAAGTGGGAACCCCATTAAGACTAATTTTGGATACCATTGATTCACCCACTTATCCCTTAGTCGCCTTTCTTGTAAGAAAAATTAAACCTTTGGTAGGAAAAAATCTTCTTTCATCAAATATTCTTTATATATATATTTTTTTTATCAAATATAATAAGGTTTTTAATGAGGATGTTTTTTTGTCTTTTGATGTTGTGTCTCTTTTTACAAAAATTTCTATTAAGGAAGCTATCATATTAGTGGGCAAACACACTGATAAAGAAACCATGTCTTTAGTGTATCTTTATTTTAAGTCAACATTATTCACTTTCAAGGGTTTTATTTATGAAAAAAAGGAAGGGGTTATGATTGTGTCACCTCTTATTTAACCATTTTTTAGATATGGAGTGTGAAGGGTTGATTTAATAGAATAGCCTACACACAAGTATGAAAAAAACTATTCTAGTGTAGGCTAATTAATTGAAAACTTATATAAATGAATATTTAAAATTAAAACATTGAGTTATGCTAAATATATAAGTTACACTCAAACCATTAGTTTGATTGCATAAACATGAATAAGAGATAATACTTAGTTTATATGCAAATGCATAAGAAGATATAACAAGTATAGATGTGGAAATATTTAGGTACAATATTAATATCCAGTCTTCAAATTCTATAAATATTATTTCTAGAGGCTTAGACACTTATGTCAACCTTGGGACATTTGCATCAATAATTCTATCCTAATATTAACTCAGTTTTCATGTACAAAATATTCACTATTAATGAAGCAGCCACCTAGAGCCTTCTGGGTTTTCTATTACCTTTATGTTGATGTTTTTATTCACATGCATAGGATTTTGATGACTGTATGTGGATCAAAATGTTATCTATTCACCTAGTTATTTATACCTTACCAAAATTGGGTTAGTGGGCTCATGGATTCAAGTTGATATCAAAGACTTATCTATCAATGAGTGTTCTTACATAGCCAATACTCCAAGGAGGGCCTCAAACTTATGTTGTTCTCCCCTAGGTGTTGATTTATGTGCACAATGGTGAAATATACTACATGCAATGGTATTTAATGATATGTCTTGTAACTTGGAAAATACTACTCATGAGATGTTATTTGAGTACTTTATACCTATAATATGAATAATTATATGATTGATATGAAAATATGGAAGAATAGGGTAGTAAAACTCAATTTTATAATTGATTGATTGAGCTTGAATAGGTGTTTGATCAATATTTTATAGATAAATAATGAGTATGTTTATATTTGTATTTATATCATACCTATCAAAATTTTATCATGCAAGGGGTAAAAAAATTAAATTTACTAACCCATATAATTCAAAATATTTTAAAATTAGATGACCTTTGAGGATTAGACACTTGATAAGAATCTAGACACTTGTGTCAACGTAAGTATCCCTATGTGGGATGTAAGTTTTTGGAAGGATAGGAAGATAATAAAGATTTTAAATTGATATTGAAGGATATATATCATATTTTAGGTTTTTTTCAGTGTACGATATTTGGGTCATCATAATTGATAGGGTCAAACCATAATATAAACAATTAGGCATAGTGAGATGGTGAATGTGAGTTTTTCAATAGCAGGGAGGTCTAGAATTGAAGGGTAGAGCCCTAAAAGTATTTTTAAAGTACACAAGACTAATATTTTATATAAATAATATTTTAATATCTATATCCCCCAACCCACCTCTTAATCTAGTAATGCATAAAGATTAAATTACTAGGTTAAAGGAAAGAAATGTTTACCTGGGTGTGTATAGCATACCTTACCTTTGATTGAGCCCACTTTTGAGTGTTTTTATAGTGTAATAATTATAAAAAATATAATTTTAAAATATAAATATTTTCATATAATCTAAAATTTGACATAATTAAAATGATTGAAAATAAAGAGAGCAAGGAAGTAGTACACCTATATGTCGATGCAACCATGTTGCCCCTTGGTTCTTTAACTTGGTAAAGATACTTATGAAAAATTATCACTAATCTAGGTTTAAAATTTAAGCTTGTATATTTTAATAGGGATATTGGAAGGTAGTTATACCACCAATCTAGTGCAAAGGTGAGTTGTGACATGACCATTAAGATAATTGAATTTCAATTGCATAAAGTGACAATATAATAAAAGCTAAGTTAAGTGGTATAATAAAATCAACATAAAAAATGGAATTAGTGTTATGACATTTAGAGAATTGAATTTCAACCAAAATAATAAATGGATCCAATTGATACAAATCAAAAAAGTCTCAAAATAATTCTTCCTAGTGAAAACAGTGTTTCTTGATAAAGTATCAGTACATCTTGGTAAACATGCTTGAATAAGTTTGAATATGTATTTGAAATTTTTTGTGCACTTACATTAAATATGAACCTATAATGTGTCTCAAGATAAATTATTTATCAAAATTAAACCTTTATTCTATAACTATGTATAATATCTATCATAAATATGTTAAACTTTATCCCAAATCTATAGAAATTAGTGCAGTGTATAGGATTTTGCCCCTAGCGTATATATGTATCATGTAAAGTGTAACCAAATTATATAATTTATAATAATTTTAAAAGTGTGTAGTCATGTATCTATGACATTATCCCACTAATATGCCCCCAATTTTGAGGTGAGGGAATGGAATTTGGTAGTTATCTTACCTCAAAAGGATAAGATAACTATATAATCTATGTATGAATCATGTAGCATATAGGAGTAACATGTCTAAGTAAATATATAAATGAATCTCACATTATGTGATCAAATCAAGCCCTAAGATGTATACTATATATCATGGTAATGTCTATAAAGTAATAATATAAGCTTATAAAATAATCAAGCACACACACAAATCACTCAATGTCACATAAAAGGGGTCTAATCAGACCATAAACAAGGGGAATATTCAAATACCCCATGCTCTAAGAAATTACATATTCAAATGTCCAAATAGGAAAGGAAATAGAAATATAGTGGGATATGGGCCACCAAGCAAGGAACATATTCGAATGTTCCATAATAAAGGAAATAAAAAGCAATAAAAATACACTTAAGGAACCGATAATGTGAAAATTAAGTATAAATAATTAACATAAGAATATCATACTAGTCCCTTCATGTATGTGTTACCAAAAATTTCATGTAACATATCATATCAAATACACTATGAAATATGTAAACATTAGTATAGGCATGTGTAAGTGTTATTATATAATCTCAACTTGATAATGGAAAGGTGATCATAAAATAATGTAACATATATCAATTGTGATCAAGGAAATAAATGCCCCCAATGTAGTGTGTCATGTGGGAAGAGAAAAGGTCCAACATTTATATGTGAAAGTATCATGGGTCTGGTGTATGCCTATATCACACTCAAGGATGCTTAAAACATGTGTATATAAATGATATGGTATCTACTAATGAAAAGTAAACAACATATATTCAAATGAGTCAATAAACATGTGAATGTTGAATATTTTTGTATATTTGAATTTATTTAAATGTTTTTTTTATTTCCTTAAATATTTTCTTTTTTAGTATTTTTGGAATATTTTAATCCAAGTCATCATACTCAAAGAGGATAATACCACCTAATAAGCCTTTATCTTGCCACTCATATTTATACCAAGTTATCATTACCTCTTTGATGTTTGTTTGCACTAGCTCACTTGAAAACATTGGCATTGGTTTATTACCATATCCATCATGTTGTATGTGAATCTCTTTATCCTCAAAATTAAAAGTAAGACACACATTGGTAGTATTCACTATAATATTCATATCGAACAGCCAATGCTGCCCAAAAATAAATGTCAAACATGGTTTGTATTCTAATACCCATATACTTATATGGGACACTTTTGGTCCACATGAAATACGTCACTAAATGTACCCATGAGATAATTGAAAAGTGGATGGTGATGTAAATCCTTTGTAGTTGTCTAAACTATTGTAAACAAGAAATTTTACAAACTATGTCCCAAGTATTGATATCAAGATCAAGATTCTCATAATAGGTCCCATTAATATTTTTTTAAATGATTAGATCATCTTGTTTTGGGCACTTTATATTAAACCCATTTATACTTTACATTTGTAAATTATTTGAAATCAATGATCTTTGTCAATATTTTGGCATAATATGTATATACATTTCATCTTTGTACTTCTAAATATTATTTTTTAATGTATCATAATAATTTTTATCATGGCTTGTGGTTCTATGATAATTTTAGTATTTTGATACTTTTGTATTGACAAGCCTACTCCTTGACATGTGTATGTTAGGAGGAAAAGATATCATCTTATGCTCAAGTAACATAGAAAATATTTTATGTTAATCATCTTATTTTACTATTATCTAGTAAAAATATTGTGGATAGTTACGTGAATATTTCACATTATTGACATGATGTATTTTCATTTGTACCTTGTAAAGTTGGCTTAAAGATTTTAACCAAGAAGGATGGATTGAATAACAACATTAACATATTCATCGGTTACTTTTTTCTTTCCCTTATCTTTATTTGGTGTTGTATGTTTTAGATATGGCACAAACTTATATTTACCAACACATGTAGGTTTTAACATGTTATGCAAAATATGTTAAATTACATCAAAATTTAGTGTTTTCAAGAGTTCATCTATCATAGCATGAAGTATATGTTAGAGGTACAATAACTACGGGGGTGAATCAATGATGCAAGATAATATAATTTAATTCCTAACTCTTAAACATTCAACATACATCAATCTTGATCAAGCAACATAAAGATGAGAGCACACACATCCTAAGCATACATAAGAGCATACATCACATGAACACAACATATATGTAGGAAACCCTCTTTGGGGATAGAACCCACTAAACCCTACAAGATGGAATATAGTCCTATAAAACAAGATCCAAAATTTATACTAGCACCTAATAAATAAGGAACACCCATCCCTTATTTTAGTGAGAAAATAATCCTACAAGGAGCTACTGCCCTTATCTAGCTAAGCACCCATAACAACTAGACATTTAGCAAAATTTACCTTACAAGGAGGAAATAACCCCTAGGCAATAAAGTACCCACTCATATAATTTAATAAATCACCTTAAACACATATTTATACTCTTAAACTAATTTTTATCACCTTTATTTACACTCTTCACCTCCAATTTCGCTCGAGCTGCCTCTAGGGCTAACTTGCTCAAATTACCTCTTCTAAGATAATTAGGTCCAATGACTTATGTTTCCTCATGCATAAACTTTATTATATAAATATGTATGATATTTATCACACTATAATGGTCTTAAATTACCTGTACCTCCTCTTTTAAAGGTTTTCTTCTTCACTTCAATCCACACATATACCTTTAGCTCAATTAGTCTAATTAGACCTTATACTTATATCACTGTCTTCCTTTAACCCATCTTGGTCGACCAAGATGATTTACATATTTGAAACAAATTTTAAATAGGTCCTCATACATGTTACATGTAATAACCACACATTACTTCATTCAGTCATTACCTCATTTGCCTCAAACCACCATTAGGTCTTGGTGAGACCTAAAACAATTAGGCCTTCATACTCACACGTTACATATGAGATTAATTGGACCACATTCATCCTTTACCAATGATTATAACACATCAAACACATTTAAAATATACCCTTTATTACTCCTATATTTTTCCATTCCACTTGGAATACCAACTCACACCTTGAACCTACCAATTAGGTCTCCTTGCTCTTTAGGCTTTCATACATAAAAAACACAACCTCAAAATTTTGAAGTACAAACTCAAGTATTTCACATATACATATGATTATATTACATGTGTGAACAATTTATGACCCTTTAAACACCTCCATGTTATTTATACACTTCAGCATAGGCTTTAAGCACTCAATTTAATTCTCTCAGAATGACCACTCAGACTTGTCACATACAGTCAAAATATAGTTATACTATTTTGACTCCATATTTGATCAGGGGTAAAATATGACAAAAAATGATTTATAATAATCCTTAGATACTTATATAATATTTCAATTCTCATTTTTTCTTCAATTCTTTTTATAACACCTTCAACTCATTCCTATAACATGGTCACTCAATCTACCAAAACATAGTCAATTTCTAAGAAATTGTTCGCACTGAAGATGGATTGGTCAAACCTCCAAAATCCAAAAAAATGGTAATAATGTATTATATAACACTCTCCAATATTTATCTCATATTTAAACATGAAAATACTACCTATAACAACTCAATTATCCTTCTCGAGTCACTTACAGAATAAGATCAAACATAATCAACTTTGGATGTTGATAACTTTGATTGTATGAACATTCAAAACTTATAAATATATTTTATGGATGCACCTTGAGTTCATTTAAAAATTTTATTTTTTATACATCAATAAATTCATTTTGGATCAAAATATATATCTCAAAAATTGTAAATTGGTTTTCCCTCATTAATTTGAATATTCAAACTCCAATGGTCATTGAGCAAATGTTAAACATCAAACACTTTGACCTCATCTCGTGCTCCTTGGTAACTTTGAAAAAATGTTCTCCATCAATATCCTTAGATTATCCTAGTCTTTATCTTTAAATTATCACCATTCTTCTTAGATTTGTGCTTTTGTGATCATGCCACTTGACAACTCTACATGCCTTTTGCATACCTTGTACCATTCAGTCAATGTGTTTGATCCACTTGATAGCTCTGTGTGCCTTTTGAGCATCCTTTAACATATTCAATAAATATACACCATTGGATCACTAATAACAATATCATGCATTATATTAGATCATTATTCATTCAGATGAAATGATTACCATTAGATTTTTCCCTAAACTTCAACATAGCTAAACTTTATGGTCTCTGGTCTATCACAGTCTACTAGAGTGACTTTGAAGATTTATATCTCAAGATAGAAAACACTTAAAGACTCAAAATATTTAGGTTACCTTCTTAGAAATATAGACATCTCCATGAAAACCTTTGACCACTACTGACTTTTTTTATACCTGTATTAAATGCATAAACTTACTAGATCACTCATATCTTCATGATGTTCAATGATAGTTTAGCTTCTATTAAGCTAGAATATGCATGTTTCTTGTTCCAAAAAATCAAATGACACACCAAAAATTCATCAAGATATTTATGGATGCCTTAAAACCTCTTTTTTATCCTTATTGATCTATACATATGCCATATATTCTCCAAGCTATCAATTTGATCACTTTGTCATTAATGCACTATGAATCATGCTCTCTTTGACATCAATGCCAACCTAACATCAATGACCATGCTCAACAATCTCCCCCTTTATCATTGAAGTAAAAACACCCTCATAATGACTTCATTTGAACAATGACTTCATTCTGATCTTTCTCCCCCTTTGACATTAATAACAAAGGGTCTCTTCCTCAACATGTCAACAATCATTAATAAAAATCATGTGTGTATTCAAATACTATTTAAGATGCTCAGTATACGTACACACTTTCAATTATATGAATTAATTACTCCCCCTTTTATATGAACCAATCTAAACTTGGACTTATTTGATCCTTGGACATAACAAACTACTCACAAAGCTTATAAATCTCCCCCTAATATCATGCTCCATCTTATGTAATTTATTATTTGACATACACCAATATGAACTTGGGATTTTTTTATCCTTGCAATTGTCTACCTACAAAACTCACAAGATCTCTTTGTTCATGCATGAAGATTGAATACCTTGTCAAAATACATGACTTGGTTTGATTAAGTCATCATATCAGTCTTCTTGAATTCAAAACTATAGTAGACATCTTCACACTTCTACCATGATTGTAACATATTCCATATGCTCCCCCTCACATCATGCACAGTTCTTCAAGCATTTTAAACTATCTAAGTTAGTTCCCCCTAACTCTATGCTTCACATGGATCATGACATAGTTTTTACAAGTCCTCTCAATGAACTAGGTCATCCTTAATCAGACACTTATAAACCTCCATTCTCTACCTGTAGACCAACATATTCATTCTTCACCATTTGACCAACTAGACCACCCTTTAGATTTGATCAAAATTTTGACTTTAGGATCACTATTTTTGAATATATCTTATCATGTCCTTCCACAATAAACCAACACATATTTTATGACCTTTCTTATCCTATAACATAAAACAAAGCTCAATTTTCATCCACCATGATTCTTCTTGATTGTCAAGTGTCTCTTTAACACCTAGATAGAGACACCATAATCCACAGTGTCCTAGAATAATTTGAAACTAGGAGTTGCCCATAACTGCTTATATTCCTTCTCCTCCTTGGTCATCTAATATTGGTAGTTCTTCTTCTTATTTTTAGGATTAAGAAAAGAAACAAGCTCATCTACTACAATATTCTCCTTTTCTTTTAAGAATGAATTGACAATACATGGAGACAACAAATATTCATGACATAAGTTTTCATCTAAAGAAAGGACCTCATCACTAGGCATTGATAATTGATGTTCTTATCATGAAACTTGATCAACAACAATATGATATTATCTTGGATCCATATAGACTTTAGAACTAGCCTCAATTAGCACTTTGGTCTTTTTTTATTGAGCTTGACTTGAACTAACTTTTGATTCTCCTTATCTATCTAGATAGATGACACATTCACTTGGCATTCCTGAACCTTATTCATATCTAATTCCTCTTTTTCTTTAGTAGGAAATCCACCTTTATCTTTTATCTCAAATAAATTAGTTTTCTTGGTCTTTACTTCCTTAGGTTTCTATATTAAGGATTGACCTTTCTTGAGCACACTACGATGTCCATGAACCTTCTTGATACTTAAGATTTTTCTTATACATTATCTTTAAATATGACCAAATTGATGACAATTGAATAAATGACATCATTCATACCTTCTAATTGATGAATATTATGAAATTAAACAAACATACCATCTTATCTTCCTTCTATAGTTTCTTGCCATATGACCAAACCTATGACAAGCATAACAATGATCATTAAAATATATTTCATACCTCATGTCACTAGGATTCCTTATTTATATTTTCTTATTGACCTTGGTGTTTTCATATTTATTGTCTTGAGTTGACCTCTCTTGCTCTTTCTCATTCTTGTTCACCTTGACAACAAATTGCTCATGCTCATCCTTTAATGAATCTAGTTTGGTCTTCAATTTAATGCTCTCATCCTCTTTATCTTGTTTTGACTTATTTTATTATACTTCAAGATTGCATATCTTGATTATGATATTTTCATGTTCATCCTTCAAAGAAACAAGATTAGTCTTTAATTTAGCATATTCATCTTCTTTAGCTCTCATGCTTAAACTTGTAGCCTCTAACTAAATTCTGAGATCTTAGATGGTCTCCTTATCCCTCTTAAATTCTTTATCCATGTCATCCTTAAATATAAATTCTTTATCTTCAATAATATTTATATAATCAAGATTGAATTTCATTTCATCATGTTCACCTTGCTTTGAACTCAACATGGCATTTGTCTCTTCTAATTGAGTTTTGAGACATTTGTATTCTTCCTCTTTTGAACTCAAATTTGTCTTTGTAACCCTTAATTGATCCTCAATAATTATGATATTCTCTTAATCATATTTTAATATTTATTTTAAATTCAAGGATTCTATCTCCTTATTGATCTTGATGCACTCATTCTAAGTAGCTTTAAGCTTGAGGCCATGATCTTATTCTAATCATAATCACTCAAGTTACCTCTGCACTTCTCAAAAACTACCTTGTATTAATTATAGTTTTATTCAATTGATTTTATACATGCATAATTAACCTCTACTTGAGCCTTTAACTCTTGATTCTCTTTATTCAATTGCTTATCCATCTTTGTACCTTGGATCACCTTTAAGTGGTTAAACTTCTATAGAAGATCCTAATCTGATACTAATTATTAGAGGTACAATCACTGAGAGGGGTGGTTAGTTAGTGATTATATATAATCCAATTCAATTCCAAACTCTTAAACATTCATCATACTTCAATCTTAATCAAGAAACATAAACATGAAAGCACATACATCCAAACCATACATAAGAGCATACATCACATGAACACAACATATATGTGGAAAAGCCTCTTGGGGGATAAAACCCACTAAAACCTACAATATATAATATAATAATATAAAAAATATATCTAAAATTTATACCAACACCCATTAATCAAGGACCATCCACCCCTGAGTTTAGTGAGACACCAATCCCACAAGGAGCTACTACCCCTGTCTAGTTGAGCACCCACAACTAGACATTTATCAAGTATTACCTTGCAAGGAAGAAATAACCCCCTAAGTAACCAAAAATCCAATTAGATACATAAATATATCACATTAAACACATGTTTATACTCTTCAACTGATGATGATCACCTTTTTCTACACTCTTTACCTCTAATTTCTCTCAAGCTGCTTCTAGGGCTAACTTGATCAAACTACCTCTTTCAGGCTCATTAGGTCTAATGGCCTATGCATCCTCCTACATAAAATTGATTATATAAACATTTATAATATTTCTTAGACTCTGATGGTCCTAACTAACCTATACCTTCTCTTTTAAAGGCTATCTTTTTTGCTTAAAACCGCATATTCACCACTAGCTCAATTAGTCCAATTAAACCTTGTACTTATACCACTCTCTTCATTTAACCCATCTTGGTCAGCCAAGATTATTTACATATTTTAACAAAATTTTAAATATGTATTCATACACATTACATGTAATAAATACTCATTCCTTCATTCAGTCATTACCTCATTAGCCCCAAACCATCATTAGGTCTTGGTGAGACCTAAAATAACTAGGCCTTCATACTCAGACATTACATGCAACACATTCATCATTTAATGATTATTCAAACACATAAAAAATATTTACAATATACCCTTGATTATTACCATATGGTTCCATGCCACCTATAACACTAACTCATACCTTGAACCTACCAATTAGGTCTCCTTGCTCTTTGGGCTTTCATACATAGAAAACACAATATCAAACTTATGAAGCTAACACTCAAGTATTTCACATAGATATATTATTATATCACATGGATTAAAAATTTAATATATTTTAAAAACCTCAATGTTATTTATACACTTCAATACAATCTTTAAGCACTCAATTTTACTCTCTCAAAATGACCACTTAAACTGGTCACATACAGTTAGAATATATTTATACTATTTTGAATCCTCCATATCTGATCAGGGGAAAAATATGAAAATAAATTATTTATCATAATCCTTAGATAATTATATAATATTTACATGCTCATTTTATTCTTCAATTCTGCTCAGAACACCTTCAACTCACTCCAGTAACATGGTCACTCAATCTACCAAAACATAGTCAGTTTCTAAGCAATTATTCACATTGAATATGGATTGATCAAACATAAAAAATAAAAACACATGGTCTTCATGGAGTCTGTAACAATATCCAATAGTTATCTCATCTTGAAACATTGAAATACTATCGATAACAACTCAATTATCCTTCTTGGGTCACTTATAGAACAAGATTAAACACATAGTTAACTTTGGAGTTTAATAGATTTGACTATATGAATATTCAAACCTTTTGAATAGATTATTTAGATGTGACTTTAATTAATTTACAACTTTTATTTTTATTGCATCAATAAAATCATTCTGGATCAAAAGATATAGCTCAAAAACTATAAATTGTTTTTCCCTCATTAATTTGAATATTCAAATTCCAATAGTCACTAAGCAAATGTTAAACATCAAAAACTTTGAACTCATCTCATGATATTTATAAAATTTGAAAAAATTCACTCTATATATATCTTTGGATTAGTCTAGTATTTATCTTGAAACATTCACCATTGATCTTAGATCTATGCTTCTATGCACCCTGTACCATTCAATCAATGTGATTGCACCACTTGGCAGCTCTGTATCACTTCTAAGCATACTTTTAAATATTGAATAAATACACACCATTGTATGACTAATTAAAATATCACATGCTCCATTAGGTAATTATCCAATTAGATGAAATGCTCATTGTTAGATCTATGATTCAATAAATGCTCACCGTTATATCTGTCTAGACTATTTGACCCTGGACTTCAATGTAGTTAAACTTGGAAATATCTAGTCCATCATAGTCTACTAGAGTAATTTTGAATATTTATATCTCAAGATATAAAACACTTCAAGAATCCAAATCTTTAGGGTGCCTTCTTGACACTATAGACAACATCTCCATGAAAACCTTTGACCACTATTGACTTTTTGAGTACCTTTATTCAATGCACAAAATTACTGGGTCACTCATATCTTTGTGAGGTGTAGTGATGGTATAGGTTATATTAATATATAATATGTATGTTTCTCATTCCAAAACATCAAGTGACACACTAGAACTTCATCAAGATATATATGAATTCTTCGCAACCTCTTCTTTATCCTTGTTGATCTGTACATATGCCATATATTCTTCAATCTATCAATATGATCACTTTGTCATTAATGCACTATGAATCATGATCTCTTTGAAATCATTAACAACATAACATCAATAACCATGTTCAATATTATATCATCATCATGATAATAATAATCTAAAATGTTTCCATCTTATTGTTTTGTATTAACCAATAAAGGAATCTCAAATGTTTGATCTTCTTATTGTTTTGATATCATTGGTTCCTTTGGTAATGGTTCTTATTATAGATGTGAATCCATGTGCACATCAGTGGTTAGTGCCTTATGAATATGTTGAGTTGAATGAGTTATTTTAATTGATTCAGCCACCTCATAATTTAGTATACTTTCAATTGGAATATATTGTTTTATTGGTACCAATTTAGGAATATTGTATACATCATAATGTATCATTTTACAAAAAATTTAGGGGCTCATCATCAATGGGTATTGTCCATAAGGTTATATCATGTATGAATTTGACACATCAATGTAATGTAGATGTGAAAACTTCAATTATGTGTATACAAGGTCTACCAAAGAGTAAGTTGTAATGTAATGATTGAGACATGACTTGGAATGTTTTTGGTATAGTTTTTGGTCCCAATGTCACATCAAATGTGATATGACCAATGGGTGGGATACATGAATTATCAAACCCTTTGATATGAATGTATGATTTTTTTATAAGATTGGTGTTAATGCTCATTGCTTTTAAGAATTTTTTGTTACAAATGTTTAGACCATATCCATTATCTACTAACACTCTTTAGAATCTTTTGTTATTTATATGAACTTGTATAAATAGAGGCAAGTCTTGGTTAGAAATATATTTTGATGGTAAATATTTTGGATCAAACGTGATGATATTTTATTTTTTTGGATATCTTGCATAATATATTCAAATTAATTTTATTTTGTATCATTTATTACTTGGGTTTCATGTAAGGATTCATATAATATATCCTTGTAAATAGTTTATTATTTTAAAATCTTGAAGATTGAAATATTAACATGTGTATTGCTCAATTGATCAAAAAGATTATACCCTTTAGATTTTATTAATTTTTTAATATTAAGAGGAACCTATTGTATATTAACATGTGGTGGGATATGTTGGGCACCCTTACCTTTTCTTGTAGTGATAGCATGGACTACAAAAAACAATGTAAGTCATGGGAAAATAATGGGAGTGGGATGGTAGTTGTCACTTGAATAGGATATAGGAGGAATAAAGGGTTGGGAGCACTCATGTTGATGCTTGGATAACTAGTTATATATTATTTCAAAAGGATTTGTAAAGAGAAATTTAATTTTTATTTTGTTGTAAGTCGCTCTCTTTGATTTGATAAATTTGTTTAACCCATATTATTCTACCTTTTATTGATTTACCAATGCATGGAAACTAATAAGAAATGACAACCATCATATATTTATTGATGAAGAACTAATTAGATCATCCATATTGGGTACAAGATTCTATTATAATAAATGGAAATCTAAGTCTTAAGATGTTTATATTTTAGAAATCATGGAAACCCTAAGTCAAACTAGGGTTTTCATAAGGAGACAGAGAGATTGGGTTCACCAAATGTTTAACCCTTTATTAGATATGGAGTGTGAATGGTTAAGGGGGTACAATAACCTATACACACGGATGAATAAAACTATTATAGAGTAGTTCAACTAATTAAAAAATCAAATAAATGAATATTATAAAATAAAATATTAAGTTGTGTTAAATATAGAAGGTACACTCAAAATAGTAGTTTGATTGCATAAACATGAAGAAGAGATAATACTTAGGTTATCTAAAAATGTGTAGGTAGATATGAGAAGTACAAAGGTGGAAACAAGTAGGTACAAGATTAAGATCTTGTCATCATATTCTATAAATATTTTTTATGGAGGTATGCAAACTTGCATCAACCCTAAGACACTTGTGTTGAAGCTTCTATCCTGATCTTGACATAAGTATTAATGAACATAGGAATCCAAGAAGGGAGGTTAGTAATATGTTAGTTCAAGTAATAAACCTCAATAAAAACACACTAACACTTACACTCCAAGCCTAGAACTTAGGGAGAGCTTAGTAATAAAATACAAATGAAAACACAACTAAAACATAAAAGATACCAAATCATTTACCTTCTTTGAGAGCTTCAAATGCTTTGTTGAGTGGCTTACTCAGATTGTACATCAAGTAGTCTTTGGAAAATGAATTTTGTTGGCTCATTCTCTCCTTGGCACCATTGAATTTGATGTGTCTTGATTTAGCTTGGCTCAAGTTTTAGCATTATAACACTAATTGAAATAAAATAACTTATCTCTATCCAAATTTACATTATTACTTTGTCTTATGAGAGCTTAAAAATGAAGAGGCATGGCATTATATTTATAGCCTAATGATTTAAATCCAACCTAAGGTGATTCAAGGTGGATTTTAAACATGGAATGGGTTCAAACCTAACATAGGTGAGTCAAATATAACCCCAATAGATTCAATAGTTGTCAAGTAATTATGATTTTCAATGAATAAGCATGGGTATCTAAAATATATATTTTAGGATATTTTCAAATAGCTTGAAAATTCTTAAAGGAAATGATGATAGGCTAGGATATTTGAATTTTTGAATTTCATTAATTGCACATGGATAACTGAACTATGAATTTAATTTGGTTTAGCTTGTTAATTAATTCTAATTAGCATTTTATCATTTCAAATATTTGATTTAAGTGTACAAGTGCCCCACTTAATAGGTCCATCAGCCAAATTGTCTGTTGTGATGCCATAAGGTGATTAGGGATGAATACGTGAGAGGTTATTATTACATATGATAAGATACCCCAATTAGGGATGCCTCAACATATTTTTAAATATTGATGAATGATGTGTAAGAAAATTTGGGATGCTCAGTGATTCCTATGCTTAATTTCCAATGGTTGGTAGTAATCAATCTAAAGTCTGGTTGAAAGATAATTGTGACCAACTTTAGGTGTCTACACAATCATGTACATAATATTCATTATATTAAGATGTCACCACATAGATCCTTATAGGTTTTCTATCACATTTTTTATGTCTTTTATTTGTACATATAAGATTTCAATAATTATATGTGGATTAAAACCTTATTTCTTCACTTTAGGTCTTTGTACCTTGCAAAAAATGGGTTAGTAGGCTCACAATGTCAATCTAGCCTTATGGAATCCTCTATCAATGAACACTATATATATATATATATATATATATATATATATATATGTATGTATATATGTATATGTATATATGTATATGTATATGTATATATATGTATATGTATATGTATATATATATATATATATATGTATATATATATATATGTATGTATATATATATGTATATATATATATGTATATATATATATATGTATATATATGTGTATATATATATATATATGTATATATATATATATATATATATATATGTATATATATATATATATGTATATATATATATATATATATATATGTATATATATATATATATATATATGTATATATATATATATATATGTATATATATAATACTCCAATGGGGACCTCATTATTGTCTTGTGTGTGCACAAGGTGAAATATACTATAAGCAAGGGCATGCAATGATCTATCTTGTAACTTGACAAATACTACTCATGGTTTGTTCTTTTATGAGGGCTTTAGACCTATAATATGACTATTTTTATGCTTGATATTAAAATAGGGAATAATAGGGCAATGGAACTCAATTATGTAATTAATTTATTAATATTGAATAGGTGCTTGATTGATATTTTTTATATGAATAATGAGTAGGCTTAGATTTGTATTTGTACCACACATTTTTAAAATATTTCATAAAAGGTTTAAATAAAATAAATTAGCTAACCCATAGTATCCAAAATATTTTCAAATTATATTACTTTTGAGGACTAGACACTTGATAATAATATGGACACTTGCATCAATATAAGTGTCCCTATGTGGGACACAAGTATTTGGTGGGATAATAAGTTTTTGTGGATCTAAAACTGACAGTGAAGTATATATATCATATTTTAGGCTTTCTATATAGTGCAAGAGATCTGGGTCAACATAAATGATAGGGTCAAACCATAAGATACACATTTAGGCATAGTGAGATGGTGAATTCAAGCCTTTTAGTAATAGGGAGGTCTAAAACTGAAGGGTAAAGCCATGATAAGAATTTTTTAAGTCTACAAGATAGATGCTATATAAATTAAATTTTAGTATTTTCACCTCTCCCTAGTGGTTGCCAACCTATTCATGGAGTTTTTTTAATACTTATCTCTCTATTTTTTCCTTTTGAGATTGAAGTGGTGGTAGAGATACATGGATGGAAAAAATTTAAACTAACCACATGGCTTGGAAAATTTAGAATAATTTCATCAACACATCAATAATGTTATGGAAAAAATTAAGTTTACAAAAGAGCTAGAACAAGATGGCAATCTTCCCTTCCTTAATATCCTCCTTTTTAAGAAACATTATGGGTCATTTTCTCATTAGGTATTTAGGAAATATACACACAATAAACTCTATCTTCATGTCGATTACCATCATCACCCTTCACAAAAATATAGGTTTTTAAAAACCCTATTGACTAGATATTTTTTCATTTGTGGTAAAGATCATTCAGAAGAGGAGATCTACAACTTAACTAAAGTTTCTAATAATAATTGTTACATAAAACAACAAATAAATAAATAAAATTAAATATTTTATAACTACCAATGAGATTCCCCATGTTAGAGAAGTGGGTAATGACAATACATTATTTTACCTTTAGTATATTGAGGGAATTTCTAATAAGATCCCAAATATTTGAAGAAGGAAGATTATTCAGTCCATTTGTAGACCTCATAAAAAACTTAGAAAAATGGTCAAGTCTTATAAATATTTATTTAAACCCCTTCTAAAAATTGGTGTTTAAAAAATAGATTGCTCTTTTAGGGTGTTATATATTGGTGATATTGGGTGTTTCATTAACACTAGGATCATGTAACACATGACTGATATTAAAAATAATAGATTGATTAAGTCAACTCTATCAGAACATTAAATTAATACTAATAATCGCATTTAAATTTAGGACACCAAGTTTGTGGTTATAACACATCACTTCATGAAATTTCATAAATTTACAAACATAATAAAATTTTGAATAAATATGTGGGCTCATGTTTGAACCATTATTAGAAATCATGAGTTTACTTTTCTAAAAAACACAATAGGTAGACCTCTCACATCTTGTTTCCTTCTTTCCCTAGTACCATTAGTGTTCCCTTTTAGTGGGTTTTCTAGTCTTTTCTTCTTTCCATTTCCTCTAATTTTATAAGTTAGGTTTGTTAGGTTTGACTAACATTTCCCTCTCCCGCCTTTTCTTTTTCTTCCTCCTCTAGAATCTAGGTAGCTTATTTAAATTCCTTTGACATTCCCTACCTTATTTTTGTAGACCATGGATTTAAATAATCTTGATTTTAGTTTCAATAATTTTATGTTTGTCTTCGAGTTCTTGTTCCTTTACATTGGGTTCTTCACTAGGTAATTAAAACTTCTCATTAATTTCCTCTAACATTGATAGACAAATTTTTTCTAATGCTTCAATTTTATATTTAATAGGATTTATTAGTAAATCCTCATTTTTTTGTATTCATTATTATCATTATTTAACTTTTATTATTATGTTCTAACAATAAACTCTTTTCTAAATATTTTAGGATATGTTTTTTATTTTACTTTATTTTATTACTTACACAAAAGTGTTATGTTAGTCATTTAACCTTGATTAGTTTGGTTTTATTTAATTGTTATTCTTATATTATCTTATCACATTACCTTATTATTTTATGTCCTCATTGTCAAGATGTACTTTGTTTTAATATTATTTATTTATTTATCCTAACTTCCTCCTTTCTCAATATTTTATTTATTTTCATCTTTTATTAATAGATTCTATTTTTGTAATGTTTATTTTTATTATTTTATTTTCTCATTATATTTTATTAGTACCGATTAAAAAAACTATTAGAATAGATTAATAATTAACTATTTTTATTTTTAATTTATTTTTATTCTTAATTTATTGATCTTCTATTGTATTATTCTATACCTTTATAAAACTCTCTCACTTGACATATTTTAAAAAGGTCTAAGTTTGCAATCCCCAATCATTTTATTCTCATCCTAATGATATATCACTAATTGTGACCCAAAATGTTGGTCCAAAAGCATACACACAGTTGATTCTAAAAGCATTTCTCTATATTTTGACATGGAATATGGAAATACTATTACTCTTAATAATTTTATGTTATGATAAAAATATAGACAATAAGAATAAAATGATTTAATATGATGGGAAGAGTCTCCATTTCCACTAAATAATTTAAACTTTGGAGCCACATATCCTACTAGAAAATGGTAAGAAAAAAATCATAAGACAAGGGGATAAGTAAAATATCATGTGAAGTGACCCTATTACTTGGGTTTTGACACACTTTAAAAATAAATATAATATAAGTGGTAGTTAAATAGGCTAGAATATAACCATTGTTCAAAGAAAAATATTGAGAAACATTGTGTACAAGGGATGGAATTTGACAAGCATAATGATATGGTTGAGTAATTATAGAATAAATAAGTGAAGCATTTTTAATAACTTGAAAAGAATTAAAATCATGTTAAGAAGTAATATAATTATAAATAAGAATGAATGGTTTCATAACAATGTTTGGAAATGACTATATCATGAAGCATGGAATGTGATCCTTTAGGATCTTGATCTACATTATTGGAGTTTGAATTTCCATTGATTCTTGGTATTTTGATTTTTATCTATGAGTTATATCTTGGTATTTTGGTTCAACTGGAGTCTCTTGACCTAAGGTTTGGTGTTGAACATCTTTCAACACATACACAAATTAATCTACACCTTTAGGATTATTTATGATCTATTTCCTAAGTACTAAAAGTTTTTTATCTCTATCAGTTTCATAATGGTGATCAATATTAGAAGCATCATAAATTTGATATCCATTCAAAATATCATCTTTCAAAGGAATTTCAAATTAATTTACAAAATAGCATGCAACAGTAAAAAGAACATCAACATCATTGAGAGGCACTATTTATTTTACATGTAAGTTTTAGATATAAGTAAAGGAATTTCAATATGATTGTAATTTATTCTATCACATTTCCTATTATGGATCTTTGGCATAACCATATTATGTGCCATAATATTTAAACACATGTAAGATGAAAATTGATGATGGTCATTGTGTCATCTTCATTTAATCAACTAAGTCAATTTGATGTCATATCAAACCAAGGTTAGTGTCTAATGGTAATCAGTAGTAAGGTATGCAAGATAGTGACTGACATTTATCTATTTGGGAGGGGGGAGAGGTTGTGGATCATTTAATCCTAAAGATATAATCTATTTGATTGAATTGAATACTACTTTATCGAATATAAAAGTAAACACTCTTTGTTGAATTGGATTGCTTGGAGTGGAAACACACTTTATTGGATTGAAAAATGCTTTAAAGGAAATGTTGACTAATTTTACCTCAAGGTTAAAATAAGTAAACCCCCATGCATGTAAAAAAATTTCATAAGGTCTGATAAGTCATAAAACATTCACCATGCTCCTAAAATGACGTTAAGTCACCTTTGAGGTCACATAACATGTTTTAGCTTTATCATTTATATCCACTTGTCTTAATAACCTCTTATGCCACCTTTTGGTAATGCTAGAGTGAATTGTACAATTTTTAACTAAAGGAAAAATGTGTCAAAGTGAAATATAACATACTACATGTTAGATAAGTGTCAGAAGATAGTTTTAAACTAAAAAGGTTGTAGGTACAATGTATAAACAAGAAAATCATATGCAAAAGTTAGTTTAAGATAGTTGTACATACTGAGCGAACTCACCTAGCACGTGAGGATTTAGGAGGGTGTATTAATATCTCCAATGGTATTTTCTAGGCTCAGGTGGATTTAATAGGTTAAAATTTAATGAAAAATTATCTTTATTTCTCTCTCATTTCTCTCTTGGGAAGGTCAATAAAGTCAAATAGTTTACACTTGGTATAGACAAGAGAAAAGGAGTTGGAGTGAGTGCACTTGGGGGATGTTAGTATAATTTATGTCCTTCCATTTCATGGTCATGGTTTCTATATTATTTATATGTACTTAATGAATAATCAATAATATTTTTAGCATCTCCAAGCTGCTTGCACATTCCTAACACCTTAGTTTTCTCCTTTATTTGCATTGGTTTGATGTTACCAAGTGATGTATGAATGTTGGAAGATTATGTTATTAATTTTCATTTTAGATTAAAACTCATTTGACTATGTGAATATGAATGTAAAATAGATATCATTCTCCTTATGCTAGAAATCACACTATTGAAGTCTGTAAGACACTGTTTGGGAAATACAAAGTTTCATCTTCTGTTAATAGCTTCAAGATAAAGATAACACACCTGTGTTTCCCCATTCAGATCATAAAAGTTAGTAACACCATTGGAAGTTGTATTAAAGGTGATAATATAATATGGTACACATAGGCTCCATACCAATTTACTTATCTATAGCAAGAGATTCAACAAAGACTAAGAATTTTGAGTTTAATCACAAGTTAGATCTCACATCTACTTGTTGAGACATTGAAACATCTTTAGGCCTCAGATTAAGATCAATACCTTGAAAATGTTCACAATATTAGAGGAAATATGTATATTTTATAAATTTCCTCAATGAGAATTTTTATGTTAAATTCTTTGAAAGAGGTCTTACTCATACATAATGTCATCTATTGGTGGAGTTATGTGAGGTATAAGCAAGTCTAATCACTTTACTCTTGCAGTCTAGACCTAGAAGTCACACCTGAACACAAGAAGGAGGTGTTTGGTCAAAGGGCGATGAAATTTGAGTAGTTTTTAACATAGATAAATTTTGATTAAAAATTCTTAGAGATATATAGTGATTTTAAGCCAAAAAAACCTAAAACATTGCAATTTAATAGTGACATATAGTACATTAGTGGTAAGAGATGAGAGTATGGTTCCAAGGCAAGAAATGAGCTTAACCATGTATGAGATGACCTTAGTGACCTTAGGAAAAATAAAATGAGTCTAATTAAATCCTCAAACACTAATTAACACCTATAATAAACTCATTTTTCTATAATATGCACACCTATAGTTTGAAGATAGTCTGTAGACTAGCCTAACTAATGGAGAATGCAGGTTTGGATGGTAAGCAGGGCTAAAGGATGGATGATCATGTAATAAACCATTATAATATTGATAATAACACATTTTAATGTGATTCTTATATGTAAATATATAGATAAAATATTGGGTTTTGAACCTCATACTCAGATAACTAAAACACTACATATAGTTACAGTCTTCATAAGCATCAAAGCTAGTCTTGAGATTCATTGGTGTTTGAAGGCTCTATAGATATGTTTTGGTTATGAAACTTTATACATATTGTCACAATTATCTAATATATCTTCCCAAGGTCTCTTTTAGGTGAAACCAATAGGGTAAGTATCATCTATTTTGTCTTAGACAGAGGGCACTCCATAATTAACCCAACATGTAGACCTATGTATGCATTAATAGTAAAGTGATGAATGATAGAGTCTTGAATGGTTTTTATATTGTGTGTAGAGTTTAATTGGGTGAAAATAAGTGCTTAAGAGCTCTTACAACCATTACAAACACTCAAAAGTGATCATATACAGTCAAACATAATCTAGGCCTATTAGGCCTAAACCCTCATGAATTCTAATGAGACTCATATAACCATATGACCTTTCAAATCCATGTGAGAAACTTTAGGGGAGAGTATAATATGGATAATAACCATCATTTTGTAGAGAACAACTCAAAATTGGCAATTTTGGCCTATTTTCCTCTTAGGCGTACACAGAATGCAAGTAGGAGCTCAAGAAGCCAACTTATATTGCTCATATTATACGAACAAGCTACATGGTGCCTCAATCATATATGAATATTTTAATTGGGGTCTTATACTTGATCTCAATGGAATTTTTTTGAGGAATAAACATCTAAATTTTATGTATCATCATTAAGAACCTAACCCTCCTAAAACCCTTTCAAGGACCTAATGAGAAATATATGAATAATTATTCATCCAAGAGGATTAAAATATCCTATAGAATTATTTATACCTTCTTGGAACTCTCCTAATCTCTTTACCACTCATTTTTTCTAAACCATCACTTGTACGAACATGTCTAATTTTGTGTTTTATATAATATTTGGGTTGAATTATAATTACATAAGGGAATTAATTAATGAAATTCATTTTATAATATATGTGGATATTTATCATAACTCTCCATACCTCATTATCACCTTATTCATACCTATAAACCCCTCTACTAGACTATTCATTACAGGAAGTCTCGAATAAGGTAGTGAGTAAGTGAAGTGACTGACTAAGTTGAAGATGAGAAATGTGTTTTTGAGTTCATTGAGGTATATTTCATATACCATAGGAAAAAAAGGTTTAATGAGTTATCTAACACCTATATAATTAATCTCATTAAGTGTGTGTAGGTCACTTAAGTGACAAGTGTGAAGACAAGCGTAGAAGGCTAATGAGAAGTTGCAAAAAAGTGAATGACAAGTGTCAAGGTGGAGGATATGAGTTTAATGGATATGATGACTTGAATCAATCATTATTTCACCTCCTTAGGTCATATTATATGTGCCAAGGACTTATATGGTAGTTTTGAATAGTCAAATGGACCCCTCATCATCAAGGCAGTTTCAAGAAGGAAAATGGAGTGTCTCTATGAAAACTTGAGGGAGATGTCATTTTTATGATGAAAACATATTCAATAATACCTCATGAACTCTTACCTAACTCTCTTATATTTCATTATAACTATTTTTCACATCTTGACACTTGACATTGTGACTGTCCAACTTCACTACTCTCTCCTGTCTTATGCTCTATATATTTAAGCCATTTTGGCATTATAAAAGAATCCATAATTAGTATGGTGAAGACCTAATGATTTTAAATCTTGATTTGTATTTAAATAAAGTTTTAAAGTTTATTTTTTTCTCTATAAATCTTTCCTAAGTATTTCAAATAGTGTATTTGGATGACACGTGATGAATGTCTTCTCTTTGATTCCATTATGCTCTTTTATACATTGTGTGAGTAGTAACATCTCTTATAATAGGTCTCATGAAGTATATGTATTTATTAAGTGTGTTTAAGTATGATAGAGACTAGTAGTTTCTAATATTATACCTCATTTTCACCCACCTCTAGATATGCATAGCAATCTACCTCCATGTAGAAACACTTATGTTAGAAGAACATTAAGTTGAGGTTAGTTTTAGCAGTATTATTTCTTAGTACAAATATAAGTATGTTGGTGGAGTTATCTTTGGTTTATTACCTCAATTATTATAGGTTAATTTCATTTTCCTTATTCCCTTTTCACCCCCAATAGTGATTAGTCTAGTGTAACATGTGAGCCTAAAAGATAGATCAAGGGAGTTAGCCCATAATCTAGAGGTTTACCCCTATTATAGACAACCCATAGGTCTAGGGGTAATCCCATTTTAGCCAAATTTGGTGAGGTTTTAACCATTTTCTCCAAGGGTAAAACATTTTTCTATAAAATTTCTAGCATGCCCAATGGGACTAAGGTTCAAAAGAATGGAACGATTTTTGGTGTGTTCTTACTATCAGCTTTTGGAATCATTTAAGAAAACATTAATGGTAAATATAAATGTAATTTACTAGTTATAATTAGCCTAGGTACTTATTTTAAAGTATTTTGATAAGGTATTATTTTTCATATGACTAATGAATTTAATATGGATGGATATATTGAGAGTTCCTACTATATACCCCCTATCAACCTTATCATGACCCATATTATGTTCCTCAATACCCATATCAAAGTTGTTATCAATCCTATGGTCATCCTATTCCTTCTCCATATGATCACGAAGTTTTTGATCAACCTCATGAATAAGCCTATGAATAAGGATATTAAGAAGATATGCTTAATACTCTTTAAGAAGAAGTCCAAACTATTAAGAGACATCTTTTTAGAGGTAGTCTTCCTCAAGTTACTAGACGACCATTTCAAGGTCAATACCAAGGGCAACTAACTTAACAACTAGGAGCTCACCAAAACCCCTACTCCTATCCTTATCCTTATTTAATTACACCTCAAGATAAATCCTTATTTTAACTCATGCTAAATATGCTAAAATAGAAAAGGGCGATGAAAAAATGGGATAAGGAACTTGATGTGATTCCTGTCCATATCATAGAGAGGTTGAGAAAGTTGGTTATAAATTTTTTATGAAAAATTGGAGGTTGGTTAAGGAGGAAGTTAAATATGTTATCAATGAATATTTTCATGAAATAAGATGTTATATCCAATGGTGGGTACATAGATTAGAAAGGTGGGAAAACAAATAAGTTGAGGATCAATTTCCAGCTATTGAAGGACCTCAAGAAGGCTATGAAGAAGGTGAAAATATGGTTGAAGAATAAGCCTCATTCCCTCTCCCAAAGAACCTATAAATTTTACATCTTGGAGGTTTATCCAATAATATTTTTAACAGTAAAAAGAATCCTTAGTTGATAAGGTGGAAGATAAAGTTGTATCTATTGAAGAGCCTCAAGAATATTGTGAGAAAGGTGAGGTGTTTGTTGAAGAAAATGAAATGTCTATAGCCTGGCATAACTTTCTCTCTCTCCAAGAATTATTTCAAGTGTCTCCTTCCATCCCCATGCCATTCATGAGCCCTCCATCACACCTCAATCTCCTTATCCAAACCATGAACTTGTTCATCACCCTCCCACCTCATCCTTTATTGAAGGAGAACCCATCCTATGGGAGGCAAGCAAAGAAGACCAAGCTATATTTACATTTGATTAAGTAGATGACACAAGTGTCTATGAAGAAGAGCTCACTATAAGGACTCCCCTTAGTGAAGACAAGCCAAAGTAGACCTTCTTGAGTGAAGAAAGAGAAGATATAGATCATTTTAAAGTTGTTCACAAAGAGCTTGATCAAGACATGAGAGAGGAAGTTCTAGAGAATAACACCACATCAGTTTAAAGAGATGTGAGAGACATGTGGTAGGCCTATTTGCATATGTTTAAGGAAAATAAAGGTATTAATAATCTAATACTTCTAGAAGATCAAAATGATATTTTTGAGTAAGAATTAAAGGTAACTATTGAAAAAATAAGTCTTAAAGAACATCACCAAAATTTTCAAATATATGATGGAGTGATCTATGATGACTATGACATTCATGAGCATGGTCAAGAGGATGAGTTTAAAGAGGTTATGGTTATTAAGGAGAAATAATGAAAATATGATTGGCAGCAACATATTGAACTTATCCAAGAACTTGAAGACATTTTTAAGATCTAAAGTCAAGTGCACAAGAAGATAGAACAATATGGCCTCATGGAGGACAATGATGAAGATTGGATTGACTATGAAAATCTCTTTGAAAAGCTTGAGGAGCTTTCAATTGATAAGAAATTTAATCTCATTCAAAGTAATATGGAGGTCAAGGAATCATGTTGGGATGAATCATAAATGGAAGTTGAAGTTGAGGAGTCTCATGAGAGGATTGAGATTATTAAATTGTAAGAGGAATTCACCTTCATAGACGATATGTTTGTATATGTTATGATTACATTGAATATCATGCCAAGGAGGGTGGAAAACATCAATAAATTGAAGATATCAAGGCCAATTCTAAAAAGGAAACATGATTCAAACACTCCTTAATCTCATGGAGAAAGATATGGTGAAAATTTTCCTTTTGATTTAGGAGGAGAAGGTTTGTTTCAGGCTAGTTTTTACAAAGTCTAGTTTCCTTAAGTTGTTTGTGTGTTTTATATAAGTGCTTAGAGAGTGCAAGTGTGTGTTTTGGTGTCTTGATTTATGTGTTTATTTCCTTGTTGTGTGTTGTATGGTTTGGTGTATTTTATAGTAATTTAAATTTCAATTAAAGCATATGGGTGTCTCCATTTCCCAAGGATATGAGAATGCAACTAGTCCTTAGCATAGTAGGCATGTTACCCCTTAGAAATCACCAAAATTTTAACTAATTTTACCCTTGGGTAAAAATAATTTAACCCCCCTACATTTTAAAAGTTTTCATAAGGTCCCCTAATCATAAAATGTTCACCATGGTCCTAGAATGAGCTTAAGTCACCTTTGAGGTCACATAACATGTTTTAGCTTTGTCATTTATATCCACTTGTCTTAATAACCTCATATGCCAATTTTTGGTCATGCTAAAGAGAATTGTATGGTTTAAAACTAAATTAAAAATATGTCAAAGTGAAATATAATTTAATACATTTTAGATAAGTATTATAATAAAATTTGAAACTAAAAAGGTTTCAAGTACAATGTACAAACAAGAAGATCATCTATAAAAGTTAGTTTAAGATAGTTGTATAGACTGAGGGAACTCACATGGCATGTGTGAGGATTTAATAAAGTGTCTTAAGATCTCCACTAGTATTTTATAAGCTTAGGTTACTTTAATAGGTTCAAATTTGATGAAAATGGATCTCTCTCTCTCATTCTCTCTTGGGTAGGTTAACAATGTCAAACGGTTTACACTTGATACAAATAAAAGAAGAAGAGTTAGATTAAGTCAACTTGGGGGTTGTTAAGAGTATTTATGGCCTTCCATTTCATGCTTATGTTTTCTATATTATTGGTATGTGATTCAATAAAAATCACTAATATTTTTATAATCTCTAAGCTACTTATACATTCCCAACACCTTGGTTTTCTCCTCTATTTGTATTGGTCTGATGTTACCAAGTGATGTGTGCAAGTTAGTAGAGCATGTGCTTAATTTTCATGTTAGATTCAAACTCATTTTACACATGTGGATGTGAATGGAGAAGTGATATCATTCTCATTTTGTTATAAATCACACCATTTAAGTCTACAAGACACTGTTTGAGAACTACAAAGTTTCATCTTCTGTCAGTGGCTTTAAGACAAAGATAACACACCTGTGTTTCCCCCTTTAGAGCATGAAATTTAGTTCCTCCATTGGAGTTTTTATTAAATATATCTTAAAGGTGATAATCTAATATGGGACACATAGTTTCCATATCACTCTGCTTATCTATAGAAAGATATTTAACAAAGACTTATAATTTTGAGTTTAATCACAAGTTAGATATCACATCTACTTGTTGAGACATTGAAACATCCTCTAACCTTAGTTTAAGATCAATACCTTGAAATTAATGTTCACATGACTGAAGGAAAGATGTAGAGATGAGAAAGTTTGTCCAATGAGCAGTTTTATCTTAACTTATCCAAATGAGGTTTTGCTCATATAAAGTGTCATCTATTGGTGGAGTTATGTGAGGTCTAATCAAGTCTAATCACTTCACTCTTGTAGTCTAGACCTATAAGTCACACCTGAACACAAGAAGGAGGTTGTTTGGTCAAAGGGAGATGACGGTTAAGTGGTTTTCAACTCAATTTTTTTTTTATTAAAACTGATTAGAGAGCTATAGTGCTTTTAAGCCAAAAAGAACCTAGAACATTACATTGTAAGAGTGACATATAGTACATTGGTGGTAAGAGATGAGAGCATGGTTTCAAGGCATGAAATGAGCATAAAAAGGTATGATATAACCTTAGTGAACTTAGAAGGAATAAAAATATTATAATTCAATCCTCAAACACTAATTAACACCTATAAAAAACTCATATTTCATTAATATGCACGCCTAAAGTTTGAAAATAGTCTATAAACTAGCCTAGATAATGGAGAATGAAAGTTTAGATGGTAAGCAAGGATATAGGATGGATGATAATGAAAAAAACCATTATAATAATTATAATAACACATTTTAATGTGAATATTAGATTAAATTATAAAAATCAAAGATTGGGTTTTGAACCACATACTCAGACAACTAAAACACTGCATACAGTTACAGTCTTCACAAGCATAAAAGCTAGTCTTGAGATAGTTTGGTGTTTGAAGGATCTAGATATATGATATGGCTATGAAAATTTATAAAAAGTGTCAAAATGAACTAATATATATATTTATGGTATCCTTTAGGTTAAAACAATAGGGGATGTGTCCTCTATTTTGTCTCAAACAAAGCGTACTTCATAATCAACCTAACCTACAGACATATATATGCATGAATGGTAAAGTGACAAATGATAGAATCTTGAATGCTTTTTTGATGATATTTAGAGTTAAATTGGATTAAAAAAAGTTATTATGATCTCCTAAATCCATTATAAACAATCATAAGTGGTCATATATAGTCAAACAGAATTTAGGCCTATTAAGCCTAAAACTAAGCCTAAACCTTCATGACTTCTAATGAGACCCATATGAACATATGAACTTTAAAATCCATTTGATAACCTTTATATGAAAGTGGAAGATGTAAAATAACCATAATTTTTTAGAGAACAACTCAAAATTGGTCATTTTGGCCTATTTTCCTCTTAGGGGTACCCAGAATACAAGTAGGAGTTCGAGAAGCGAACTTATTTTACTCATATCTATATAGAAAAATTGTATGGTGTCTCAATAAACTATTAATATTTGAATGGGTTCCTATACTTGATCTTAGTTGAATTTAATTAAGTTTTAAATGTCTAATCTTTATGAATCATCACTAAGAACCTAACCCTCCTAAAATCCTCTCAAGAACCTAATGAGAAATATATGAAGAATTATGCATCTAAGAAGAGTAAAATGACTTATAAAATGATTATAACCTACTTTTCACTCTCCCAATATATTCACCACTTAGTTTTTTCATACCATCACATGTACAGATAGGCCTAATTCTATGTTTTCTATAAGATTTGGGTTGAATTATAAGTATAGAAGGGAATTGGTGAGTGAAAGTCAGTTTAAAATATATGTGGAGATGTATCCTAAATCTCCATATCTCATTATCACCTTGGTCATTATTGGAAACCCCTCTGCTAGACTATTCATTGTAGGCAGTCTTAAACAAGATAGTGAAGAAGTGAAGTGACTACCTTTGTTGAAGATGAGAAATGTGTTTTTGAGTTTCATTGATTTTTATTTTATATACCATAGGACAAATAGGTATTAATTATTTTTATAACACCTCTAAAATTAATCTCATTAAGTGTGTGTAGATCACTTAAGTGAAAATTGTGAAGACAGACCTAAAAGGCTAGTGAGCAGTTGTAAAGAAGTAAACAATAAGTGTCAAGGAAGAAGCTATCAGTTGAAGGGATATGATGAATTTAATAAATAATTTTTTCACCTCCTCAGGTCATATTATATGTGTTAAGGTATTTTATGGTATTTTTAAACATTCAAATTGACTCCTCATCATCAAGGTAGTTTCAAGAAGGAGAATGGAGTGTCTCTATGCCAACTTAAGGGAGATGTCATGTTTGTGATGGACACATGTTCAAGAAGACCTCACGGCTTGTTATCTAACTCTATTATCTTGTATTGTAACTAGTTTTCACATCTTGACACTTGTCATTGTGATTGTCCAACTTCACTCCTTCTCTCTCTTCTCCTATGTTTTATATATTCAAGTCATTTTGGCATTGTAAAAAAATCCACATTTGGTATGGTGAAACCCTACTATTTTGACATATTGATTTATCTTCTAATAAAGTTATGAAGTTTATTTTTGTCTCTACAACTCTTTCCTAATTATTTCAAGTTGTGTATTTGGATGACAAGTGATGAATGTTTTCTCCTTGATTCCATTCTACTCTTGTATGCATTGTGTGAGTAGTAGTATCTCTTATAATAGGTCTCATGAAGTCTATGTGTTTGTTAAGTGTGAAAGATACTATTAGTGTCTAATATAAAACCTCATTTTCACCTACCTATTGATATTAATAGTAATTTTCCTCTATGTAAAAACACTTATGCTAGAAGAACATTGGAGTTAAAGGTCAGTTTTAGCAATTTTCTTTCTTAGTGAAAATGCAAGTATGTTGGTGGAGTTATCTTTGGTGTATTACCTCTATTAGTATAGGTTACTTCCAATTTCCTTCTTCTCTTTTCACCCACAATAGTGATTAGTCTAGTTTAGTGTGTGATCCTAAAAGATAGATCAAGGGAGCTAGCCCATAATCTAGACATTTACCCCTATTATAGACAACCCACAGGTATAGGGCAATCCCATATTAACCAAACTTGGATAGGACTAAACCACCTTCTCCAAGGATGAAATATTTGGTTATAACAAGAAACACACTTGGTGTAATGGAAATAACTTTAGAAAAAACATGCTTTGTTGTAATTTAAATTTATCTTGAAGGAAAGACACAATTAGTATAAGTTTCAAAAATTATAATTTCTTTGAAAATGAATGCTATGAAAATTCCAAGAACTGAATTTAAACACACATTCACTAAACACATATAGAGACCTACAAGTTATAATTTGTCACACAACACTTAACATAAAATAATGAAAGATAAGAACACCTAATAATATAAACATATAAATACCATAAATGATCCTACTTCTTTAGTCAAGTAGGCCCTTGCTCTCCCTTGGAATAGGATTATATCACACTAAACTTGTAGAAACACCATGATATAAATTCTTCATTAATTCTATATATGCTTAAAATGTTGGAAAAACTTAGTTTTATGCCTCAATTATTTACTTGTTATGTACTCTCTAATATATTCTATACTCCTTGTATAATGAGGAAGATATTGTTTATATGTGACAATGCTTTTACAATAGTTGATTAAAATAAACTAACCTCATAACAAGACCATAACTAACTAGGATCTTATTTATTGAAAACAAAAAGATAAAAACATCCTTTTCACATGTCAAGGCACAAACTAGTGGAAGACTATTGGCATCAATTCTCATGTGCTACCTTTGGTTGCTTCTAGTTACAACTTATTGTTGTAGTTGAAACCATAACTATTTGAGCAGAAAACCTCATTATAATACTTACATTACTTATAACCACTTTTTAAAAAACTAATATAAATAATAATGGCTATAAATAAGCATACTAATTTTGGAAAGTTTATGCATGACTTCCTATAAATGTTCCAAAAATATATTAGTATGCTTTTGATCATGGTTTTCACAATGATGTGAATCTTCAAAATATATTTTTTCAAGCTCTTGGAAGCCTTTAGAACTAGTCTAAGCATCTTCAAAGCTAGTTTGGGCACCTCTATAGTTAGACTGGTGATCTCCAGTGCCAAACTAATGGACTCTAGATCCAACTTGGTGATCTCCAAAGCTAGACTAAAGATCATCAGAGTTGATCTAAGCTAATATTTTGAAGTAAATTTTTTTGTCAAAACACATTATTTGCCTATAGTACAACTAGATGACATGTATACATAAAATTGGTGGATTTTCATGTAAAATGTTAGAACAAAGTGGTGTAAATAGGAAACATTAAATTACATACAATAATCAAGGTAAAGTAGTCATTTTCTACTTTGAATTAGTAATGAGTTATAGATGTACATCTAAATCTACTTAAAAAGGAAGGTTTTTTTAATAAAAATGAAGACATTAATTAGATATAATGATACATTTAATGGTCTCACCATTTACCCCGCACTTTACTTCTTGTAAGTCCTCTTACAATCTAAGATCCCCTATATTCTTTGTTAATTACTACATCCCTCAATTTTTCACTAAGTTCATAGACATCATAGTATGTATCATAATTTAATTCTATTAGATTGATGTAAATTTTTTATTCTCTAACTTGGGTCCTCCATTTCTCAAACTGATCAAGCCTTTGAGATGATGTTTTCTATGATGGGGATATAGGTTTGTGTATGAGTGAAGGTTTTTAGCTCTTTCTAATCCACTCTTGTCCACATATATGTCCAAATTGATAGATCATCTCTATAATAGCTTGAGTCCATCTAAGTCACCATCTAATATTATTGTGATAAGTTAACTCCCTTATTTTTAATGGGATGCTCAATGTGTCCCATTGTTTCTCACATGTAACAAAAGTTGCATTAAAATTATCTTGAGAACACTTCTCAAAATCAAAAATTAATTTACTCATGATGTTTGGAAGTTATGTCCTAATCTTTTATTTATACACGAGACTTCAAAAAAATATTATCAAATTTTTTGGATCAGGGAATTCAAGCCTCATATAGATTCTAATAGTTTTGACTTGTACAAATTATTCTTTTTTATCTCACTATAGGCAATCTATTTTTTCAAGGTGGAGATAAAATATTTAATTTTTACTTCTCCTAAATATAGGCTAATTAGGAAGGAGGACATGTATCCTAAGAGAAAGTTACATAAATAGAATTCACCCAAAATATTTTATTATTCAAGGTTACGAATATGGAAGGATTCTATAAATTCATTATCATATTCTAAGTCATAGGGGAGACCATAGTAAATTTTTAGAAGTTTCCATATATAGAATTGTTCTTGAAGAAAGAGACCATACCCAAAGGTAAGCCTTATACAATCCAGGAGTTTTTCACCCAATTCACAAGATATTTTTACTATGGATTTTACTTTTTTTTTTTTTTCTTTATCCTCTTCAATATCCCTCTTCAAATTCATAGTCTCTACCTTTACCCACTTGAAGGTTTGACAAGTTTCTTCCCAAGTGGCCATGTTTTCATCATAAGATAATAGTGTTTGTACACTATAGTCCACTTGTTCTTTAGGTGCCATAATTTTTTATTTCAATGAAGCTATTTCATTATCTTTATTATTAAATTAAATTTTAGTTTCTTCTAATTCCTTTTGTAAATATTGGATAGCTTCTTCCTTACCTTGTATATTCTTCTTGAAGAATGTTATTTCCTCTTCTTGTTATTTCATGGCCATTTATACCCTTAACAAAATCATGGCCCATTGTAGTTGTTCTTCCTCATCATGATTTAAAGGATGATATTATTCCTCTAAAATTGGAGATTTTACTTTATCTAATGGTGGCTTATATGAATAATATGGAAGGTGATATTCTACAACTTCCTCAACTAAAAACATTTCTACCCTGGTTGTCAATTCCTCAATACCAATTGAGGGTTTTTCCATAACTTATTATTCTATAAGTAACTACGTATATAGTAGGTTTTCCTTAGTTGAAAATACTAATAGTCTATGTATCACTTATGTCTACATCATTTTCTTTAGGCAGAATGAGTCTTCTTTTTATCCTAAGCAGGGTTTTTAATCTTTGGTTTCCATTAGAGTCTTCCTTCTTGCACTTCTCCTTAAAACCCTTAGATGATATGTATTCATATCTTATTTCTCCTCATAATATATTTTCATGAAGGGTATTTGGTTAGAAAAAATTCTTAAAGTCTCTTTGAAGCTCACTCTAGATGTTCTTGTGTTTAATTTCCTCTTCCTCACTAGCTTTAGGGATGGCTCCTAACTAGTAGTTTCCTTCTTTGATCTAGATTTGGGTGTGAGAGAGGAGTATAAAGGTATAATTTTTACCTTATATTTCTTATTTAACTTTTTTTTATAAATTATTCCCACTTAACCTCTCCATCTTCTTTCTTTAGGAAGTGGTATTGGCATATGGGTTAAATTAGCCCATGATGTCTAATGGAGGTTACACCTTGTACATATATTTATACCATAAATTGGATGTCCCTATAGAAAAATTTTGGTAAATTTACCCTCCATTAAGTTTTATGAATTCCTTACTTTAGATGATTCACAATTTTAATTACATCCACTCCATGAGAACCATATTATCCATCACCAGTAAATAATTTGTTGACATACAATGCAATAGTCCTCTATGGCTCTGACAAGCTTTATCTCTTGATTAATTTGATTATCCCCTTATGTATAAAAATTATTTTATGCATGGGTTCTCATTATTTATGAAATATATGAATTAAGTATTTGAATTTTGATTTCCTTGAGATCCTCATCTCTAATTTTAGTTTCCCTGAGAGTTAATTAATTATAGTTTTATTAATAGGAATATTAATTCCTTTAAACTTAGTATATTATCCCTCAATATTTATGATAAAATCATTTAATAAATACTAATATTAACATTATAATTTCTTAATAAACTCCATCCATCCATATTCCTTAAATATCATAGCCATCACCTCATATTCTAACAACAGATCTGTAGATTGAATTTCTAATTTCTTCTTCTGACCCATTCTATGAATTTTTCAAAGAGATTTGGTGTTATGAGTAACCCTTGGTAATAAATTGGAGGAGTTAAGTAGCATGTTATCAACTTATATTCTTTTGTAATCAACATAGCATAATATCTCCAAGAAAGAATAGAGTAAAGCATACTTAAACAAAATCTACAATCAATTGCCTTGGCTCAAAAAATATATTGGAGATCGATAAATATATGAGATGCAATGGTTTGAGGGAAATAAATATTTATTTTTTTCATGTGGATGGAATTGAGAGGACCCAACTCTATCCCTATTATTTTCCCTCATGAAAAAATCCACCACCAGTTCTTTTCTTGATTTGGTTCATGCCTTGAACTATCTCCATCATGATGAATATTTTTGAAAATTGTTTTTATCTCATGATTGCCTAGACCTCATCATATTTTTGACACTATATTTTTTTAGGTTCATTGGAAAATACATCCAAATGGCAGGCATGCATTTTTTATAAAATATATTTTTAAATTTTTTAAAGGACCACCTTTTGGTTGTCCTTATTCAAAAGAATCTTCTTTTCAGGAGTGGATTAAATGACATCTAAAACTCAAAAATAATCCTAATCATATAATAATGAAAAACAACTATCTTGAATTACCTTTGGTTTTTCTTTGTTCCTAGTTCTACCATTTGTCCTATGATATAAAAACCACACAAATTTATTCATAGTTTTATACAAGTCAACTACGAGTAGTATTTTATTTATTTGTTCCCTAAAAAATTTGTCATTTATTAGTTTTCAACTTTTTCACCCCATATTTGATATTTTTCTCTTTTTTGAGAAGAAGACAACCATATACTGGTTTTCAATCCCCCTCTTTTATTGGCTCAAAATTTCATTCTTTGGTTATGATGGAAAAACAAGGTTCTTTTATATAACTAAATTATTTTTGAGAATGAATCTATTTGAAGAATTTATCTTTGATTGGAGGTTGATGATACATCCTTAACTTATGTCCATTTACCAAGAGTTTCCACTTAATTTCATCAATTGGTAATATCTTAAAGGATCCATTGTCAAAAATATTTTCTACTTGATAAGGTTATAACCATTTAGTACAAGGTTTACCTTTGAAATGTTGGTACTTTAAATCAAACAACAATGCCCAATATCACTCTCTAAATGTTCTTTCCTTTATTTTATTATCATAACATGCCTTCCTTTGGTGTTGAAGAAGTTATATTTAATGTAATGCCTCTAGCCTCATCTCATCAAGTTCATTCAATCGAATAATTTTATCTATTTGTGCTTCATTTAGATCTATGCCCACATCTATTATTGTTCTTAGTGTTTGAATCTCAAATCTAATTAGAAGTAATAGACTCCTCCCATACAAAATGTCATATGGTGAAAATCATGTGGTGGTCTTCCATGTTATTTTTTAGTCCCATACTACTTCAAGTAGCTTGCTTGGTAAATATTTTATGCTAATGCTCATTATCTTAGTCAAGATGTTCTTTAGTTCTCTATTGGTAACCTCAACTTGATCATGGCTTGAGGATTTTATGGTGATGACTTCCTATAGTGATTTGGTTTGTTATATGAAATATTTGATCATATTAGATGCAAATTGGGGGACTTGATCTAATATTATTTCTTTTGGTGCTCAAAAATGCTATATGATCATATAATATAATAAATCATAAACATTTCTTCACAAGCAAATGGTAGATTAAAATTATACCCACTTAGTGACATAATTAATACATACTAGGATGTACTTCTTTCCTTGAGATGGTGGATCAATTATACCAATGAAATCCAACCCCCATTTCTCAAAGGGACATAAAACCACTTGAGGATGGAGGGGCATCTCATTAGACAATGTGGGTTTCCCCATCCTTTGGCAAGGATCACATTGCCAAATATATATTTTCACATCTCTATGAAATGAAGGATAAAGGTATCTAACCCCAAGTTTTTTTTGAATGGTCCTTTTGGATGAATAGTGACTTCTCCCTAGTCAATTGTGTCAATCTCTTAGGATGTCATAAATTTCATCTTCTCTTATACACCTATGAAGCTCCATATCAGGTCCACATTTAGATAGAATACCATTAATCCATTTATATTAAGCACTATTTATAACCAAATGTTTCCTTTATTTATGATTGAAATCATAATTAATTTTTCTTGTAGATAGATAGCTAACCATATCAACAAATCATGGTGTGCATGATGAAACTGTGAACAACTACTCATCTAGAAAATTATCCTCTACTGGATCATCTTCAACTAAAACATTCAATCTTGACAAAAATTCAACTACATTAACCTTTCTTAGCTTATCAATAATTGTGATATCAATTTCCTTTAAGATTATTAATGATCTAATGATCTTACCTTGTACAACTAGTTTGTTCATTAGATACCTTATAGTTTAATGGTCTATGTAAGCAAATATTTATATCTAATGATGTAATGATGGAACTTATTCTGGCATAGATAACATCTAGGAACTCCTTTTTAGTAGTGGTGTAATTCATTTTAGTGGGATTTGAGTTATTGCTAATGTAATAAATTACTTACATCTTACCTTCCTAATTTTTATTCCCAAGGATTGCCCATATAGAATTATTAGAGGCATTTATGTGTATATGGAAAGGTTACTCCCTATTAAGACCTCTCAAGAATGGATTAGAAATTAATTTTTAATTTATTGATTCAAAATCATGTTGACACTTGTTAATCCATATGAATTCATTATCCTTAGTGAGAAAGGAAAACATAGGTACAACTATCTTATCGAAATATTTTATAAAACAACTATAATATCCTGCATGTCCTAAAAAAATTTTGATATCAATTTGGTTCTTAGGTGTAGTCAGCTATGAGATAAATTTATTATTTTTAGGGTCAACCTATATTACCTGAGTTGAGATGTGATGTCATAAGACTATTCCTTGATCAACCATCCTTAAAATTTTATTATGGCTTAGGGATAACTGATGTTATTCACACTGAGTTAACACTTTATCTAAATTGTTTAAGGATTCATAAAAATAATTACCATGCACTATAAATTCATCCATGTACACATCAACACACTCATTTGTAAAATCATCAAATATAGCTAAGACTACTCTTTTAAAAGTAGTTGGTACATTGCATAGGCCAAAGGGTAAAAATATATATTTAAATGTCCCCCAAATACATGTAAAGGTCATTTTATCATGGTATTCTAAATATACCCTTATTTGATTATATCCACTACACCCATCCAATAAGGAAAATAATTATTCCCAACTATGTTATATAGGACTTGGTCTATAAAATCCAAACTTAACACTTATGCTCTGATACTAATGCAATATCCTTGAATGGGATATTTGATAAAAAAACTCAAACTAAACTAATCCAAAATCATGCTATATTAATATAGACTCAAACACCAATACTTTGATATGAATGAAATATCCTCGAGTGGGATATTTTCTAAACACACTCAAATATATAAAATCCAACACTCATGATGTTAAGCATGAAATATACTGGGGGGTGAATCGGTATATTATATATCTTATTTCTTAATCAAATTCCTTTTTCTTAACCATTTAACCACACATTCAAGATATGAAATAAAATTGAAACAATAATATGCACCACAAGAGAGAGAGAGAGAGAGAGAGAGAGAGACCAGATTTTTACATGGAAATCCAAAGTGGGAAAAACCATAGAGAACAATCTCAAGTATATGAATGAGCACCAATTCAAATTACAAAGTTTGCAAGAACCAACTTGCATGAGCACCAACCCCTTTACTGATCACCAACACAAAAACTATCTGTGAGCACCAACTCACAAGAGCACCAACCCACAGGAGCACCAAATCCTCTTGTGTATAAAACACAACTATCTCTCAATGTTACTTACTCAACAAATGATAAAATTCTACAATGTCTCTTGTTTTTATCTCTTCAAAAACAAATACAAACCATGTACTCTCTTGTATATTACAAATAGATTCTCAAGCCTTTATTTATAGCTTTCCAAGTGATCTTTGGCATTCACCCTTTATGACCCTTCAATCCTCATGGAAAATGGTGCCAAACTTGCATGACTCTTTATATCCTTGCATTTGAAAAGTCATATAGTGACCCTTCATAAGTAAAGAATCCTTTCCTCTTTTGTATTTATCTTGGTGACTTTTTTTATTTCTCAAAGTGTCCCTTTATGGAAAAATGCACCATACCCTCTTTTGTTTTCACATGGTGACTCTTGGAATTCTTCAAGATGAATCTTTATGATAAAATGTGTCCCATTCCTCTTTCATCTTTTATCCCATGACTCTTTGACTTCTCCATGGGCCCTCTTTTAACTTATATGCAACAAAAAATATATTCATTAATATTAAATAAATATTAACGCACATTATCCAAGATATGAATATTAAAAATAGCATTAAATGCAATAGGGCCTTTATCACCAATAATGCTAGACCTTTGTCTTCAATGAAAATATTTTCAAAAATCTCCCCTTTGTCATTTATGGCAACCTCAAACTAAAACTACCACATCCTAAAACCTACACATACTACCATCTAAAAAACATACAGTAACTCACCCTTGTTGTAGCAACCTGTACCTATTCCCTGTACCTATTTTTGCCCCTGTACCTATTATTCTCCCCCTTTGACATCAATGGCAAAGGGCCTACCTGGAGGTAACACTTAGCTCCCCCTAAACTGATGTTGAACCTCAATGTCAACAAGTAAAAGAAATTACTCCCAACTTCTCCTGTAAATACTCAAATATGTATTTTGGTAGTGCCTTTGTGAAAATATCTACAATTTACTCTATAGTATTGATATACTCCATCATAACTTATTGATCTGCAACCTACTCTCTCCAAAATTGATATCTAATGGGAATATGTTTTGTTCTTGAATGTATCACTGGATACTTCAAAATATTAATAGCACTTGTATTGTCACAAAAAATAGAAATAGGTTCATCATATTTTACCTTGATATCTTCTAAAGTTTGCTTCATCTAAATCACTTGAGTACAACATAATACTGTTGCAATATATTCTGCTGCAGTTGTATAAAGTGATTCTAAATTCTACTTCTTCCTTAGCCATGATACTAAGCTATCACCAAGGAAAAAATCTCCTCCACTTGTACTCTTTTTATCATCTAAGAACCCTACCCACTCTAAATTTGTAAAAGCAACCAAAGAGAAATCTCTACCTATGGGAAACCATAATCCATAATCCAATATCCCCTTGATATATCTGAATATTCTCTTCACCAACTAAACATGACTATCTTTTGGAGATGAATAATATCTTGCAACCATACCTAAGACATGCATTATGTCTGGCCTCTATCCTATCAAATATATAATAATAGCAATCATAGATCTATACAAAGATTGATCTACAACAAGTGAATATTCATCCTTGTTCACCTTATTTCCTATACACATTGGTGTGCCAACTAGTGCACAATCCTCAAAACCAAAAATTTTCAACATTTCCTTAGCATATTTACTTTGAGATATGAACATTCCTTTATCTAACTAAAATATTTGAAATCCTAAGAAAAATAACAATTCTCCAAGCATAGACATCTCAAATTCTTTTTGCATATTATTAGAAAATTATTTTTTCATCTTTTCAATGTTTCCTCTAAAAATGACGTCATCAACATATACCACAACAATCAATTGATGCTCACCTTCTGTTTTGATATAGAGATTACTTTCAGTAAATCTTCTCTTGAAACCTTGATCCTATAGGTACTTATCAAGTCTTGCATACCAAGCTCTGGGAGCTTGTTTCAATCCATATAATGCTTTTTTTTAATTTTCATACATGGATACTAATATTTGAGAGAATAAATCCCTAAGGATACTCAATGTAGACCTCTTCTTCTAGATTCCCATTTAAGAAGGTAGATTTGACATCCATCTGAAACACTTTGAAAATTTTAAACACTACATATGCAAGAAACATTCTAATAGCCTCTAACCTTGCCACTAGTGCAAAAGTTTATTTAAAATCTATTCCATCAATTTGAGCACATCCTTTACATACTAATCTTGATTTATTCCTGGTCACTTTTCCATTTTTATTTAACTTGTTTCTATAAACTCATTTTTTTTCTATCACATTGTGATCTTTTGGTTTAGACACTAATTCTCAAGTATCATTCTTTTCTATCTGATTTAATTCTTCACCCATAGCCTTAACCCAATGCTTATCATGTCTAGCTTCTAAAAAAGTTCTAGGCTGAGTTTTGGATAACAAAGAGAAATTAACTTGCTCAAATTAACTTACCCTCATTCTTCTAGTGTAAATTCCTTCATTTATGTCCCTGATGATGTCACTTTTATTATGATTTCTCTGAACATATTTAGATGGAGTTTTGGTGTCCTTTTTCTCCTTCTTCTCATCTACATCTAATTATTTAAAATCTTTCTCTTCAATGATTTTAGGAATGTCTACTGAATCACTAATTCTTTGTGTTCTATCTTCTTTTATCCTAACATTTGCACTTTCAACAATTTTCTTGGTTCTTTTGTTATAAGATTTATAAGCTTTACTTTTTCAAGAATAACCAAGAAATATACCTTCATCTACTCTAGATTCAAACTTCTCAAGTTTTTCATTAGTTCTCTTTATGAAGCATTTGCTACTGAAAACTCTAAAATAATCAACTGTTGCTGGTTTGTCTTTCCATAGCTCATAAAGAGTATTGTCACTATTAACTCTCAATAATGCTCTATTTTAAATATGCACTATTGTAGCAACTACCTCTCTCTAATATTTATCTGGTATCTTGGATTTATTTAGCATTGTCCTCACCATCTCCTAAACTATTCTATTTCTTCACTCAACTATTCCATTTTTTCATGGAGTTCTAGCTATTGAATAATGTCTCTTTATTTCATGGTCTTCACAAAATTCAATAAATTGATCTAACATGAATTATCCTCCTTGATCTTATCTTACACACTTAATATTCAAACTAGTTTCATTCTCAACTAATGCTTTGAATGCTTGTAAATATCTAAAAGCTTCTAATATTTTCTTTAAAAACATTACCCAAGTCATATGTGAAAAATCATCAATAAGCAACATGAAATATTTCTCACCTTGATTACTTTGAGTTATAATAGGTCCACAAAAATCATTGTGAACAAGCTCTAACATTTGTGTGGTTGAGTACTCTTTTGTTTTAAACTGCCTTCTGGCCTACTTCCCATGCTGACAAGGTTCACAAAGCGTGTCAGATGGCTTTTTAATCTTTGGAAGATTTTTGACTACTTAATTTTTCTTGATGTTGACAAGATTGTCAAAATTTATGTGACCCATTCTCCTGTGCCATAGCCAACTTTCTTTAATCTAACTCAAACAACATCTTTGACCTTTGATGGCTGATAACATATACAAATTATTACCTATTCTCTAAGCATATACAATAAACACATCTAAATATTTTCTCTTAATTTCACAACCTTCTACATAAAAATTTAGTGTGTACCCCTAATCACACATTTGACTTACACTCAAAATATTATGCTTAAGACCTTATACATACAAAATATTTTTGGTTTTAGTGTTACCATTATTCAAACTTAGTGTACCTTTTTAAAAAAAATTAGTAGTAGTAGTATCTCCAAATTTCACTATGTCACCATTGATCTTTTTCAAGGTTATGAACTTAATTTTGTTTCCTATCATGTGCCTCAAAAATTCATTATCAATAAACCATGGCTTTTCTTCATTTCTTGCATGCAACGCTATCTGTACCAACATAGATTTTTCAGATTATTTATTTTGCCATGAACCTATCTAAACTTTCTTCTTGATGAATGGAGCCTTTAAACTATGGTCCTTCTTGACTGACTTGAGCACACTTCTATAGTACTAGGCTATGTGTCTAAAGTTGTTGCACTTGTAACATATTATGGCCTCTTCATTAAACCCTAATAGAGGAAAAAAAGAGTTGTGGCTTCTGCTTGACTCTACATGACTTTTCTTCTTATTTCTAAAATTATTAGCCCTTTTTCAACATTTTATTTTATTATGACCATATCTATTATAATAAAAATAGTACATATTTGTGTATCTCTGACCTGATTGCCTTTTGTAGCTCTATTCTTCTTCTATATCATATGTACTTTTACTTTCAAAGGCATCTTTATGTATGGCCATGAATATAATCTCTTCTTCTAAGTCATTGACTCCACTATCTTTGGTTGAGCTAGGATCTTTAGAATACAAACTCTTCTTCTTGAATCCCTTCTTGAATTTTATTTTAAAATTCTAATTGTATGTGGATTTTCCTTCTTCATTGTCACCATTACCCTTATCTAGGAACTTAGCTATAAAATGTCTAATCTTTTCACAATTAAAATATTTGAAAGGTAATTTTACTTGATATTTACTTGTGCCATTTTTTGGCTTACGAATGAATAGAGATCCATTGTCATCTTCATCATCTCTAGAACTATCACTTGATTCTTGAATCTTAGCCTTTTTTTTCTTTCATGTCTTGAAAGAATCTACTCTCTTTGAAGGTTTCTATTATTCCATCCGCATTTCATATGCCATAAGAATACCATGTAGCTCATCCATCTTTAGCTTGGAAAAAAAAATCATCTCTTTAATTGTTAAAACTTTTGCATCATATCTCAATGGTAGAGATCTAAAAAAAATTGAACCACAATTGATTCTCCTAACTTTTATTCAAGACCTAGAATCTAATTAACTATTTGACCAACCTGTAAAAGATAACTTTCTATATTTTCTTCCTCTTCCATCTTCAAACTCTCAAACTATCTTCTAAAAGTCTGAGGCTTGGCTTGCTGAACCTTTCCATCACCTTTGTAAATATTTTCAATTTTTACACAAGTTTCATGAGTAGATTTATATTACATAAATTAACAAATTTTGATTCACATAAACCACATAAAATAGCATTTAAATCTTTAGAATTATTTTTATGTGCCTTATTTTCTACCAGAGTAGTTACAAGTGTCTATGGATCTTCATATTCCTCTCCCACTTCTTGTCATATGTCAAATCCAAATGCCATCAAATAAGTCTTCATCTTTATGCTCCAAAAAACATAATTTATCCCATTAAACAAAGGTACCTTATTTGTAGAAGAACCTTCATGTGATCCAGCCATCGTGCTTTCTTGATCTACCTTCAATCTATAAGTTTTTTTCAAATGAACCTGCTCTGATACCAATTTTTAAGCATGAAATATACTAAGAGGGGGGGGGTGAATCAATATATTATATATCTTATTTCTCAATCAAATTCATTTTCTTTAACCACTTAACCACACATTCAAGATATGTAATTAAACTAAAACAATAATATGCACCACACGAGAGAGAGAGAGAAAGAGAGAGAGAGAGAGAGACCAAATTTTTATGTGGAAACCCAAAGTGAAAAAAACCATGGAGAAAAATCTCCAGTATATGAATTATCACCAACTCAAATTAAAAATTTTACAAGTACTAACTTATAGGAGCACCAACCCCTTTTCCAAGCACCAACACAACAACTATTTATGAGCACCAACTCATAGGAGTACCAACCCCTTGCAAAGATTTGTAAGCACCAACCCACAGGAGCACCAACCCCTCTTGTGTATAAAACATAACTATTTCTAAATGTTTCTTACTCAACAAATGATAGAACTTTATAATATCACCTACTTTTCTCTCTTTGAAAACAAATATAAACCATGTACTCTCTTGCATGTTGCAAATGGCTTATCAAGCCTTTATTTATAGCTTTCCAAATGACCTTTGGAATTCAACCTTTATGACCCTTCAATCCTCATGGAAAATGGTGCCAAAATTTCATGACCCTTCGTATCCTTGCATTTGAAAAGTCATATGGTGACCCTTCATAAGCAAAATCATCCTTTCCTCTTTTGTCTTTATCTTAGTGACTTTTCATTTTCTTCAAAGTGTACCTTTATGGAAAAATGTACCATACCCTTTTTTGTCTTCACATGGTGACTCTTGGAATTCATAAAGATGACTCTTCATGAGAAAATGCATCCCATTCCTCTTTTGTCTTTTACCCCATGACTCTTTGACTTCTCCATGGGCCCTCTTTTGACTTATATGTAACCAAAAATATATTTGTTAATATTAAATAAATATTGACACACATTAGCCAAGATATGAATATTAAAAACACTATTAAATTCAATGGGGCCTTTATCACCAATAATGCTAGACCTTTGACATAATGATAATATTTCCAACACACGATTTGATACCAATGTAATATCCCTTTTTGGGATATTTTCACTAATATTGGATTTTCTGAAAAACCCAAGATGAAAACATAAAAGATAAGATAAACCAACACATATACCATGCAACTACAATATGTAAAACTAAAAATACAACATACTCTTATATTATAAGCTAAATTATAATGTTGAAATACACACTTACATATCCTGATCACAGTGTGATCACCATTGTAGCACAATGTAATTCCTCACTAGAATTACCATAACCAACTAGGGATGAATCTTTCACCACCAAAACTAGTAAACTTTAAAGGGTTTCTATCCTCAAATATTTATACACTCCAAGGTTTTTCATCCTTATGAGAGGAATGAGTTGAACCAAGTTCAAACTTCATAAATGGGAGGAGGGTTAATAGTATTCAACATGATTTACAAATTAAGAAGCATGCTTATATAGAAAAGGTTCAAGGAGAGAGGGAGGAGCGAAAACTTGAAGGAGAATCAAATAATTTTACCCCATATCCATACAGGCCCTAAAGGATCAAGGTTGGCATGATTGGCATCATATGCTAGAGTCAAAAAGGAGAGCATCAAGGGGAACAAGATTATTTACCCCATGTGACTCCAACTTTGGCACTCAAACTTCACACATGTGAACAATAGTGTTATGTTTTTCCTCACATGCAAATGGTCAAATTGGATCACATGATCATCCACCCTACTATGTATTTATATCCCACCTTCCACATACTTCCAAAAAGGACACCTCACTCACACATGTGAGATAAATCAACAATATAAAACTTTGACATCTTCCTCCCATGTGCACACATACTCCAAAACACCTTTCAAATTCTTATTACCTTCCAAATTAAGCATCTTCCCAAGGGTGGCACCCAAAATATTCACCCTTGTCTTTATTAAGTATGTATGTCACAAAAGACAAACACAAATTCACATGCACTAGATTATATATATAATAATTCCTCTTTTTGGCCAAACCACCTCATCCACAAGCCACATCCTCTACTACATCATCACTTGCATCACTTACCACATCACCATGAGTAGTGCTACTAAATAATACATATGAATAGTATTCTTACATATAATTTATCACTTACAACATCTAACTTAACCTATGATAATTAAATAGGCTAGTGGTCTTCTTTAATTATCTCATAGGGAAAAAGGGTACATTAAAAATCCTCCTTTCCTAAATATTTCCTATCCCCAAAAAATCTAGTCAACTTCATGGATCCAAATACCTAGATCCCAAACCATTTATGGGAATTGGCAATTTTCAATCCATGAACCTCTTTAGGATATATTTTTTCCACTATGCAATTGCTATGCTAGTCTAATGTTGTTAGGGGTTATAATACTTATATCAAGGGATGTCATAGTAATAATTATTTCTATCCCAAAAGTAACATTCTTATTTTCACCACATACTTGGGCTAAAAATAATCTCAACTACTCTAACTCATGTTTTTTATGTGTCATGATCATTGTGCCTTCCCTGGTCATGTGTAATCTATACACTCCTAAGAGTATATTTATCAACACTCATGGCATATTTCTTATCCAAAATATCTTTGATTTTATCTTCTTCATAAGGATGATCATGTATAACCATATCCTTGTGTGCACTTGCATGCACAACCTTCACGTCCAATGTTTGTAACTCTACTTGGTTGATTTCTTCAATCATTGGAAAATATTCCTTATGTGGTTGGGATTAAATCATTGTAATATTTATGGGTGCTCCTTGAATAGGAACATATTTTTTCAACTTCTTATTTTGGAATTGTGGATCCTTCCATGGGTTGTTTCCTCTCAATTTATTACAACTCAAATTATTCTTCTTGTTTTGCCTTATTCTCTACCATTTCCTCTTTGTTATTGCATCGATGGCTGGGCTCTCAAGACTCCTTACATGTAAATAAAATATTATTTTTTCTAAGAAAATTTCTACTACTATCCTCTTCTCATGTAGTAACTTATTTCGATTCTACAAAAAAACTCTTCACCTCCAGCTTCTTGGAGACCTTTGTCTTCTCTTCATTCTTCCTTGAATTTATTAAGTATTTTATAAGACATGTTTTGTTAGGATCCAATATTTCTTTGATTTCTATGTACTCATAAAATGATACTCCATTTTTGAAATCATTGAGAAGTGCTTGGCATTGGTTCAAAAATTTGATGGCCTCTTGTTCATAATTCTAAATCTGCATCAACGCCTCTTGTATAGGATCTATTTCTTCTGCCTTTGGTAAGAATTTTGGAATTTATCCCCACTCCATGTTCCCTATAGCTCTAAAAAAATATTCAAACAAAAATCCTCATAGGCTAGTAGGATACATATCTTTGATACCACATTACTATCCCCAAATGGGGTATTTACTAAAACACTCAAACTATAATATCCAAACTCAACACTTATGCTAATAGACTCAAATCTAAAATTGATACCACTGAACACTTATGCTCTGATACCAATTAAATCCATGAATGGGATATTTTCTAAAAAGACTCAAACTAAACTAATCCAAACTCACATTATATTAATCTAGACTCAAACTAAACTAATCCAAACTCACATTATATTAATCTAGACTCAAACACTAATGTTATGATACCAATGAAATATCCCTAAGTGGGATATTTGATAAACACATTCAAATATATAAAATCCAAAACTCATGCTCTAATACTAATTTAATATCCCTTTTCAAGATATTTTCACTAATATTGGATTTTTTGAAAAACCCAAGATGAAATCATACAAGATAAGATAAACCAACACATAGACCATACAACTGTAATATGCAAAACTAATAATACAATAGGCCCTTATACTATAATATAAATTACAATACTAAAATACACACTTACATAAATTGATCACAATGTGATCACCATTGTAACACAATGTAATTCTTGTATGGAATTACCATAAAAAACTAGTGAGGAATCTTTCACCACTAAAACTAGTAAACCTTAGAGGGTTTCTATCCACAAATATTTATACACTCTAAGGGTTTTTATCTTTAGGAGAGGAATGAGTTGAACCAAGTTCAAACTTCACATTAAAATGGTCAAAGTGGATCACATTATCATCTACCCTACTTTATCTTTGTATCCCACCTTCCACATGCTTCCAAAAAAGACACCTCACTCACACATGTGAGACCAATAAGCAATATGAAACTTTGACATATTCCTCCCATGTGTACACATACTCTAAAACACATTTTGAATTTTATTACCTTATAAATCAAGCATATTCCCAAGGGTGGCTCCCCAACTATTCACCATTGTCTTTATTAAGCATGTGAGTCACAAAAGATAAACACAACCTTACATGCACTAGATTATATATATATATATATATATATATACTATTGTGGGCCAAGCTACCTCATCCAAAAACCACCTCCTTTAGTGCATCATCATCTGCATCACTTGCCACATCACCATGAATAGTGCTAGTGAATAATATTTATGAATAGTAACTTGTGAATAGTGTCTTGACACACAATTAATCCATTAAAATATCTAGCTTAGCTTATGAAAATTAAATAGGATAGTGGTCTTATTCAATTATCTCATAGGGGAAAAGGGTACATTACATTCTAAGTCTATCCTTATTTGATTGTATCCATTAATCCCATCTAAAAATAAAAATTAATTTATTCTGAGCTAGGTTATCTAGGACTTAGTCTATGAAAGGCAAAGGGAAGAATTTTTTCATGGTGGATTTGTTGAGATCCCTATAATATATACATATCCATAATTTACCATGTTTCTTTGGTATTATTACAAGTGGTGAGACGTATTGACTATCTGATATGAGATAGATGAATCCTATATGCAATCGAAAATGCATCAAGTCTATAAATCAATCTTAACTCAGAGAAGATAGATCTTAATTACACTTTCGATTGGGGATACATTAGATAATAGATAACATGCCCAATATGAAGATCCTCTAAACCTAATTAGGGGATCTCTTATCATAGAAATAATACTAGGGATGGTTTCAAATCCTCCAGTCAAGCACAATCATGTAATAACCCTAACTAAGCCCTATGATTCCATATTCACTAAACTAATAACAAATAAAGTAAAGTCTAATCTAGTGCTCACCAAAGCTTTTAGCACAAAGTGGGGGTAATAAAAAACAAAAGTAAATATGCATAAAATTCATATACTCATGTTAATGTATACAAAATCCTAATTCATAGAAGAGAAGTATAAATACATATCTATATACTCTTATAAAAGAGGAACAAAGTTAGGAATACTTACCTTTGAAGGCAAACCCATAAAGCCTCAATCTCTCCCTTGACCAAGGTGCTTTGTAAGAGGTTATTATGGTATGTAAGGATTACAAGGATAAATTAGCTCTAGGCTATACAACCTATCAATGCATCCAAAAGACTTATCTAGATAAGATCTATATCTCCAAATAAAGTATTAAACCCTAAGCTTGCTCCTCAAGTAGAATGGTGGATAAGCAGATGAATAATAGCTCTTACTTCTTCTTTTCTCTAAATAATGGTGAAATGATCTTGTATATATAGGTAGATTTAACACTAATCCCTTTTGAAAGTTTTAGTCGACAAGGTTGACCCAATTGACCTAGTACTATTATGGGCAAAAATTCACTAGGTCATCAAGAGCTAACCTAGACCCTAAATGAATTTCACCCATAAGATCACAAGGTCAACCCAATCGACCTAGTACTATAAATGGTTAAAATGGGTTTTAGGTTAGGAAAATGGGGTGCAAGATATGAAATGACTAGAAGAGTATACAGTAGATAAGAACAAGCTTAGGGATATGGTTTTCAAGATATAAGTGTGCAGATAACAAGTGGAAAAAGGGATAACAATATTGTGAAGCATCAACGGTCTACCCACCTCTTTTTTGGTGTACCCCTCAAGGTGTGCACTCAAAGAGATTGAGACTTGACGGGTTCTTACAAGATAAAGAGTGTTAATAATTGATAAATATTTGAAAATGTTATGTGTATACATATGCCCCACTCAAATCTCATCACATGTCACATAAGTGTAACATGGGATGGTGCTTCAGAAATAGAACATGACAACACATAATGTTGATGCTAAATAAAGTGTAGTAAGGAGAAAATAAGATTAATGAAAGGATATAATTTAAAAACACATACCTTTAATTATATTAGTGTTGTAGATAAATAAGGAGACTATAAGAGATGTGAAGGCATCCAATGTGAAAAACATTAGGTGAACCTATACAGATTGATGCAAAAAATAATGAAATTTTTTTTTTAAAAATGGAATATAAGCATATAGTAGTGGAAAATATTCCCTAAGACATCATGATTCTAAAAAAAATTCAGGTTCAAAAAATGAGTGAGTAAAAACAAAGATATGATCAAAACAAAGAATTTGATGGTAAATATTTGAAAGGTAAATAATTGTGAATAGTAAGATTAAACAGGGTGAAAAGAAAGTCATTTGTTATTGTTTGATTTATTTAGAGATAAAAATAGAGATCTAAGAGACCAAACTAAATCCAAAAGAGCCGATATTGTGAGGAGATCATAGCTATGATGAGGAGGATGCCAAGTAGTCATAGCAAGTGCAATATAGGTAGACAACTGTGAATTTCAAACTTATGTTGAATATTTAGTGTTTTATAGAAATTTGTAATTGTAAACGATTTCTATAGATTGAAATGAACCCAAAGAAGGTTGGTAAGGGTACCAGAGGACAAAAGGGGAAATGTGTTGAAATGAATTCGAGTACTAAATATTGAAGGCATTTATTACAAGTAGGGGAAAGAGTCAATAATATGAACCAACTAGGTTGACATAATCAGCCCAGTAGGTTGAAAATATTGATTCCATACTACCGACGTAGTAGGCATGGGATGTCTTAGTTGATTGATGTAGGGTGATGAATTAGTACCTCTATTTTGACTTAGTAGTATAATCCATTCTATTGAATTAGTACTAAAGAGGAAATGAAAGGGTTGACTTAGTTTGTTAAGTCCATAATGTTGACCTAGTACTATTTGGTCAACTTAGTATGTGACTAAGTGGTCGGTATAGTACTAAAATGTGGGAAATTGGCTAAACTAGTATGTGTATGACCTATTTTGATTTAATAAGTACCAAAATGGCCAAGTAGGATAAAATAGGTAAAATTGGTTGGAAATGGATAGATTAAGGCAAATTAGGTTTGTTTTTGTAAAAATTTAAAAAGCATGTATTTGATTATAAGTGACGTAGAGGTATAATACATATTTTGTTATTTGATAGTTGTAGGGGCATCATAGATTTTATTAATTAGTGGATGTAATATGGATACCAGACCTATTGGAGTGGTTGATAGTGAAGGACTGAGCTAGGTTTGTCACACTAGGCCTAAGAGGCATCATAGAGATATACTAATTACCAGTGAGTGTATATTTTTTAGCCATGTTCCTAAGAGTCTGGGAGAACTTAACTAATACCTTTAGGTGGGTGGGGGATGGAGATAACATCAAGGTGGGTATCACATTAGAGGATGTCCATGATATACTTGGACTTTTGATAGGAGGGACACTGGTGATCATAGGGATACAAGATGGATAAGAGGAGAGATGAGCATTAGCCCAATGGGTGACATGCTCAGATAGGATATATCTAGGGATAAAAGTGAGCATATTTTACATGTATATATCTTATATTTCATATATCTAGAATGTAGGTGACAACATGAGTATTGTGTCATAAGTTATATGGTGAGGTATTTTTATATGCGATATCCTTATGCTAGTCTATTTTGGAGTAAGGGGCACTATATGATATGGGTTCTATCATCTAGGTTTAGCTCATGTTTGATATGTATGGGATGTTATCTAGCGGGTAGAAGACTATAAGACCAATGATTTTATTTAGTTCTTAGATCTACAAGAGGTTATTGATGTATTGACCAACTGGGTTGCCCCATGTGGTTGATGATCAGTTACCATGGCTGTAGAGGTGTAAGTAGGATTAGGTGGTGTAGGCCATGCCTCACTATAGATAATGATGTAATCAGATGTTGTATGGTAACCATATGGGCACATTTATGATAATATGGCCAAGTTAGAGGATGGTGGCACCAGAGTTGGCACACACATAAATTATAGGCCATTACACTTGGTAGATAGAGTCACATCCAATTGTAAGATGCATGCATACTATAAATGAGAGAGAGAACATAGGGTGGTCATACAAGATGACCCATCAGTTGGCCTAGGGTAGAGCTGATCTATAGAGGCACCACTAAGGTGTATCTTGAGATGGGCATAGGTGGTAACCATAGGGTTTGAATTATTTGGGAGGTGTCATATGGATGAGTTACTAAGAGGATAGTTTGATGGAGAGCTCATGCTTAGTGGTTGCATCGATATGGAGATAATGTTAAGTGATATTTAGATAGGTAAGAAATGGTTTGAAATTTATTTAAGTTTTTTGAGATAGATTATAGATAGATAGATTTGAGATATATCTATGATCTAACATCTATTTATTTTGAATTTTGTAGATCCTATGGATGAGGAGAAGACTAGATGGGGATCCCTAGTAAGGGAAGCACTCTATGATATCTTAGATGAGGTGTTGACACCATACGACCCTTCCACATTAGATGATCTTGTGGTAATATATGCCCCACTTAGGTGATCTAGTTTAGACTGGCAAGGGAGGACATGAGGTGATTATAGGTGCATGGAGATGAGCAACATCCATTGATAAGGGTGGGAATGGGAAAGGCACAAACATGGTAGGCCTTGGCTCAAGAGAGATCCATGTATATGGCTACCATGAGTTAAATATCATAGGTATAGGCACAGGTGGCCAACCTATAGGGATAGTGATAGGTTTGAGATCTTAGACAACCTCTTTGTGGCATACTATTTAGATGGGATTGTTTGAGGCATCTATGGGAAGCATGGATAGGCCACAAGATAGATATGATAGATCCTATCCTTAGAGTTATAACGATGTATATTTTAAGTTAGAACAATGTATATTTCTGTACTTTACATAAAAAAGCATGATATATGTATAGAGATTTTCTATGTTGACAATTGGATGTTGATCTTATGTTTTTTATTGTGGTTGTGGTTTTCGATGCATGTATATATTTATTTCTAGAACGTGTATTTAGCTTTTGTTATATATGCTATAGGAAATATATGTGTTGTGGTCTATTTTTTAGCATTATGTAGGACACATACATGGTTCAAAATTAATAGGAAAAAAGACTTGGTAAAGTATAATCAATCAAAACCAAATGTACTACACACTATTTCATGTTTGGTAAATGTGTAATAATAAAAATATGACTAAGTATAAGACACCAAAGATTGGTAAACAAGAGGGAAAAAAGTTTTATTTTTAAACCATGACAAAGATTTTGACACCAAATTAAAACAAGTAAAATCACACTAGATCATGTTGAGAAGTATGAAAATCACATGAAAAAACAATGGTAAATCAATTAAGTCAATCAATCATATTAAATCACGTTGGTAAGTTTAATAGAAAAAAAATTGGCAAATTTATGTTATATTCATCACACTAATTCAAGTTGGGAAGTATGACAAACTCAATACATGGTTGGATTCTTACACGCAATCAAAATATAAGAATATAAAAGTGAAAATATTAATAAAGTAATCATAAAACATACTAAATCAAGATGGTAAACATGTCAATAACATGTAACTCATAATCAATCATATCTTACCTCATATTTAACACATGTAATTTTGATTGTGACTTGGATTATTATAATTTTTTGTGAAGAAAGCCAAGTCCTATATATGGTATTACACTGCAACTCACAAATGGAACACCAATGAGGTGGAAATAAATGTGAAAAATTAGTAAAAGGGGATGTTGGTAATAGTAATGTGAAATTTTGGTAAATTGTGAGGAATGCTAGGTCCTATTATAGAAACCAAAATTACATAACACATATGTGTGTAACTCCCTATGTCGAAACCCCCTTTAGCGCATTTTTCAATAATAACAGTTAGCCTCCCTAATCCATGATTTTACCCCTCCACATTTAATTAATTTAAAATACTTAATTAATTTAATTTAAAACCCCTTTTGCCACCTTACCTAGCTACCTCACCCTAAGACTAATTATCGCATGATGAGTCACCTCAAGACTTGGTCCCCTCATCTTAACTACCCAAGACTTATTCTCACTTCAAAACTAAATTCCTAATCAACTACATCCTTATTAACCTCTTATTTTTACCATTTTGTAATGGGTGCCACACTTGGCATGAAGAGAAACATAAAACTGGCCAAAAATAGTATTTTTACCTATTCTTAGGCAACTAACATCGGTTAACCCATGGCTGACATCGACAGGATCACCAACGTCGGTGATATAAGCCAAACTCCAACCTAAAGTTTAGGTTAGCAAAAATCAATAAATTTCATTCTTACTTGCATTCAAGCTCTTAAAATTTAAATTTCAACATCTTGGATTACTGTTATCTTATGTAAGTCAATCACGATCAGGAATTAAGATCTTGAGGACTAGTGGCACCCGCTTGTTCTCTCTATTTAAGCCATTAGTTTAGACTACTTGATAGGAGCCATCAATCTAGCACTTATCATTTAGTCACCACTACAGCTAATTACATCACTTATTCTATAGGTCTTTTGAGTATTTACTTTTTTATCACTTCATAGCTACTGTTCATTAATTTACACATTCCTGACTAAAACCCTATGAGGGAGTTATAAATCTTCCATGCTTTTTTCTCCTTAACCTGACATACCAAACCTCTGACCAAATCCATCTAAATGATACTCTCTCTCACTACTCTCTCCAACCTCTTAGACCTGACTAAAACCATTTCCTAGACTTGAAAAATCCTTCTATATAATTCTAGATAATTATTTCCCCTATCAACCTTGATAGCCTAACCGACATCAGTCACCTTCATCCACCGACCTTAGTGGCATAATTGATATCGATCAATTCCTTATCGATGTCGATGACTATGGATTTCATAACCTATCCAAACACCTTCTAAAATATAAATAAAATACACCACCTGCACCCTATCACTTTCTGCTACACTCAAGTTGCAAATAATGATAACATTATTTCTCTTTCACTCACTCTTTACCTCTCTTTTAGTTATTTATTACTATTTTGTCTCTCAAAAGTGGATTGTCATCTCTGAAGAAGTTTCACACTTCTTAGAACAAGCACTTAGCTTGGTATCCTACTCATTTTGTGTTAGTGCTTTATTACTTGCAAGTAGTCCTCCCTAGCCAAAGAGGAGTGCTCACAATGTTTGGATACAGTGTGCAAACCAATTTGGGTTCATTATAATCACTTATCCCTATCATTCTCTTTTATTTTTCTTTAAACTTGAAATAGAAAATTTTTAATGAAACATTTCTAGCACACCCAATGGGACCCTAGAGTTTTCCTTAGGTTCATTTCTTGTTTTAAGCATTCATATAGGTGCATTATAGTGAAAATTTCATTTCTTGCACTTTCCTCTTCTCTTCTCTCTTAAAATGAAAAATTAAACATTTTATTTTCTATTTAAAAGCATTAAATTGAAATTTTTTTCTCTTCTCTTTACATCTAAAAGTAATTTATCATTTTTTTTCTTACAAGTTGAAAATAATCTCTTCTTTACTTCTTCTTGCATGCACATTAAGATAGTGAATTTCATTCTCTACTCCTATTTCATCTTTGTTTTCATTTGAATCTAAACATTTTAGATTTGGGTTTATAACTTACTACATTTCATTATTTGCTTGCTGCATATTGACTCACCTAATTAATTACAAGAATTATGAATAAATTGTAGTGCACCTATGTTACACAACCATATCACACTCACACAAACAAACATCTAAACTCACCTGAGAAAAGGCCCATCAAGATTTCATCACTTGGTGGATCACCTTACCCTATCTAGCTATCCTACTTGGATTTCACCACCAAGGGGAGAACTCACTTTTTTATTTGGTGGAGTATAAACTCTAGATACTATATTCTTTGGTGGAGTATAACCTCTAGATAGAAGGTATATTTTGGCTAACTGGCCTGGCTTGGCTCTAGGTCCGTGAAGTGTAGAAAGCAATTTCCTATAACAAGCCATGTACTTGGTCTAACATAGATTTCCTCTTGAGCACTAAAACTAACCTAAAACTAGTGTTAGATTGTTTTCTAGTACCTTCGATAACCAAATTCTCTTTTCACTATCTGATTAAGGCATAAGCCAACACGAGACTAAAAATTAATCTCTAAGAATTAACAGTTGTTGGTTGTATGTTCTTTTTCTTCTTTTCTATTTCCTTCTATATTTTGGAGTTGGTAATGATTTTTTCCTATTCATTTATAAAATAAATACTATTTCTAATACTTAGTTTGTATAATCTATTATATCAGGTTTTCTGAGTGTTCTTCCTTCTTACACAGACCTCTTCTATCCACTGTTTTACCTAGTTTCTACTTTTGGGTTTCTAAAACTTTGGATTTTCCATCTCCTAGGGTATCATAGTGACTAACATTAGTTAATTATACTAACATTAGAAAATTTTATCTGCCAACATCGATTAATCCCACCGATGTTAGTAAACTTTTACTATCGACATCAGTAAAACAACCGATGTCGATGATTATGTAATTTTCATTTGCTCAAAATAAAAAGCTAAACTAACCCACTTACCTAGACTCAAATCTATTTTTTTCTTATTCTATCACTAATACAGGGTAGCAAGATTATTTATGCTTCCTCTTGCATGGTATTGACTCAAGATCAAGCCAAAATTCTTGCCAATTATGCAAGTCAGTAACCACTTCCACCTTCCCCTCTTACTTCTGATTCTATCATAGAGCATTGTTCCTGAGGGAGATCAATATTTTGCTAAATTTATTGATCATAATGTGGCAGCCATTTAGCATTACCTTGTTATGAATCAAACCTATAATTCTTCAGGTGACCTATTATATGGTATGCTAACCTCTCTAATGGAGATAACTTTAGTTTTAGATTCCTCCACTATTTTCCCTATGGTTATTCAAACCACCACTTTGACAAGTTTAGCATCACCAACTACCCAATACCACCTAAACCCTAACATGACTTCCCTGCTTTCACAACCACAAGAAATATAATCAAGTCTTACCCCATTCTAGAATTTGGTGGTACCTATTCCATCTACTCTTGCACCCATAATTACATAAGTTATGACAAATCCTTCATCCAATCTAACCATGCCAATAATCCAACCTACAATAACAATAACCAACCAAAGCATAGTCTCTAACCTAATGGGACAAGCCCCTTTTCTTTCCACACCCCAACCTATGACTCATTATCCTCATGTTTCCCCAACACAACCTTAGCAAGCTATGTAATATGTTATCTCTACTTCCTATCAGGTTCCCTATAATTTAGGAGGTATCTACCAAACTAATCCCCCTCTAAACCTCATTTAGATGTTAATGGACAAGATGTCTAATCTAGAGACATCCATTTTTGGTTCAAAGAATGTGTTATCTTATAATCAGATATGCAATAAACCCATCCATCCTTCTATGCCTATTCACCCTTATCCAAGCCAATGGGAACTCCCTAAATGTACTCATTTCTAGAGTAAAGAGCACCCACAACAGCATTTTTCAACATTTAGGCATGCTTGTTATTTAATAGGGCATGATGATGCATTACTACTTCACACTTTCCCTATGTCTCTTTTAGGTGCTACCTTGGATTGTTATAGCTCTATACCTCATCACTCCCTTTTCTTATTTACCCAACTTGCACAAATATTCTTGGACCATTTCTCTATTAACATTTCTAAAAAGGTTTCTATTATAGACCTTTATTCTATCAGACAATTTGATGATGAGTCTATTGCATATTTTTGTTGGGAGGGATGTACACCGGAAGCACACAATTTGATTACTAATACCAAGCAACTTAATATGCGTAAATTAACCAGATTCACCAAGTAACTAGAATTCAGAATAACACAGCATATGAGAGACAATACACAATTGTATTAACACTTTATACAGAAAAGAATACAATAAAGAAGATGCCACTTCTTCTCCACCACCTTACAGAGGTTTCCCACACCTCAAGTGAACAGTAATTCTTCTCCCCAAAGCTCTCCCTCTCACAGGTCCCAACACCCAACTCAAATACAGAGTTGGTGTTCACCTCCCGTGCTCCACGCACACCACAAGTGCTCCACGCACTCCACAAGCACTCCACGTGCTCCACAAGTACTCAAGGTACTTCAAGTAGATCTCCCATGAATCTGCAACAACCTGCAATTCAATAGACCATACTTATGGAAGGAACTCCCTTGCCTTCCTCTTGCTCTATCCGAGTACACACCTGTACTCCAAGTAGATCCTGCCTGATACTGCTCCCTGTTGTGTTGCTGTCTGTATGACCTTGCACACCTGAAAATCAAGCAATGGTTCTAATCACCTGTGAACCTCGACCTTGCACACACATACACCTACAGATCAACGATCTTACTTACCATGTAGATCTCCTATATAGGCCATGCAACTGTGACCAAGATCCTACACTCTTGAAGAACCCAGCTGGCTCTCCAATCCAGCACCAACACACCTGGTACTGTGGCACTAGGAGGAACGCACCATAGCTCTACCTCACACACAGAAGGAGCTTATAATTATGCTCTCTTACTCCCTAGCACACTTTTCCAATACAACCATGAGTCTATTATATAGATCTCATCCAAACAATGATTAGACATCTAATTACAATAATTAGATCCGCAGCTATGAGTCTAAAATTAGCACTCATCATGCAAACTCTTGCTTCGTTAGCTCACTGTCCGTAATTAACTCGCAGTCGAACTACACAGGTGACCGACGTCGGTCCCTGTCCGCCTGGGGTCGCCGACGCCGGCCGATATATGACCGACGTCGGTTGCCTTCCTGTCTTACCCTGTCGACGCCGGTTGGCCAGACCAACGCCAAACACTTCAGACACTCAGCAACTCATTCTGCAACCTCCTCCATGTCTGCATCAGTGAAGCTTTTAGCTCCACAATCCTAACAATCTCCCACTTGGAGATAAACAGCTGCACTGTACCTGTACTTGTACTCCGTCTAATCTGTTTCCTGGTTTGTATCCCTCTTCAAGCTCCCACCTGAAGACAACCCACCACACAACCTGTGGTGTACCACCTGTCATCCGAGTAACCTGCCACATCCGAACCTACAACACCTGTAGTGAAGTCCTGACCCTGCATAGCAACACCTGCTGCCGGTCCCTCTCAGAAAACCTGAGAATCCACTTCCCCGAATTGGCTCCTAACTCTCTGACAGCTCCCACTACATGGGAATACTCAGGTCTATACCAGACCTCATGTGATTTCGGACACTGTACCTGTCCAGCCCTTAGTGTGCTCCGGCTCTGTATCCCGAACCTCACCAACACCTGATTCACATCAGCTCCCACTCGAGACAAAATCAACCTGTGATCTCCATGCCTCCCATGTCAAAGAATTCCGCTGCTCCAAACTCCTCATGACATGCCACTGAACTAATCTTACCCTTAGCTCAGCAAAACCCTGTATGTACACCCCTGCTAGCTAGCATACTATCCACATACAACAATAGAATGATGTTGCAATCACCATCCCCCTGGTAAGTCAAAACCACAGTAGTTATCCTGACATTGACTGAAGCCATGCTCCGTCCTCCACCTGTCAAAAAACCTGTACCACTGTCCTGCAGCTCCACAAGACCATATAACCTGGTCTTCCGTCTCATGTATCCGTTCTCTCTATTCTTCTACTAAGGAATCCATTCGTCTCTGTGCTTTCGTAACTGCTGGCATCTCTACCAAGACACACCTGTCTGGTTCTCCTCCAAGGAATCACATCCTCATCCATGCCAAGCTCACACCTGTTTCCTGGATCCTTCCTGCTCTACAATCAGCAACATGTATAAAGAAGAGGAACAACGAATTTGAGGGCCTATTTACGCCTTCAGTCCTCCGTATGGGTGTTTGAGACTCCTTGACAGCGTGCTGTCCACCCAAAATTCGTTACAGTGACCGACCTCGGTCACCCCACAGTCTGCATCCGACCGACATCGGTTCCATGCGTCTGTACCTGACTACCAACCTGCCTGCGCTGGTGTCCCTGCTGCCGACGTCGGTCCTTCTGACCGATATCGGTCTTAAACCCTGCCGACGTCGGTCCCATGACCGACATCGGTCTTACCCTGCCCGACATCGCCGGCTTTGGTCTGCACATGACCGACATCGGCACCTGTCTGTTCGACGCCGGTTCCTCCTGACCGACATCGGTGTCTGTGTTCGCCTGTGAGTGATGACTTTTTACCCGCGAGCTCCTTTGAATCAATATCCATGTCCAAACTGCCCTGCTCAGAAGTATCCAGCCACATCCACTAGTTCTGTCCGCCATCTCCTCCATAAACACCAAGGCTTTCCAGTTCTTAAGCCTGTCAAATATATCTGTCTTCCGCTTAAGAACATGCATCTCCTTCCTGCTCATGTGACCAAGCCTACGAAGCCACGTCTCCGCAACAAAAGAAGAATCAGTAATATAAACAAGTAGATAAAGGATACCTGTTTTCTTACCACCAGCTAATTCAAGTGCATCCGCTGTGAGAGTTCTTGTGCATCTCTCATCACCCAAACTTTCTGAAGAAATTAGCCATATCTTCAAACCTGGGACCTGCATGACCTTCATCAACACCTGTGTGTTGGCCGCCTGCAATTTCAGCTTCACTTTGCCTTTGCCAACAATCTAACAAGGCTTACCAGCTCCTCTACCTGGAACTGCATGGAAAGAGGCAACCGAATCTTTTATCCAAGATTCCACTTTATCCAAGAAACCTGCAAACACATCCTGTGCAACAATACCTGCTACATCTGTATCTTCAGTTTCTTCATGCTGATCTGTTACCAACCAACAATAATCTTTTACCTGCTCTATCTTTCCATAGGACCGTGAGTGACCATCTGTGCTTTTCAACTCCTCCATTCTTAGCTTACTTTGATCTGCAGTTGCTCTACTCCCACTCGATCAGAAACCCCTGAGAGTGACCTGTAACCAAACACAAAACCTGCTTCTTCCAACCTCAGCTCAGATACCACTTGTTGGTATCAAGCTCAAGAACCTACAACCAAGGCTCTGATACCACTTGTTGGGAGGGATGTACACCGGAAGCACACAATTTGATTACTAATACCAAGCAACTTAATATGCGGAAATTAACCAGATTCACCAAGTAACTAGAATTCAGAATAACACAGCATATGAGAGACAATACACAATTGTATTAACACTTTATACAGAAAAGAATACAATAAAGAAGATGCCACTTCTTCTCCACCACCTTACAGAGGTTTCCCACACCTCAAGTGAACAGTAATTCTTCTCCCCAAAGCTCTCCCTCTCACAGGTCCCAACACCCAACTCAAATACAGAGTTGGTGTTCACCTCCCGTGCTCCACGCACACCACAAGTGCTCCACGCACTCCACAAGCACTCCACGTGCTCCACAAGTACTCAAGGTACTTCAAGTAGATCTCCCATGAATCTGCAACAACCTGCAATTCAACAGACCATACTTATGGAAGGAACTCCCTTGCCTTCCTCTTGCTCTATCCGAGTACACACCTGTACTCCAAGTAGATCCTGCCTGATACTGCTCCCTGTTGTGTTGCTGTCTGTATGACCTTGCACACCTGCAAATCAAGCAATGGTTCTAATCACCTGTGAACCTCGACCTTGCACACACATACACCTGCAGATCAACGATCTTACTTACCATGTAGATCTCCTATATAGGCCATGCAACTGTGACCAAGATCCTACACTCTTGAAGAACCCAGCTGGCTCTCCAATCCAGCACCAACACACCTGGTACTGTGGCACTAGGAGGAATGCACCATAGCTCTACCTCACACACAGAAGGAGCTTATAATTATGCTCTCTTACTCCCTAGCACACTTTTCCAATACAACCATGAGTCTATTATATAGATCTCATCCAAACAATGATTAGACATCTAATTACAATAATTAGATCCGCAGCTATGAGTCTAAAATTAGCACTCATCATGCAAACTCTTGCTTCGTTAGCTCACTGTCCGTAATTAACTCGCAGTCGAACTACACAGGCGACCGATGTCGGTCCCTGTCCGCCTGGGGTCACCGACGCCGGCCGATATATGACCGACGTCGGTTGCCTTCCTGTCTTACCCTGCCGACGCCGGTTGGCCAGACCAACGCCAAACACTTCAGACACTCAGCAACTCATTCTGCAACCTCCTCCATGTCTGCATCAGTGAAGCTTTTAGCTCCACAATCCTAACAATTTTTTCATTCACTGGAGAGGCTTGATCAATCAACTCTCTTTCTCCTTACCCTAGCCTAAGATTATTGAGCTCTTCTCAAGGGCATGTGCTAAGCACATCTCATCCACACTCTGGGTATAAACTTTCCACACATTTGATGAGGCCTTTACAATGGCACACAAACTCAAGATCAATGTTATAGATGAAGGCAAAGTCAAGTTGTGCATTAAGAATCCCAATTCCAAATCAAATGACTCCTCTTCTAAAACCTCTCCTAACCAAAAAGCTAAAGGCTCCACCAATGTGGTGGTCATTAATTCAACTTATTCCACAAACACAAACCAATCAAATTCCTTGACTTCCAAAAATCCAAGTAATTCCAACAATGGTATGAACAAAGACAATACACTCCCATTGGGGAGTCATATACATCCATTTTGGAAAAACTATTATAACAAAGTGTCATAACCCTTCCTTAAATCAAACCTAATATACAGTTTGACCCTTTCCATCCTATCCCAACTTGGTATAAGGAACATGATTTTTGTGGTTACCATCGAGTTAAAGGCCATAATTCTAATGATGTAAGACAATCAAGAACATTTTTCAAGACATGTTTGATAGAGGTGATCTCATCTTGGATAATCCTAATTCACCCCCTAATCAAAGTATAGATGTTTTCAAACATATTTTTCCTAACCATTCACCTAATCAAAATATTGTTTATACCACAACTAACTCAGGTGATCATAATATCCATATAGTTAATATGGTTTTTCCTTTACCTCTAGTTCCACCTCCCCTTCAATAGGAGACACCCATTTCATCGACTTCTCCCCCATAATTAGTGGCATTTGTTTTGCCCATTCTTCCTCCTCAAGTAGAAGAGCTTATTTCACCCATTCCACTCCCTCATGAGGAAGAGCCTCCTTTATGACTTCTTTTGCCACCTAAGGAGCCTATAATGCCAATTCCTTTTGCACCAATATTACCTACCCTCTTACCACTTAAAGATAACACCCTACCCATTCCTCAACCACATGTTGAAGGGAACATCATTCCTATATTATATCCTCTTGAGGAACCTTCTTCAACTACATCTTATCCACCTATAGAGAGTAGTACCCTAACCACTCCACCTTTGCACCTAGAAGAGTTAGTGTTATCTGGTCCCACATTAGATGAGAGACCTCTTGTGCCTGTTTCAATTGTACCACTCTTACCCTTTATTTTACCTATGGAGGATCATACTTTACCTACTTATTTCCCACATGTTAAAGTATCAATAATACCTATTCTTTACCCCCTTGAGGAACCTTCTTTGCCTACCTCTCCTCCACCCATGACAGACCATGTCTCTTATCCCATTTCTATCAAAGAAGACCCCATTATGGTTCTTTTTTATCTTTGGCCCAAAGTAGTAGAGACCAATGATCTCCCTCTTTCTCAAACACCTCAACCTTATAAAGACACAACCATAAAGCCCTAGTCAACTTTATTTAAACCCTTTTCATGTTTGGTGGAAATTCTAAAATTTCTTGACTCCACAAAGCTAGATCATGTGACATTTTGGGATCAACTTAAAACTCCTTATCCAACACAATAAATGTCAACCTTTACCACCAACCCTCTAACTACCCTTTACCCCAAGGTCTTTGACAAAGATAGAGCTTATTCACCAAAATCACCTAAATTTCAGCCATATATGTTAGAACCCTCACCCTCATAGACATCTACCACATTAAAGCAGATCAGGCCTTTGCGTGTACACCCTATTTCTAATTTAATTTATCCATAGGTGAAATTAGATTCAACTCCTCAACCAAAAGTTAGATTTTTGTTGCCTAAATTATAGAAAAATGTTAAGATTCTTAGATCTCATCAATCCCCTCTTCAACCCTCAACTTTACCATCCATTTTGGGACTACACCCCTCTACTTTAGTTGGAATATTACTGACCCAAGCAAAAAAAAAGGTTAAGTTACCTCCACTACTACCTTTGCCATTTGGTAAGCCTTTCACATCTGACACCAAGATACCTAACACCAAGAAAGTGTCAAAAAACATGTAACTCCACCATCACCAAACAAAGCACCATGTAAAATTATCTTTTCAACATCAAAACAAAAGAAGGTGTCTACTCCTATTAACACAATAAGTGCGAGCTCACTTGTAGGTTCTCAGAGCTTTTTCTTATGTCAGTTATTGCAATCTTCCATAATAAATCTTCTTCCCATTAAGCCTTATAGTCCTCTTGGAATGAATTCATCTTGGCTTAGTGATACACAAGTGTGTTTATATCACCATTCACCTGGACACAATACTGAGAATTGTAAAGCCCTCACAGCAGTCATTCGACAACACTTTGATGTCGATACTCTCTTTGATGATACTCCAATTAACCTTATTTTTATTCCACCCTTGAAATCCATAATGCCTCCTACTATTCCACCTAAATTCAAACCCAAAGATGTGGTTGTACCCCCTTTTCCACCTCCTTCACCTACATTTTAGATCAACACAGTTGATGTGGCCACACGGTCACAAAACCAAAAGGATAAAGGTAAATAAAATGTCACTTCTCCTTGGACTCATCCCTTCACCAAAGACACTCCTCCTCCTAATCTTAATATTTCTATCTTGGGTGTCCCTAAACCAACATCTTTGAATGTTATTCAAAGCTTGATGGTGAAATAGCTTCACCAAACTCCTATGAAAATGTCTTTATATGAGCTAATCAAAACTCATCCGAATAATTTCAAGATTTAATTAGTGCCTTACAAGCTATTGAGGTACATCCTGATGATCCCAACTTCTTATGTCTTTGGTTAGCTCCCTTAACTCCATCTCCCTGATTTCTTTTAGTGATTTGGAAATTCCACTTCAACACCCTGAAGATAAGGATTCTACCCTTTTTATTATCACATATATTGATCAAACTCATGTTAAGAGAGTCATGATCAATGGGGGAGATAGTATTAATATTATTTCCACCCATTCCTAAAAATATCTAGCCCTTCTCAATAATTTCATGTCTCAAACTGATACGGTACTCTGCTCCTTTAACGATACCATAGCTACTATAGTGGGCATTATTGTCTTATATATCCATATAGGTCCCCACACAATTCTTTATCTCTTCTATGTTGTAGAGGGAGAGTTCTAATATAACATACTAATTAGATGACCTTGGATACATGTTATGGCATGTGTACCCTTAGATTTTCACTGTTGTATCAAATTTGAGCATGATGGACAAGTACATGTTATACCCACTAACCCACCTTCATTTAAAACATGTAACATGACTTATAGTCCCAATGATGTTCTCATTCCATTGAAAACATCATCTTCCCCAAATGATACTTTTAAAGCTTCCAAAATCTCCACTCCTTTGGTTACATAGATACCAAAAACACAAATTCCTAACAAGGATCCCATGGAGGAGACTTTTCAACATTTGTCACTTGGTGAATATCATTTATTGACACTCAACATGTTATATACTCTACAAGAGTATGGAAACTTTCAAATGCACTCAAATTATGATCTTCACATTGGGATGGTCATCCCTTATGGGCCCCCTAACATTCAAACTAATTTCACATATGGGGGAATTGATCAAGCTCTCATTGTTGGTAATCCATCTTATTTACCATAACCATTTACTTGTGACTTCTCTTTCCTTAGCAACCCTAGTTTTTCACATGCCTATCTCTATCAGTTTGCCTAGAAAGGATTTGGTTTGGGTCGTTATGAACAAGGTGTACATACACCTATTGAATATCCCACCATTGATAATTATAAAAATAGGCATAGAGTGGGATATGATGAACCAACTAAACTCACTAAAACTTCCCATGTACCAATTATTAAAGAACCAATTTTTCCTTCTCCACCTTCTTCTCCATCATCACCTACCAAATCAAAGGTATCTATACCTCTTAAATATTTTTTTAATAAATGTCATCCATTTGGGGCCTCTCACCTATTGCCAAGGTAAGGAAATAAGGTCCCTTCCTCTTGTTCATCATGAAATAATTAATGAAGATTCTCCCACTATTAACACTATCAATGTCAAGATGATGACACAATTATCACATATATGGGTGTGAATTATTATTATATCCAATGATAAATCCCATTTGAAACACAAGCTATGTTAAATGAATTAACCATTGATATCAATCTATCCTCTCATAATAACCCTCACATCCTCAAGATTAGCCAATCTTTAGATTCCTCTAAACAAGTTGATTATGCCACATTTATTAATAACCATGGCAAAGCCTTCACTTGGTCTTATAATTACATGCTTGGTATTGACATCTCTATCATCACCTATAACATTGTCACCAATCGAGATGTTAAACTTTTTAAGCAAAAGCTTCGCAACATGCATCTTTGTATTACTCTCCTTGTCAAAGAAGAGCTCCAACGCCTCCTTTTTATTAACTTTATCTAACCCATAAACTACTTGTAATGGATTTCCAATATTGTTCTTGTCACAAAAGTGACCAGGGGAATCTATATTTGCATTAACTATCGTGACTTAAACCTCACTTATCCAAAAGATGACTTCCCATTGCCAAGTATTGACCAACTTATTGATCTAACAGTCAACCATGAGATGCTATCATTTATAGATAGGTTCTCTGGATATAATCAAATCTTGGTCACTCCTGAGGATCAACATAAGACAACCTTCATTACCCCATGGGGGAATTTTTGTTATCAAGTCATGCCTTTTGGTCTGAAGAACACTGATGTAACTTATCAATGCACTATGACCTACATATTTCATGATCTCCTAAACAAAATTATGGAAGATTACATGGATGACTTGCTCATCAAGTCTAAACTTTTCCAAGACCACTTGATGATTCTCAAAACCAAATTTACTTGTATCCTCCAATATAATGTTTGACTAAACCCAAAGAAATATGTCTTTGGTGTTCTTTTTGGTAAGCTCTTAGGTTTTATCATTTCTCTCTATGGTATTGAGGTCAACCCTAATAAGGTTAGATCAATCCTATAGATGTCTCCACCTACTAATATAAAACAACTCCAAAGCCTATAGGGCAAATTTTAGTTAATTCATTACTTCATCTCCCAACTGTTGGGTCGTTACCAACCCTTCCACCATCTCCTCAAAAAGGATGTCTCCTTTCATTAGAATATAGATTACCAAGAAGATTTTGATGCACTCAAATAATATCTCCTTTTCCCACTAGTTCTTATCCCACCTAAGTAAAACTAGCCTTTCTACCTATACATCTCCATAATAGACCATTCTCTAGGTGCTATGATTGCACATCGAGATGACCAACATTGAGAACAGGTGTTTTATTACATAAGACACACACTTATAGATTATGAGACTTGATATACCCATACTAAAAAATGTTGCCTTGTGTTGGTATTTTTCACCTCCAAGTTTCACCATTATCTCCTAAATCACAAAACCTTTATGGTCACCCATATTGATCCCCTTAGATACATACATTCCAAGTGATATCACAACCAATGTGTAGCTCGATGGCTCATGCTTCTTGCTAAATTTGACTTATAATTCATTCAATATAATTATATTAAGGGGAAAACAATCATTGAACAACTAGTTACTACCCCTCTACCTGAGAATCAACCTTCAAACCTCAAATTACCTAATGAATCCATTGCAATGCTCTCCACCGATGACATTTTCTATCAAATTATGATGTTCTTCAATGGGTCTAAATTTCAACATGATGGGGGTGTAGGGGTCATTCTTATTCCTCTAGATGGTGAACCTATGCCTTTATCATTTAAACTAGATTTTGAATGCACTAACAATATGGCTAAATATGAGGCTTTGATCTTAAGACTTCAAATATCTCTCTTCTTGGGTATCAAATCCATAAACATTTTTGGTGATTCTCAGCTAGTGGTTAACTAGGTTAATGGTTCTTACCTATGCAAAAATGAGATTATGTAGTGGTATAAACATCATGTAGATATGTTATTAGGATAATTTGACTCTTATCTCTTACAAAATCTTCCTTGATCTACAAATAAGTTTTCTGACACAATGGCTTCACTTGCTTCACACATACCCTCTTCATCCTCTTCCTCAAAAATTTATGTCATCTTGCATCACTTAACATTACCCTCCTATGTATCAACTAACATCCTCTTTATCAGAAATGTAACATCCAACCCACATGACTTATGGTACAAGCAACTCATAGATTACATCTCCTTTTCTATTACACTTTTTGATCTTTCCAATAATGGGAAACATGCCTTCATAAAATGTGTTGCTTGTTACACTATGCTAGGGGGACTTCTCTACAAGTGAGGTTTTGATGGTCTTCTTCTTAGATACCTCACTAGTATTGATACTCCCTTCACTATTAAGGAAGTCCATGATGGGATTTGTGGTGGGCATTTCAATGTTCACACATTTTCCAAGCGTATCCTTTGACTTGGCTATTATTGACCCACACTTCATCAAGACTGTGCCAATTACATTCAACATTGTGTCAAGTGTCAATAACATGATAACCTCCTTCATGTTCCAAGTCATGCATTACAAGTCACCAAAGAATTTTGGCCCTTCTCCTAATGGGGCTTAGATCTAATTGGGGAGATTAACCCTCATTCATCCCTCCATCATCATTCTACCATTATTACCACTAAATACTTCACCAAGTGGGTCGAGACCATCCCTCTCATCTCCACTAAAGCTAACAAAATTGTTGACTTCATCAACCATCACACCATCTATCATTTTGGTGTCCCTCATAAAATTATAATAAATAATGATAAATCTTTCAAAAACAAGACTATTCAAAATCTTTGTGATACATTTGGAATCAAATTAAGCTTCTCATCACCATACTATCCACAAGCAAATGGATAGGTAGAAGCTTATAACAAAACATTGACCAGAATTATCGTGAAGGTAGTCAGTGATATGGGCAAATATTGGCACACACACATTCTTTTTGCTTTATCGGCTTACCGCACTAGCATTCAAACCCCTACACATGTTACACCTTTTTCCTTGGTATATGGGATAGAGGTTGTTTTTCCTCTTGAAGTCTAGATTCTTTATTTTCACATTTATCTACAATACATACTAATGATGACTTTTGCCAAGAATATTTGGCTCAACTTGAATTTCTTGATGAGCATCATCTCATAGCCCTTAACCACCTCCAAATATATCAAGAGCGTATCAAACACACTTATAACAAAAAACTCAAATAATGAGATTTCAATATTAGAGATCTCATATTAAAATAAAATCAACATGTGATGAACATGGACAAAATAAAATGGGGTAAGTATGCTCTTAATTGTCTTAGAACCTATATCATAACTCACAAGTATGGCTCAGGAACTTATCACTTATCTTCTCTCAAAGGAAGGCCAAAACCTGAGCCTTTAAATGCCTTACACCTCTGACCATTCTTTTGTTAACCAAGCATTGATTTACCTCATGTTTAACTTGAGTTCATTCCTTGAGCATCCTTATTCCATTCATTTCCCTTCCTCTTCACCCTTACTCCTATACACTTAGTTAACTTACGCAGTGGTATGGTTTTTCCCTCAAAATGGACAACCCCTAAGTCTCTATAGTCTTTTCCATGACTAAAATCAAAAAAAAAAAACACAAATAGGATATGTGACAAGTTATAAACTCTCAGGTCATGCTTCTTAATGTAGACTTCTCCCTTGAAGGATAGCTATGTAAATTCTCTTTACTACTATCAATAGACTATTCCCTTGAAGTATAACTATTTAAACTTAAAAATAAACACTTAGACCACTCCCTTGAAGGATGGCTAAGCCAAGCTTTGTTCTCAAATGGAAATATAAATAAAAAAAGGGTTCTCACATTGATCATATTTATATGACCTTAACCCATGCAAAATCCCATTTTAGGCTTCTTGCATTGATCATCTTACCAAAAAAAAAGCTTTAAGTCATGGAATTGCCTATAGTATCTCTCAAGTCACCCACAGTAGGGGCATATCATCCCCACTTTGTAGGTTATGCTACCCAAACATTTTCCCTCATTTTACCTTTTTTTCCCTCATACTCTTTCAAGGGACTATGAATCTCACTTAACATAAGGTAAACACAATGCTTCTCTAACAAACACAAAGGTTTAAAGATATAAGACATGAAAGAGACTCATTTTCCTGAGCCTATTTATGTTTTGATTACAGTCTTTGCCAGTGCATGAGCATTATACCTCTTTATTTTCCCATCCACATCACATGTCAATCTCTCTATTGAGATAAAAAACAACATCATTCCAACACTATCAAAGCCTACTCAATTTATTTTATGCATACACCATCACAAATATAGAAAAATGCTGAAATAAAATCACATAACCAACCCATTCATTTTAGGTATACACCATCACAAATATGGAAAAATACTAAGATGAAGCTAACTAACCAACTATGCATATACCATCACACATATGGAAAATTATAAGTATACCTCAGCTAACATGCTCAACATTAACATCAAAATAACATAGCATAAAATCATCATCTATATAATCATTATCTATATCAATATCATCATCACAATCATAATAAATAAATCTCAAAATTAAAATAAACAAACATCTCATATATATATGATCACAATAAATGTACATCATCACAATATCATCTCTCTCTCAAAATATACATCTCACATCTTTAGCTTGTAAGCCAGCGTACATATAACAAATATAATCAAAAATGACAAAATATGACACTCAAGATCCTTGAGGCTCTCCACATGGTCATGACAAAGTAGTGTCATCACCAATATTATCCCATCTACATCTGTATGAGCTAAAAGCTGTGTCATGTGACACAAATCTCTCCTAGTCCCTAAACTTATAATGCCACTAAATTTTTGGAAACTCCCTAATGGCCCTCTCATAATAGGAAATCTCATCTAGGGTAGTAGTATATATTTCTAGAGATATAGTCTATGGTTGTCCCATAGTACCTATTGATGGCCCAGCCTGTACTAGTCTCTATAGTGGAGGAAGAGGAGCAACCTAACTTACTACTCTTAGGTTATCCCTCTTTATTGTCACTATAGTCACCTAACCCTATAACACTCTAACTTGGCCTTGTAATGCTGCAACCTGGCCTTGTAATGCCCCAACCTAACCTTGTAATGTCACCACCTACCCCTATAAGTCTAATACCTATGCCTATGTTATGTCTCTAGCTTGCACTACTGGATCTTGTGCCTATATGGTTGCATCCCTCTCTCTCACCAACCTTTGTAAATTTGGTGGTAGCCTCCTAACCTCCACCATGGGATATAAACCTTCCTACCAAGCTATTTATGCCACTATGCACCCTAAATCTCTAACACCTAGCCATACTAGTAGCTCCTTAAAATATGGCCCATCTATCACCTATGATAATGGCAAGGGTGCCTCTATGTCATCCCTCTTATATCAATGGAAGGTAGGTGGTATATCCTATAGTCGACTAAACTACCTCCCAAACCATGCCATGGGTACCATCTCTAACTCACCAGATCATCTCCCCCAAACCCATAGTGAACTCTACAATCTAACCAGCTATTGTGCCTATCCTTTGAATATGGGGTATGTCAGGTAGGTTCTCCAAAAAATATTTATAGGGATTAAACCCTCAATCATGTACCTATAATAGGAAATGTTGCACAAAATATCATCCACTCGAGTCTATGTCATGCCCTCTCTCCACCATCTAAAACTAACCCTGAAACCAACTAGAATCATATTAGGTAACCCCAATGGTTATGTCATCATGATGTGATCATATACCCAATATTGTAGTAGATGGTTGACACACAAACTATATCACCATCATAGTCTCAAACCCCATAGCTCTCTATACAACTGTGCTAAAAACACTGGACTCCATGTAAAAATAATCTACTACTCAACCATCTTTGCAAGCACACCTATCAATGCAATCAAAAATCTACTACCATCTACATCTGGTAATTCATACATTATGATCTTGATCATCATCAAGATACTCAATCAATGATGCTTCCTCATCGGCCATATATAGTGGCTCATAAGTGAAACTCATTAAATGATAGTCACCTCACTAACATTCTCACCATACAATGCCACTATGTGGATATCAAGCTCCTCTCTTGAGCATGTGAAGAGATCTTCACCTTGGAGTAGTAGTCATAAAATCTTATGGACATCCTCTTGGGTCATTGTCAACTCCTCAGTTGGTAGATGGAAGGTGTTGGTGGTGTGATCCCACCTCTCAAAAAATGCTATCATAAGGCTCACATCTTAGGTGACTCAATAATATCATCACACTCCTCCTAACCCCATGGCTACCATGTTTTCCCACTCATCTTGGGTGACATCCCTCTTTATATGCATCAAAAGCCTTGGTAGACAATCTCATAATTTTAGCTCCATCCTCACCTACATCCATACACACATAACTCAAGTCACATAATTTCTAATATAATCTATCATCTCTTTTTCCCCTTCTTTTTAGGAGAACTACATTAGTCTAAGGCCTTCCATTGGGCTATGTAGATAACACTTAGTTGACATGGGGTATTCTAAGGTTATCTCAACCATATGCCCACCTAACTATCTATCTGACTCTCCCCTCTCTACCCTATGATTCACTACCTCTCTCTCTCAACCCTAGACCCATTATCTATCATAACTCTAGGCTTCACAAATTATATACTTGCCCCTCAACCCTATGCCCTATCTTTTAATCCCTAGGTCCTCTAACCTATCTCAACCTCTTTTTTTAAAACCATACCTTAGATCTTTTTCCCTAGGCTCTAGGAGAACTACATTGGCCTAAGGTCCTAAACCAGTCTAAGTAGGTAGCACTCAATCAACATGAGGTCTTTTAAGGCTAGCTCAACCATTAGGCTAGTTGACTACTTCCATTAGGGATCCAAACTAACCTTTTCTCCTATTTTGATAATTCTTCATAATTACTTATGTCAGTTTTTAATGTCAACATTGATGCTTTGTAGACATAAATGCCAAGCAATGTCAATAGATACCTACTAACCTCAATGCCATGTCATCTAATGTTGATGGACCCTATCGATGTCGGTGATTGGTTTGGCCTTAGGGCTGAATGACCCATCCCCAAAATTATAATTTTAACCTTAAAAACTACCCCAAATTCCCCCCAACTTATCCTAAAACTATCCTACCTTATTTCCTGCCCCTCTACTAATATTTTCTATCCCCCCACCTCTAAATTAACCTAAAAACTCTAAATAACCAAATCGAGTTTTCAAAAATAACTCATCAAGACTCTTACCTCATCTCTCCATCTCCTTTAGGTTGGGAAAGCTAGCTCTTGTGGTATGCCTCTTGTTGGGTCCCCTCTTTGATCTACCATCTCATTCACTCTCATAGCTCTATTCTTCTCTAATCATAAGTTGCAACTAAGTTTTGTTTAGTCATCGAACCCCTTTTTGTTAGGTTTGGTCAGCCGTCGATGTCAATATTCTTGATCTAATCCATCAATATCAATACTTATACCTATCAACATCAGTGATTTTACCCTAATATGTTAATTTTGGCACTATTTATTATTGATATTGGCAATGTCAATGACGTCATCACCATTACAACAATGTTTTCCCTAATAAGCAACCCTAACTTTTTAGAATTTACCCATATTTTGTGGCAATTTGGAGATCAAGTATATCTCCCTGACCATGACCACCAACCTAGAGATCACATATATCTCCCTAACCAAAAAAATTTCCCTTAGAAATCACTTAAATCTCCACCAATGATGACTTTGCTTATAGATCATGAATATCTCCTCGCTCATTAACCCTTTTTACACCAACCTTGCATTGCTTATCTCCACCGCTTATGTTATTCTACTATAGTTAGCTATTATACACATACATGTATATTAAGTGTTTTGGATGGTAACCAAGGTCATCTTGTCACCTATAACCCTTTTGTGTTTCCCAAGGCCACTTTTTACCTTAGATACCTAACACACATAGGCCATTAGAGCTACAACTTTGACTATTTTGACCTTCTTAGCTATCACTTACAAGTTGTGTTATGGTTATTTATATTCAAGTCTTTCTTAACCTTACCTATTCTTGACTTTGTCAACTATAACTCATAGTAGTATATGCACCATCAATAATACCATATTCTCCTCTAAGTACCCAATTCACCTCTTATCAAATTAGTACCCGATTCCATTTTCTCCTCCATTATTTCCTATTTTGAGGCGGGATACCTCATCCAATACTTGGAGCATCTAACTCCTATTTTTGTCTTGTAGTTTGACAATAAAAATTATAAAATAAAAAGAGGCAAATGTAGACACCAAAATTACATCACATACATGTGCATAACCCCCTATGTCAAAACCCCTTTTAGCCCATTTTTCAATAATAACAATTAGCCTCCCTAACCCATACTTTTACCCCTCACACATTTAATTAATTTAAAATACTTAATTAAGATAATTAAAAACTCCTTTTTCCACAATACCTAGCCACCTCTCCCTAAGACTAATTCTCACATGATGAGTCACCTCAAGACTTGGTCCCCTCATCCTAACTATCCAAGACTTATTCTTACTTCAAAACTAAATTCCTAATCAACTATGTCCTTCTTAAGATCTTATTTTTACCATTTTGTAATGGATGCCACACTTGGCATGAGAAGCAACATAAAACTAGCCAAAAATAGTAGTTTTACCTATTTTGAGGTCACCAACGTCATTCAACCTAGCTGACATTGATGGGATCACTAATGTCGATGATATAAGCCAAACTCCAACTTGAAGTTTAGGTTAGTATAAATCAATAAATATCATTCTTACATGAATTCAATCTCTCATTAGAGATATTTTGACATCTTGGCTTACTTTTATCTTGCATAAGTCAATCACAATTAGGAACTGAGCTCTTAAGGACCAGTAGCACCCACTTGTTCTCTCTATTTAGGCCATCAGTTTGGACTACCTAAGAGGAGCCATCAATCTATCACTTATCATTCAATCACCACTACAGCTAATTACATCACTTATTTTTTAGGTCTTTTAAGTATTTACTTTGCTATCACTTCATATCTACTATTCATTGCTTTACATATTCTTGATCGAACACCCATGAGGGAGTTATAAAGCTTCCATGCTTATTTCTCCTTGACCTGACATATCAAACCTTTGACCAAGTCCATCTCTCTCTCTCTCTCTCTCTCTCTCTCTCTCTCTCTCTCTCTCTCTCTCTCTCTCTCTCTCTCTCTCTCTCTCTCTCTCTCTCTCTCTCTCTCTCTCTCTCTCTCTCAACCTCCTAAACCTAACTAAAATCATTTCCCAAACACAAAAAAGCCTTCTATAGACTCTCAGGTAATTGTTACCCCTATCGACCCTGAGAGCCTAACTGACATTAGTCACCTTCACCTAATGACCTTGGTAGCAAAACTAATATTAGTCACTTCACTACCAATTTTGGTGACTATGGATTTCCTAACCTCTCCAAAACCTAACTAGATACCTTCTAAAATATAAATAAAATGCACCACCTGCACCCTATCACTCTCTATTTCACTCAGGGTATGAATAATAGTAACATTATTTCTCTTTCACTCACTCTTTACCTCTCTTTTACTTATTTATTACTCTTTTGTCTCTCAAAATTGGAATGTCATCTCTAAGGAAGTTTCACACTTCCTAGAACATGTGTGTATCTTGGCAGCCCACTCATTTATCTATTAACAAACATTTTGTGGTAGTGCTTTCTTACTTGTAGGTAGTCCTCCCTAGCCAAAGAGGAGTGCTCACAACATCTAGATATGACATGCAAACCAATCTAGGTTCATTATAATCACTTATCCCTATCATTCTTCTTTATTTTTCTTTAGACTTGAAATAGACAAATTTTAGTGAAACACCTATCCATGGTCTTACAATGCAACTCACAAATGAAATCCCTAGGGGAGTGATCAGTAAACAAAATAATATTTCTCAAAGGTAATTATTAGGATTGTATGGAGTGAAAAAGGAGTGTAAAAATTATAAATTAGACATCTAATAAGAAGACCTTAGAAGACATGAGGCATGTTAAGGACATAAGAAGACACTAAGTGACTAGTGGCCATCAATGTATAAATGAGACCTATTCGCTATAGACATAAATCTATGTAAGAAAATAAGTGTGCTACTAAGATTAACTTGTGAAGTTATATTTGAGCAAGAGAAGTAAAATGGACCTACCTTCCCATGATGTGTTCCCCATTTCTTAGGACCCCTTACAAAGTCATTGATCTACTACAAATATTGGGTATTTATGTGAAAAAGTAGGTAGCACTAAAATATTTTTTATTCTCCTTTTCTAATCTACTAGCCTACCACACCCCAATGGACCTTAGCTCTATTATGAGGCCAACTATATATTTTTAGATTTGATTATAAGAAGGAGATGTGCTTAGAATCACATCTTTTAGTGTGATTTGACTTTTAAGAATTTAGAATGTTACCTTTTTGGATAATTTCCTTTTGTTAAATGATTTGAATTTTGAATGTTTTTATAGCTTTTGTAATATTCCTCCTCCATACATATTTGGAATGACCAATCATGATAGATATATTGATACACATAAATGAGCTTTAGGCTTAGGCTAAAGGAAGCTAAGTAACCAAAGATAAGATTGACTAGAACACTTAAACTTTAACAATGAGCCAACATGATATCTCAAGTCCTAACCATGTATGTGTTGAGTTTGTGAAAGGGAATAAAGGGGAAGAAAGGAGACCCAAAGTGGATTGGTAATATGAGATGAATTATTTTCTAACTAATCACATGGTAAAGAAGGAATGACTAAAGGGACCAAGGTTTGTATAACCAAGTCACAATAACTATTATCTATGTGTATAGAGATAAGAGAGCAAATAATCATGAAAAGATAATAAGGGAGCCATAAGAAAATAATTCATGAAGAAAAAGAAAGTAATGATAAATAATAAATCCATAAGCAAACATAATGACACCATAAGCAATATAAATAATGAAATTAAAGTCACCATGTAAGATAGATAAAAATTTGATACAATGTCAAATGATATAACAAAATAGATAAAGATAAAGTTGGATCACATGTCCAATCCAAATGAAAATGTAAGAACACCATACATGTGCTCATAAGTACTAATAGATTTTTCCACACACATTATACATAACATCTGATAAGTCTCTATGAAATTAAATACAAACTACAACTAATGTCTCATCAATCTTTAGTGAAAGCTATGAAAATAGTTCACAGCAAATATCCTTGATTGAAAAGGTGGGAATGCTTGAAGGATCATGTTGATGAGGGATATTAGGCAAAATATGCTTAGGATAATGCATGGGAATGGATTATGTAGGATTTTAAGGGATCACTGATGGGTAAGCAGACATAGGTGAGGGACTCACTAGTGGAGAAGGATCCATAGTTGAGGGAAGGTCCATATGTGAGGGACTTGTTGGTTGAATATTTTGTCGATCAGCATACTGATAAATAAAATAGGTCTGATCAATCAAATTAGGAAGATTGGTCATCCAAATGTGTAGGTTTACCACATCAAAAGGGGACTAATCTCTCCTCTCATCAAGGGGAGTTTCCCTATATATATATATATATATATATATATATATAATATAATACTCAAGGGTAGGATAAACCATCCATCTCTCTTTCTTCAGAGATGATGCGAGCAAATCAAAGGAAAAATATCAAGGGAAATGACAGAAAGCACTCCTCTTCTTTCAGAAGTACTATTTAACAAACCACAAGAATACTCCTGGTAGTAATTGCAAAATGTAACCAAGGACGTAGTAACCAACAAATTGAGATGTAGTACAAAGTCTCCACCTGAATTGCCCAAGGGTGAGATAAACCATCCATCTCTCTTTCTTTAGAGATGATGCGAGCAAATCAAAGGAAAAATATCAAGGGAAATGACAGAAAGCACTCCTCTTCTTTCAGAAGTACTATTTAACAAACCACAAGAATACTCCTGGTAGTAATTGCAAAATGTAACCAAGGACGTAGTAACCAACAAATTGAGATGTAGCACAAAGTCTCCACCTGAATTGCCCAAGAGTGAGATACGAAGGATAATGAGGGCACAAATTCATCCCAAGGTCCTTTACACAAAAAAAAAAGAAAACACACTAAAGAAAATTGTGGGGTCACAAATTATCTCCACAATTGGCTTCAGGACACCTTCCTGACTGCTTTCACTAATTTTGTTTATTGAATTAAAGGAACAGAAAATATATTAAGGAAAAAGACATAAGAACAATTTCCTCAACAACAAAGATATCATAGCACAAAGTCTGAAAAGTCACTTGCTTTCTTATTCCAATAACAAAATATGATCAACAATATGAACTTAAAGTCTCAGTAATGCCTTTCAATTTGGGTAGAGTTTCATTTTTGATTATCAGAGAGAGATCCTTTTTACACTAACAAGAGAGTCCCTTATATATCCTCTTTAAGATGAACTTGGGAATAGTAACACATCATGTTGCATTGAAATTTGTTAAGAAGACAGGCTGGAATTTAGGGGCATCTACTCATTTGCTTTTCTTAATGTAGAGAAACAAGTCACGCTATTGAAAGTTTGCATCTTTCAATATCCACCTGGCGGTCTACTTCTAGAAACATATTTGATGCACAAATGTTTATGATCCTTCCTCATCGTTCCTTCTTTTTTGGTTAATTGAATTGGGTCCTTGATTCAATTTGATGCTCTATTCCTGAATCACTTCCTACTTATCTTGGACTTAAAGCCTTTGAATGCATTCATGTCTGTAGATTTAAACCTACAAAGATCAACAACTATTTAATCATTACAACTTTGATGTTTGTAGGCACGTCACTTTCCTCAGTAATTCCTTCAGCTTTGTCATTTAAGCTTTCCCAGAGGGGACCTACCCTTCGGGCCTTGATAAATGATCCACTTTGGGTCGGGAAGAGCCCCCTACAAGGGTATCTGCCCTTTGGGGTCCTTCGAAGCTTTCTCACAAACTTTTTTCATAGACATTTTCCCACGGACAAAAAGTCTACAAGAATTGTTTCGGCTGGCTTTGTCTTTGGCCTTCAGAAATTATTTCGGGGTTTTCTCCCACGGACTTTTCCAAATTTCTTTGGACTTTTTGTCCAAAGGAATTCCTTTGGACAAAAGTCTAAAAGAATTCATTTCTTGCCTTGGTCTTTCAACTGCCTTAAACAAAATTTTGAAAGAAATTACATTTGAGGCTTCCTTGAAAATGACCCTTCTGAAGGGTGCTTTTGTCGACCAATTGCCCTCCATAAGGGTACTTGTCCTTTGAGAGGATATCTTGAACTTTTGCATTGAACTGTTCCTTTGAACCAAGCTTTGAACCAACCGTTGAACCATTTGATGAACCAACTGAGTGAACCAACTTTGGTTCAACAGTTCAATGGTTCATTCCCTTTGATTTGGCTAAGTCATTTTGATCCTCATTGAACCAAATGTGTTGAACCTATTGAACCTTGAAATCGAGTGGTTTAATGGTTCAACGGTTCAATGGTTCAAGCCTCCAAAACTTGTTCTTTTGATTGAACCTACTTGTAGAAGCCTTTGAACCTGACTGTAAAAGCCTTTGAAACTGATTGTAAAGGCCTTTAAACTTGACTGTAGAAGCCTTTGAACCAAGAAGTGGTTGAACTCTTACTTTTGATGTTGAACCTTTGAACCTATTGAGCCCGTTGAACCAAAATGGTTCAAGGTTCAATGGTTCAATCCTTGCTTAGAAGCTTGTCGCTGAACTCTTTTGGTTGAAACTGGTCATTGAACCAACTTTGAGATCGCCTAAGCATTGAAAGCTTGCTTCTTTCCTATAGAATATAAAGAAATGAACTTGTGAAGCCTATTGAACTTGGCCTACAGAGTCCATAGATTTTATTTTCCTATAGAGTCCGTAGATTTCTCTTCCTGCAGAGTCTGTAGATTCAAGCCTGCAGAGTCCGTAGATTCAAACCTGCAAAGTTCATAGATTTTTGACAAGCTTGAAAAATGAGGAATTTGAATGCCTAGGACAAATTTTGAAAAGGGAAGAGACAATTTTGGTTTGTAGGACCAAAATAGTTCAAATGTTGTCCCAAAAATGAGTGATATTTTTGGGGGACAACAGCTGGCTCTAGTTGGAGAACTTTTATCAATTATAAAAAGAATTAAAGGGAGCAGAATCTAGAATCTCCAGTGTCTTCATGTGTACCATTGGTCTATGGAGTCATGTTACCCAGAAATGAAAGGCATCAAAAATGAAAATAAATAAAACAAAATAGAATTAAAAACTATACATATATACAGATGCAACGATCTGATACTTCAAGAGTTGAAGTGTTTTAGATGCTGCCCATTGTAAGGCAGAGAAAAGAGTGTGCCATCTTGATATTTTAGAAAAAATCTATTTTCACCATTATGTTGATTTATTATAAATGGGCCTCTCTAAAGGGAGTCAAACTTTCCATGCATCCCTTTTGGTTCTCTCCTTTTGTCCCACAGTAGGACTTGATCCCCAATCTAGAAATCATGATTTTTGGCCTTCTAGTCAAAGAGTTTCTTTACCAGACTTTGATGAGCAGAAATTTGATCCACCACCATGGTTCTCTATTCATCTAGCTCAATCAGGCACATGATTCTTTTATCAAGAGAGCTTTCATATGTCTGATCTTCAATTGCCTTTGCCAATTTCAAGGCTGGTAATTCTAAGGTGATTGGTATTTCAGCATTGATACCATAAAAAAGTTGAAAAGGAGACATATCAATTGCCCTCTTTGGTGTGATTCTGTTTGCCCATAGAGCATCAACCAATGCTTTATGTCATGTCCTTTGATTGTATCTGCTAGTTTCTTGATGATAGTTACCAGGTTCTTATTGCTAGATTCAGCTTGTCCATTCCCTTGTGAAAAATAATCAAAAGAGTGAGAGAGTGTAATTTCATAATGGAAATATAATTATGTAATCTCCTGGGAGGTGAAACAAGCTGCATTATCAGTAACAATTTTAGTTGGAACTCTAAACCTAGAAATGATATTCTCCTTAAGGAAATTGCATACAACTTCTGAAGTAACATGCTTAGTTGGGATTGCTTCTACCCACTTGGTTAAATAGTTAGTTGCCATAATGACATAATCATGTCCAGTGCTTGAAGATGGGTTTATAGTCCCAATAAAATTAATCCCCCATTACTAGAAAGGTTCTTCTATAATCATTGGCTTGAGAGGTAGGGCAGCTAGCTTGGGTCTTCCAATAAATTGCTGGTAGAGTTCACATTTTCTCACCCACTTATATGCATCTTGGAAAAGACTTGGCCAATAATACTTGGCTCACAGAATCTTGTGAGTAGTTACAGGAGTAGAAAAATGTCCTCTACAGGCTATATTGTGGAAGGATTTCAAAATTTGGCTTTGTTGCTCTTTATTTACACAATGAAGGAATACTCCATCTATGTTTTTCTTGTACAAGCAGTTGTCCCAAAGGATAAAATTGGCAGCTTTCAACTTGATAGTCTTCCTTTCTTTATAAAACAGATGAGAAGGACATTCACCATAAGGAAATGAGCAATACCTAAATACCACTCATTGGTAGTGGAGACAAAAAGCACTGTTGGTGTATCTTCTACTTCAGCTTCTTCATGCTATGTATCTTTTGGCTTATTGTCAATAATTAATTGGCATAGGCCTTTTCCCCTGACTAGATTTGTTGGCTTGATGTCTAGATCAAACTCTTGGATCTTTGCAATCCAATTGCCTCTTTTTGTGCCAAACTCCTATTGAGTTAATATGGACTTGATTGTAGTGTCAGGAACTAAGGTAGTAGTGTGTGAATTCAAGATATAGAAGCGGAAATATTTGACTGCTTTCACCAATGCATAAGCATGTTTCTCTATGTTTGAATACTTCATCTCATGGGTTTTGAGAACGCAACTCATGAAATAAATAGGAAATTCCATACCTTCCTTGTCTTGTTGAACAAGAATTGCTAAAAGCATGTGTTCAAAAGCATAGCTATATATGATGAAATCTTTGTTGTAATCTAGACAAACCAAGGTAGAGGCATGGGCAATGGCAGTCTTGATATCCTGAAATGTTGACTTGCCTTCCTTAGTCCAACTAAAGGTGGTCTTCCCTTTCATTATGTTCACAATGTGTCTAGTCTTCTCAGCAAATTTGAAGATGAGCCTCTTAAGAAATTCACCTTTCTAAAGAAAGAGTGAATAACATTTTTACTTGTAGGCAAATTAAGCTCTTGAATAGACTTGACTCTGTCTGAGTCAATCTTTATGCCCTCTTTAGACACAATGTGTCTGAGGATTTTCCCCTCTTTTACTCTAAAAATAGACTTCTTAGGGTTCAAGAAAATATCATTCTAGCGGTGGCACTTCAGCACTTGTTGTAAGTGGTGTACATGATCAGATCGATGCTTTGAAAAGATAGTCAAGTCATCAAGGCATACCACTATGAATTTACCTATCTCATCTTTGAAATCCAGGTCCATTGCTCTTTGAAAGGTGGCACCGGCATTTATCAAGCCAAAAGGCATTCTTCTATATGTAAATGTACCCCAAGGTGTGGTGAATGCAGTCTTGTGTTGGTCTGCTTCACCAACTTCAACTTGATTATATCTTGAGAAGCCATCTAACATTGATAACATTTTTGAACCTGTCACCATTTGAAGCACTTGATCCATGATTGGGAAAGGGTAATTATCTTTCAAAGATGACTGATTCAGATTCCTAAAATCTACACAAATGCAAATTTTTCCACTCTTCTTCTTTACAGGCACTATGTTTGTAATCCATGTGGAATGATGGATTGGGAAGATGATTTTAGAATTTAACATTTTTTATATCTCAGATATAATAGTACCTAATATTTTTGGATTGTACTGACTAGATTTTTGCTTATAGGGCATTGAGTCAGCCTTGAGAGAAATGTCATGGTAGATTTCATCAGGTCTGAGAGACTTTAGGTTTTCATAAGAATATGCTAAAACATCCATGTATTGATAGAGTAAAGTGGTGAACTTGAATCTTTCTTTAGGGGTGTAGCACTTACCAATGTTAACCATTTTGTATTTTCTTTAGTATTCAGATTTACTTGATCAATTCCCTAAGAGAAACTTGAATCTGTTTGTTATTGTTTGATGAATCTATCATGCTTGTCAAATAGTTTCTCAAGAGAAACCAAGCCTTTGGAAATTTTATTTCCTTTTAGCTATAAGAATTCTTCATTTATATCTAAACTAGATTCAGAGGTGGATTCATACTTCTAAGATTCACTGTCTTCAAAATGTAGTTGTTTCGAATTATCTTTTCAATCTAGGAAGGTAATGATTTGATGATCATCATTGAATACTTGCCAATGATCAACATTATCAGGAACACTTGGTCTATAGACTAGCTCAATAGTATACCTATCTTCTTTGAAATTTGAGTGAGGAACTAAGAGAGTTCTTGAAACAACAAGTGCATCAGCTCTGTCATTAGACTCTCTGGGTATGGCAGAAATGTTGAAAGTATCAAAGCTTTCAATTTGGTCCCAAACCAAGTTGCGATAGTGGCATAATCTTTCATTTTTAATTTGGTATATATTTCTCACTTGATAAACCACTAATTCAGCATCCCCTTTGGCATGAAAAAACTTGATGCTTTTGTCTTGAGCAACCTTCAATCTAAGCAATAGAGATTCATATTTAGCTGTATTGTTAGTGTTGTTAAATTGTAATTTGTAAGATGAAGGAAACATATCTCCTTGAGAAGATATCAAGATAATCCCAGCTCTCGAACCAATAGAGGAACATCTACCATCAAATTCAAAGTCCATACCTCATCAGATGCTGATTTTTCTTTAGACTTTCCTTCATTAAAGAGGGAGGATCCTTCTTCATCTATATTGCAACCTACTAGTTCTTCTATTATTCTAGTTGAACTGATTTTTGGGTTGACACTTTCAAGAATTTTATCAGATGTTTCATGCACTTCATCTGTAGATAGAAAGTAGCTACCCATACCTAAGGATTCAAAAAGAATTTGAGTTTTAGGGGCTGATGTTGGGGTGACCACATATTTTGCCCCCTTTTCAGGGAGCAACCTCTTTATTACACCTTGTACAGGGATCCTTGCCTCAGACAGGTCCATGCTTAGTTCTCCTCCCACATCCTTATATAAATTTCATCCAATAAAAATGCCATAGGATGTTGGGATGTCAGCCACCAAGACAGTCATCTTGATTCTCTTATTTGGAAAGGCTATAAATGCAAATTGGGCATCTTTGATTTGTCCCAGCAATGGTACTTGCTTGTTTTCCATAGAGAAACATTTCCCAAATGTCCTGGTCAGTGTGAGACCCAAAGACTCAACTACTTTAGTAGGCATGACATTATCAGATGTGCCTGATTCTATAATATAATTTCTTAGCTTTTGACCATTTATTAGCAGGGAAACATAGAAAGGTTCTATTTTCCTAGGGGCAACTAGAGGAGTAATGACAAGATTATTCAGAATGGGCATGTTCTTTGGAGAATTAGGAGTTACTTTTTTAGATTTTTGTCCTATAGGGATGGTTTGGTTCTTGACATATTGGACCAACATATTCAATTGATTAGGATTTGACTGCAAATATTTAAATTTAGATATTTGTATTTTTGTCTTTTTGACATGATCGATTATGTCAAATGGCTGAATTGAGCTAAGTATAGAAGAAGGTATTTCAACCTTTTGAGTTTTAAGAGGGATGAGAGGAGGGCTAGTTTACGAAATTGAAGTAGAAGGTGAAGGTGAAATTGGTGTACTTGTCTTTTGGGTGATCACTGGATCCTTTGACTAGAAAGGTAGAGTAGTTCCACACTTAGCAATGGTAATTTCTGGTTGAGGTTGCTCTTCTGTCTTCCCTTTATCAGCTTGCTAGATTGATTGGTTCTTAGACCTATTAAACACTGCATATGATCCATCAAAAGCTTCTCCTTTGCTTCTGGGTTCATCCTGGTAGTTCAAGAAACCAATGTGGGGGTCACCAGCTGATTCTTCTTGATTTTCTATAAGAAGATCAGTGTCACTTTCTTGATTCAATTTAGTCTAGAAAGAGAACTCTGATTCTACTTCAAGATATCCCATTGTTGAATTGGTTGGAGGAGCTTCCAAGGCAAGTTTCCCTTATGGGGGAGGAAGATGATTTTGTTGCCCTTGATTCCTGGCAACATTACCCTGATATGACTGATTTGGAAATGTCCTTCTTGGCATATCTCTGTATGAAGGAGCAGAAGACATTCTTTGAGCCATTTATTTTTTGAGAGAAAGCAACTCATTTGCCAATTTTTGCACCATTGGATCTGTGGTGCTTGTAGATGAATATTTAGAAGATGATGAAGGTCTATTTCTATTTGGATCTCTTCTTATCTTCCCTACTAAGATGAGATCATTTTCTACCTCAGTGGCCAAATGTTGAGCTGCAGCAAGATCTATTTGACCAGCACATCTCAAAAGAAAACTTACTTCAGGTAATTGAGAATTAATGAAGAAGCATTTGAGATTCTCAGCTGTAGGTTGAGCAATTATAGAAATTATATTCCTCAATTTATCAAACTTGGCTATGAAGTCTCTCTTTGGTTCATGAGGCTCTTTTTTCATCTGTGTAAGTTGAGCCAAAAGTGTATGTGCATCTTCTGTAGGTTTGAATCTAGCTTCAAACTTATCTTTGAGGTTATTCCAATCAGTTACTGACCGAGCTTGTAGATGATAAAACCAATATGCAGTAGCACCTTGTAATGTTTCTAAAAATAGCCTGACTTCTACATCTTAAAATTCTGCTCCAATTACACCACAGGCTATGTTGAAGGCTGGAATGTGTTCATCAAGATGAACTTTTCCATCACCATAGAATTTGGGGAAATTCTTCCTTGAACTGTGTGGAAGCTCATGTAGAGGTGGAGTAAGATTGAGAGGAGTAAAAGCATTACCCCAGGGACCTTGAACTGCCATTATATGACTATGAAAAGGAGGAATAACAAATCTTAGAGGAGTAATTATTGGCATATCTTTATAAATAGTAGAAGTGGATACTTCATTTGGCAATGGAGATCTGACTTTAGTAGGAGGAAAGCTCTTGCTTTGTTGGAGGTGAGATGGTGAAGGAAATAGATTAAAATTACTTTGTTGTACCAACTCAAATATGGGGTCAACAATACCTTTAGCCCTTTGGCTACATGTATATCTTAAATTTACCAGATTGTAAAACAAAAATGGAAAAGAATTGACCTTGCTTTAGTTTGAAGCTTGAGGCTTTAAATTGCACACTCTTTCCCAATCAGTATGGAGGTTCCCAGTCAGTATGGAGGTGAATGGTAAGGTTATAATAATAATTGGTAAAACACAGAAATGAAATGGAGTTTATAATGGATAATGGTAGAGACTAATTTCATCTAAAACTTGAGGTTTTAGAATGCACATAACTATATCCCCAGCAGAGTCACCAAAAACTATTGGTTGAATATTTTGTCGATCAGCGTACTGATAAATAAAATAGGTCTAATCAGCCAAAGTAGGAAGATTGGTCTTCTAAATGTGTAGGTTTACCACATCAAAAGGGGACTAATCTCTCCTATCATCAAGGGGAGTTTCCCTATATATATATATATATATATAATATATAATACTCAAGGGTAGGATAAACCATCCATCTCTCTTTCTTCAGAGATGATGCGTGCAAATCAAAGGAAAAATCTCAAGGGAAATGATAGAAAGCACTCCTCTTCTTTTAGAAGTACTATTCAGCAAACCACAAGAATACACCTGGTAGTAATTGCAAGATGTAACCAAGGATGTAGTAACCAACAAATTGAGATGTAGCACAAAGTCTCCACCTGAATTGCCCAAGAGTGAGAGACGAAGGATAATGAGGGCACAAAGTCATCCCAAGGTCCTTTACACAAAAACAAAAAGAAAACACACTAAAGGCAATTGTGGGGGCACAAAGTCTCTCCATAGTTGGCTTCAGGACACCTTCTTGACTACTTTCACTAATTATTCTTACTGAATTAAAGGATCAAAAAATTATATTAAGGAAAAAGACATAAGAACAGTTTCCTCAACAATGAAGATATCACAGCACAAAGTCTAAAAATTTGCTTGCTTTCTTATTCCAATAACAAAATATGATCAATAATCTGAGCTCAAATTCTCAGTAATGCATTTCAATTTGGATAGAGTTTCATTTCTAATTATCAGAGAGAGATCCTTTTTACACTAACAAGAGAGTCCCGTATATAGCCTCTTCAAGACAGACTTGGGAATAGTAACACATCATGTTGCATTGAACTTTGTTAAGAAGATAGGCTAGAATTTAGCGGCATCTACCCATTTTCTTTTCTCAATGCACAAAAACAAGTCACACTATTGAAAGTTTGCATCTTTCAATATCCACCTGGCAGTCTACTTCTAAAAAAATATTTGATGTGCAAATGTTTCTAATCTTTCCTCATCATTCCTTCTTTTTTGGTTAATTGAATTAGGTCCTTGATTCAATTTGATGATTTGTTCCTTAATCTCTTCCTACTGATCTTGGCCTTAAAGCCTTTGAATGCATTTAGGTCCATATATTTAAACCTACAAGGATCAACGGCTATTTCATCATTACAACTTTGACGTCCGCGGGCACGTCACTTTCTTCGACAATTCCTTCAACTTTGTCATTTGAGCTTTCTTGGAGGGGACCTGCCATTCAAGCCTTGAGAAATGATACACTTTGGGTCAGGAAGAGCCCCCCACAAGGGTATCTTCCCTTTAGGGTCCTTTGGAGCTTTCCCATGGACTTTTTCCATGGACATTTTCCTGCGAACAAAAAGTTTGTAAGAATTGTTTCAACTAGCTTTGTCTTTGGCCTTCAGAAATTCTTTTAGGATTTTCTCCCATGGAATTTCCCAAATTTATTCAAACTTTTTGTCTAAAGGAATTCCTTCAAACAAAAGTCTAAAATAATTTGTTTCTTGCCTTGGTCTTTCGACTGCCTTAAACAAAATTTTGAAAGAACTTACCTTTGTGGCTTCCTTGAAAATGACCCTTCTGAAGGGTGCTTTTGTCGACCAAGTTCCCTCCACAAGGGCACTTGTCCTTCGAGAGGATCTCTTGAAATTTTTCATTGAACTGCTCCTTTGAACCAACTGTTGAACCAAGCTTTGAACCAACCATTGAACTATGTGATGAACCGACTGAGTGAACTGACTTTGGTTTAATGGTTCATTCCCTTTGATTTGGCTAAGTCCTTTTGATCCTCATTGAATCAAACCCATTAAACTTATTGAACCTTGAACTTGAGTGGTTTAATGGTTCAATGGTTCAATGGTTCAAGCTTCAAAAACTTGTTCTTTTGATTGAACCTGCTTGTAGAAGCCTTTGAACCTGACTGTAGAAGCCTTTGAACCTAGAAGCGATTGAACTCATGATATTGATGTTAAACCTTTGAAATTTTTGAGCCCATTGAACCAAAATGGTTTAAGGTTCAATGGTTCAATCCTTGCTTAGAATCTTACTGCTAAACTCTTTTGGTTGAACCTATTCATTAAACCAACTTTGAGATCACCTAAGTGTTGAAAGCTTGCTTCTTTCTTGCAGATTCTATAGAAATCAACCTGTGATGCCCGTTGAACTTGGCCTACAAAGTCCATAGATTTTATTTTCCTACAGAGTCTGTAGATTTCTCTTCCTATAGAGTTTGTAGATTCAAGCCTACAACGTCCGTAGAGTCAAGCTTGTAGAGTCCGTAAATTTTTGAGAAGCTTGAAAAATGAGGAATTTGAAATCCCAAGACAAATTTCAAAAAGGGAAGAGACAATTTTGGTTTGTAGGACCAAAATAGTTCAAATGTTGTCCCAAAAATGAGTGATATTTTTAGGGGACAATAGGACTCATAGGCAGAGTAATAACAAGTAAATAAGGGACCATAGGAAGAGATGGATCCATATAAGGTGGAACCATGGGGGAGTAAGGGGGGTCCTTCTTGTGAGAATGACTTATGGAAGGAATAGTAAAAGGTGCATGAATGGTTAAGAGGTGATATTTAAGTTATTGTTGAAGGATGTGACAACGATCAGTGTCATGTGTGCCATATTGATGACAAAGGAAATATACCTCTCTGTACTTAGGAATATACTTAGGTAGTACCTTTGGGGGAGGCATGACATTGTCTAAGGACTAAGGACTAGTATGATGCAAAGTGTCAATATATTATTGCAGCTTGTGATAATTTGTGGATGTATGGTTATTATTTCATGAAAGTAACATATATGACTATCAATAATCTTGGGAGGGTTACTCATAGGGGGAGGTGTAACAGAAGTGAAAATATCTTGATATAGGGAAAAATCTCTATTCCAATGATCATCAAATTTAAGAATGTCATAATAAGGATGATCGACCCATTTGGTGGATGAAGGAGCCAACTACAACAAAGGAAGTAAACCATCACTAAGATAAGGTAGGGTTGGTAGAGATATTGGATAAGGATCAATTGAGGAAGTGATAGAATCAAAATTAAGAATAGACTCAGCTAAAGTAAGAGTATAAATGAGATCTAAACTAGGATCTATTAAGAGAGGATCAAGGTATAGAAAGGCTAAAGGAGAGTTACACACATCTCAGGGATAAGTATGTTATAGGGTTCATGGTACTTAGTAAAGTGATAGGGCCCAGTCATAGCATGATCCATAAGCATACTCCTATGAGGCTCATTAGAAACTAGAGGTGTTTGTACCATCTCTACCCTACGATAAAGAAGAAAAATTCTAAAATTAGGAATGATATATGATGGAATATGGGAAGATATACTAAAATACTAAAGCAAAGAGGAATGATAATGAATAATCTCAACATCTCAGGCCTAAATAAGACCTCCTAAGAATGGATCATCTAAGGTATAACCATCATCATAAGCAGGTGTATGAAGATCAATGGTGTAGGTAAGAATGACCTTGTCATCCAATGAGGTGTGATGAATGGAATTTTGAGTCTTAGTTAAGATAATGGGGATATCATCATAAGGTGGTTGAAAAGAATGAGGTTTCAAAGAAGTAGGAAGCTGAGAGATGAGGTGAGGTGAGAGATTAGAAGTTTTAATCTTGAGTTTGATCTCATTAGGGTCATCATCATTAGAATCTAAGAGGTTAGGGGGAATATTCCTAATGAGTTTGGGATGACCATTGTAACATCAATTATAATTTATGGGAAAGTTAAATCATTGAGACTCATGGAATGGAATGTTTGGCAAGGGTTCAAGGGTGGGAATCTTGAATACACCCTAGTCTTATAATTATTCAAAATTTTAAGGGTTAGTGTCACCTTGAATCCTATAAATGGCTCAATTATGAGGATATTTAATGCATTGGCAAGTGGAAGAGGTAATTTTTCTCATACGATGAGTCCATGGCCTACCAATAAAAAAAATTTAAGATAGAGGAAAGTTAAATATCATCACCTTCACATAAATAGGGACAAGTGGGATGATAATGGGGATCCAAACATAAGCTAATAGAGGAATTTACCTTCAATCATAGCCTTAACATGTGTTTCACATGGATTTAATATTTAATTCATATTATCCAAAGGTTTTGATAAAATTGAGAGAGGTAACACAAGTGTCAAAACCTTCATCAATCAAGGCATGCTTGACTTGGATATCACCAATTTGGACACTAATTAAAATATGAGGATCATCTGCATGAAGAAAAATCTCATCAAGAATCATGGAAGTAGTGGGGAATTTGAGGGAAATAGATTAATCCATTGTTTCATCAACATGTATGGACATATCTTCACACTGTTGCAATATGTTATCTTCAGATCTAGATAAGGTTGCTTTGCATCCTGCTAGGGGAGGATGAGGGATGTTCATTTCAAACAAAATTTGCATAATATTATTATGATGATGTGGAGAGGTCCACATAAGATCAATAAATGGGATTTGGGATGGGAGATTAGTGAGTTTCATGATAGGATCCCACTCATCATAACCCATAATAAGATTGTTGGAAAGAGGTGCATAGTGTTGAAGAAAGTCCTTGGAAGGAAGAGCTGAAGTACATGTGAATTTATATTGATAAGACACAAAAGGTTTGGTTAGAGGATGAGTTTGTAGATTATGTTGAGAATATGGATTAGTTAATGTAGGTTGGGTTTCATAATTATTAGAAGTGTTGATTAAAACTTAAGTGTTATTGGTGTTAGGTAAAGAAGATGGAGGGATGATAGAAATAAAATGGGAAGTTTTATCCAAGGGAGGAGTTGGAATTGGTTCATCAAAATTTATAATGTCATCTTTCCCCAACTCAATTAAGTAAGTTGGAGAAGAATCTTGGATAGCATGAAATGTTTGAGATAATAGAGGGGTGTAGATAGGTTGAGGATCAATAAAAGCAACCACCCTTCACATGTTAGACATATTAACCACATTCTCTTTAGGATTTGGATCCCTAAGACTGTCAAAATTATTAGTAGAATGGGTGGAATTATCTTAGGTGTCTTGGTGATTTGGAAGAGGATATTTATAGATGGCCAAATGAGCATTAACTTGATTCAAAGCTTGATATTTAGTATTTGTTTCATGGGATTTAAAAGTAATGTCATATGCTTGTTGGCATTGGTGAATGATAGTGTCATGGTCAAAGTTGGGACCAAGAAGAAAATCCATAGCCAAACTACAAAACTACCTATAGGTCTCATGAGAATGACCCTAACTAGCATGAAATCAACAAAATTTATTGGGATCATACCAAGATTTCATAGGATAAGTGGGATCAAGTTCTCATGGAAGAGGCCTTGGTAGACATTTTTAGTAATTTTTCTAAGGATAAAGTTTTGTGAACATTGATGCTATTAGTTGAATAGAAATGAGGATTGGTAAATTAATTATGAGGGGAAGCTTGTTCTGAAGTTTGGTTAGGAACAACAATTTGAATAGTTTGAATGGTATCATAAGAGTCCATGACACCATCATTGGTAGCATGATGATTCTTATTCTTAAGTAACCAACGAGTACCCATAGAAGGTTGAGATGGATTGAATTGATGCATAAGGAAATATTGACATTTAGATTAGTTAATAGGCTCCTCCAAAATACATGGAAAGAGAATCCAGATATGATACTACAACTTGGGAAAAAGAGCATTGGTAAAGAGATGGAAAAGTTTATCATCTACCGAATTATGTTCACATTTGTTAGATAAGTTCTTCCATCCTTTAATGAAATCTTAGGTAGTTTTAGTCTCAAGTTGATTATAATTGATAAAATGGGCCAACGCATTCTCAAGAAGATCACTAGTTTGGAACTCTTGGATTAGAGCATTTACTAAATCTTCTAAACTAGTAATAGAATGGGTTTTAAGTTGGTTGTACCAATCTAAAGCATCACCAATGAGAGTTTTGTCTAATAGCTAGGTAGTGGTAAAGGCATTTAAATTGACCTAGTCTTTATATAGATTTCTAAAAAAATTTAGATGAAGATTAGGATTAGTTGACCCATTGTAAGAAATGGTAGGGGTGATGCCTCTGATATCAATATTATCAATTTGAGATGTGAGAGTCTCATTTTGAAGATGCTTGATTGTCTTGTTGACAAGAGGAGGTTGAGGGATAATATTACCATAAGAATCCCCAATAGGAGGTGGGGGAACATTTGATTATGTGTGCCCCATGGAATCTATTGAGGGTGGTTTTAAAGATGGATAAGGTGATTTTACATTTTAATCATTTGACTTTCATTGTTAGATTGAAAAGAATTCATTTGATTAAGAGTTTTTAATAGGATTTGATGGGTATGGGTTGAATTTTTGGCATTGTTTGAAGCATTAGAATTATAATTATTGGATTGAGTACCACTATGAGTATTAGTAAGAGCTTGAGAATATTTGTGTAAATGTGAGGCACTATTGGCATAATTTTCTTGTGTGGAAAAAGATGGATTAGTAAAGGGACGAGAAGAAGAAACACTAGAGGCATGATTACCATGGGTGGAAATAGATGCACTAGTGGAATAATTGAGAAGAGTGGGTCTTGGAAGAGGCCCACTAGATGTATAACCTACCATGTTAGTGGATATACTAGGCATGGAGGTAGAGGAAGTCAAAGAAGAAGAAGACATAGTGTAAGAAGGGGTCAAAATAGAGGGAAGAGATTGAGAGGCAAAGAAGATAGGATCCTCAAATCCATGTGAGAACATTGGAGAAGTTGAATGAGGCTCTTCCACTTGACCACTTATCATGACTTGGTAAATGGTAGAAGGATCCTTTCCTCGATGTTGAGGAAACTCATAGATGAAAAAGTACATTTCAGGTGTATACTCTAATTCAAGTTGACCTTCAAGTGAGAAGAGAGGATTTTGAAGTGAAGAGGAATGAGGATGGGTCCCATAGTTTGTTTTTTGAGTGGATATATGAAAATTTATTTCATTTTGAAGAGGATCCATAATCTATTTATGGGAGACCCTACGAGGGTTGTTAAGATTCATCACATCCATTGAATTCAACTAAGCGTTGGATTCAAATGTGAAGTTCATGATCAAGGAGAGGAATTATTAAATGAAAAGGTGATGAAAATATATATATATATATATAACAAGGTAGATAATAGTACAAATTTGACTAGGCCAACCTAGTACTGAAAATAGGCTCTAAAAACTAAGAAAATAAAGATACAGAGTTGGCAGGGTTGACCCAGTATTATAACATGGGATAGAAAATAGCCTAATAAGGATATATAGTCAACAGAGTTGACCTAGTACTACATATTGAGAGGCAAAAAATAATATTATGTTTACCAAGTTGACTTAGTACTATAGACAGGGAAAAAGATAGTATGAAAGAGACTATGTTGAACAGAATGATAGTGTACTTAAATATGAAAAGTTTTACAAGTACTTTTGAAATAAAAAATGAAAGGAAACACATAATAAATTGGCTCAATGAGGAAGATACAATTGAGGCACATAATAAAAAACCTTGCACCAATGTTGGCTAATGCAAGTTTTTAGAATAAAACATACTGTAGACACTAGAAAACCATACTAGATGTTGAAATTCCTTAGGATACCTTAGGAACCACCTAACCCTTCTTGGCCCACTAACTAACCTATTATACCTTAGGTATAATTAGATAATTATCTAACTAAACTCAATAACTTACTAAAAAACCTTGACCCACCCCTTTTTGACCCTTTTTCTCTAGACACTCGACCATTGATGGTCAGCTTAACCATCAATAATTAGCCTGACCATCGATGGTCAGGTCCTCACCCTCCTAACACATCACTATATATGTGTAAGTTAATGAGGCATAATTTAATATGTTCACCTTATGTGGTGCTAAAAAACTCCCAAGCATCAAAATCAGTAAGCTAACCTACTAGGGAACTTTCTATCCTCCATCTCTCTTTGCCTATAAAAGGAGGGGAGTAGGAGGTGAATGGAGGACAAGCATTCTTGCATACAGGTATTCAAGATATCCAACCACCCAATCTTCTTTTAGTGATTTAGAAACAACAACAAATATCCAAACCTTTTCAAAATTTCTCTAGAGGCAAAATTACTATTACTCTACCACAATTGCTCCAACCATCAATTACTTAGCAATCAATAGGTATATTTGTATTTTATCATTATTATTTTAGTTTCTCACTTTTATACCTCATCAAACCTTTCTGTACCTATCTTATAATCTCCCACTTCTGACCAAATCCTTAACACACCATTATTAGGCCTTTGACTTAGCCTATAACTATTTTTTGAACACCTCCAAAAATCCACATATAACCACCAACAATCAGCATAACCATAGATGATCACCCTAAACTGTCGATGGTTACCCAACCGCTGATGATCAAATTAACCATCGATGATCAACCCCAACATTGATGATCATTGTGGCATGAAATAACAAGTTATTTTTAATCCCTTACCCCCAACCAAATCTATCTTTTTGTCTTCCTGCATGTTCATAGACCCCTGCCTAATTTTATAACCCTGATCTAATCTACTTTAACATTACTATTGACCCACTTTTTCTATATTTAATCATTTTATCTATCAATCATTCATCTAATTCTTATATTTTATTTCATTTAATTTCTTTTATTTATACAATTATCTTTCTATTATCATTTCCAACTTAATTTTTATAAAAAATGGATTGACAGCCTCCTAGTAAACTCATGCTTCTTAGATCTAGCTCATGCTAAGTAGTCCACTTAAATATCCTTCTAACAACCCCTTTTGTTAGTGATTTATTATATATAAGTAATCCTTCCAAGATAAAAAGGATCTCTCTACATTCATCTAGATCACACACGTGTCAACAACTAGGTATTTCTACCACACCCATATTACTAGTTTCTTATCTCCTTTCAAAATTAAGAAATGAGCAAAACTTAAGAGAAACATTTTGACACACCCAGTGGGATCCTAGCATAATTTAGGTTCACCTTTCTTCCTTTATCCTTTACTCATACTATGAAATCTGAAATTTGTTTTGGGCTTAAAATAAATTTTGCATAAATTGATTGCTTTCTTGTTTTAGTTCATTTAGTAACTTCAAAGAAAAGTAATTACTCATAGTTTCACTCTTGTTATCACACACTTTACTAAATCACATAATCAATCAACACATCAAACAAACTTTAGACAAGGTCTGACTAGGATTTCATCACCTAATAGTAACCTTACCCTTTCCCATCAATCATACTTGGAGGTCATTACCAAAGGGAGAACCAACTTAGCTCTCTAATTAAGTATAAAATATAAAATTTAGTATATCTTAGCTAAGCCCCTGACACCCTTATTGCTACAGTGTGTGAAGTGAGTGGGTAGGCCCTAATATCAATCCATGTACTGACATTCAATACAGATTCTTTTTTAGCACCTAAAACCGACCTTATATTTCCTTCGTAATACCTGATCTACAAACCAAATTTCTTTGTCACACTTTCTAAGGCACAAGCCAAAAGTGATATAAAAATAATCCTAAGTTTTAAATGGAATTTTAGTGTATTTTTTTATTTCCTTGAGATTCTTTTCCTTTTGCTTGCTTTGTGTTTGAGTTGTGATCTTTTCATCATTTCTTTTTTATTCCTCACATGGTCTTTACTAGACAATAATTGAGCAATCAAACCAACCAAGAACCACCATCTTCCTCTTCCTCTTCTTTCATGGAATATACTTTAGATGTTGAGATTTATCCTCATCTTTTTCCCCCTCCTACCATGCCTCAGATAGTTATTGAGAGTGATGTGGATTTCACTATCTTCCTTGATGACAACCCCATGGCCCTCCAACATTATCTCAACACCTTAGCTCACTACACCCCTATTGTTTTGATTCCTTCTATGAATCCACCCTATGATATTCTTCCCAATCTTATGGTGAGTGCTACATCTAGCCAACCTATGATTACCCAAGCATCTTGTTCTAACAATATCCCTTCCACTATCACCACTCAAACCCAATCCAACATACCAACCATTATCCAAACACCCCCTACACTAACCAACACCTCAAATATAGGATCAACCTCACCTATTTTTACCCATACCTCATATACCATGGGGGTATATTATACCCCTATTTCTACCATTCCTCTTATCCCCACCAACCCACTAATTTCCACCCCTCTTCAAAATTTGGTGCTTTCTATACCTCCTACCCTTCCACCTATTAGCAAACGAGTTACTACTCAACCCTAACCATATACCAACCCATCCATACCTCCAAATCAGCCCATATCAATTCCTAAAAAATACCCATGACATCTTACCAATATGTTCCTAATCTAAAAGGATACATAGCACCTTCTACCTAATTTTTTGTGCCCATCAACCCTTATGTGGCACCGTCTCTACCTCCAATGACCACATACCAATATGTGGTATCTTCTCAAACATCTACCTCTTATCCATATATTATTTCCACCCAACCTCAATGAATATTACCATCCAATTATGAAGCTTCCCAACCTCAAACAGATTTGGTCAAAATATTAATGGACAAAATGACCAACCTAGAGTCATCTATTTATTGGGCTCATAACCTTTTATCTTATGATCAAATATATAATGAATCTATCCATCCATCCATCCCTATCTGATCTTATCCTTCTAAATGGGAACTACCCAAGTTTTTTAAGTTCTAAAGTAAGGAGGACCCACAATAACACTTAAGAGCATTTTGTCATTCTTGTTATTTGATTGTATATGAGCATGATCTTGTCCTTCGTACCTTCCCCATGTCTTTATTAGGAATAAACATGGATTGGTATAGTGATCTCACCAATCATTCCATTTTTCCTTCTCATAACTTACCCAAGTGTTTTTAGATCATTTATTAGTTAGCATATCTAAAAAGGTCTCTATTACCGACTTCTACTACATTAGGAAATTTGATGATGAATTAATTACTGATTTCATAGCTAGATGGAGAGGTTTTATCAACTAAATTTATTTTTCCTTTCCCCAACTCAAATTTATTGAACTCTTCTCTGAGGGTTATGCCAAACATATTTCCCCTACTCTTCAAGTTCAAAATTTCAAGACTTATGATGAGGCTTTCACCATGGCATGAAGATTAGAAATATGATCCATCGATGAGGGGAAATTGAAACTACGAAACAAAAATTCTAGATTTAAATCCAATGACCCTTCCTCAACCATAAACATTAATCAACATAACCATCCCAACACTAAAACAAAGGCATATGCAAACTTGGTTATCCTTAAAACTATTCCACCTCTAACTATCAACCAACCCAATCCAACCAATTCCTCTAACTCTTCCAACCAACCAAATTGAAATCAAAAGTGAGTTACCCCAAAATAATATACTCTGATAGGGGAGCCTTATGCTTTAATTTGTATGAATTACTCAAAATAAACATTATACAACTTTCTCCAATAAAACCTCCTCAACAATTTGATGACTCTTTCCCTACACCTAGTTGATACAATGAGAATGATATCCATGCTTTCCACCATATCATTGGACATGATGTTAGTAGGTGAAATAAATTTAAGACTATTGTCCAAAACATGATTGATAACAGGAATTTGTATTTGATAATCCTAATGCACCTCCAAATTAGTCCCTTGACATCTTTTGTAAACCTTTTCCCAACCATGCCCCTTCTACCAACTATGATGATAATAAATTGAAATCATCTCACACTCATAAGGCCCATATGGTTAATGTCATTATTAGTTAACCTATCATTAAGGATACCATTACCTCATCAACCCCATCCTCCATTATACTCATTAAAGTGGTGGACTCACCCTCTATTCCTTTGGACACCCAAACAGATGAAGCAACCACCCCTCTTTCATTTCTCGATTAGACCATGGACCTATCCACAAATCCTTTGATATAAATACCAAAGGAGGAAACCATTTCTTCAAACACCTCTTCACCCACTCTATCTATTGAAGTGGATGAATTACCTTCCATACCTTTGAATACCCAAATAAATGAAATAATCATTTCTATTCCTTTACTTGAGGCTATCACACCTTCCTCCCCTATCTTAGAACCACCCCTTCTCTCTTTGGGAAACATACCAAAAGAAGAGATCACCTTACCAACACCATCCATGGAGGAGACATCCTCCCAAACCTTGGAACCTTCCACCAAGAACATATATAAAGAAACTATTCCCTCACTTCCACCCATGGGCTTAACTTTTAAAACTAATAACCAAAGAATCGAACCCATTTACAAGCCTTTTTCTATATTAGTCTATAGTCTAGAGTTCACTTCTCAACCCAACCTAGATAGAGCCACCTTTTGGCACCTTATTAGGAGCCCTTACCAAAACAAACCTAAACCTTCAACATCACATACATCCACCATCAAACCTATCATTACCTCAACCCCACCCTCAAACACTTCTCTATCCAAAACCATAGGAGAACCATCCAACCCACCTCTATCAAAAAAATTCAAATCACCTTACCCTTCTCTAACCAAACCCATCAAGAATCTAGGAATACTTCCTACACCTAATCTTTCTCATCCATCTTTAAGTTGAACTTAACCCCATCCTGTCCACCAAATAAAACCCCAATCAAACCAATTAAAAATGTGGAACCACCTAAAACCCCAAATCAAACTAGAGCCATAACATCTCCTTCACACTTACCATCTATCTTAGGAATCCATCCTTATACCATCCCATAAGCTCATCCTTCTACCAAGAAGGTGAACCCTCCCACAATTACATATTAATCATCTAGTAAACCTTCTCCTTTTGCTTTACCTACACCTACCTCCACCAAAACATCAAACTCCCCATCATTCTTAACTAACATAGCTACCTATACCTTCTCACCTATCACCAAAACTTCACCCTCCACCTCCAAACCAACCACAACCAAACAATCCCAACCAAGACCACTTACCAAACCCATTCCACCACCTAAACTTTTTGTGGTGAAGCCTACTTCTAAGAAGGCTCCCACTCCTAAAACCAAAAACCCAACACCCTCAACACCTTTGTTTGAATTGTATTCAACCATTCTACAAAGGTTGTTTCAAGCCTTTTCCTTAACCCTACCACCCATAAAACCTTTCGGCCCTTCACATCCTAAACCATCATGGTTCAATGATAATTTGATTTGATCATACCATAGGACTCTTGGACAAGATACAAAAAACTACAAAGCTCTCCAAACACTGGTCCATAGCTTATAAGATGAGGATGATCTATTATCAGATGAACCTCCCTTGAGCCCATCACTAATCCAACCACCAACTCAACCCATCCAAAATTTACCTACTCCTCGACTCTCATTTGAAAGTAAGGAGGAACTAAAGTGACCATCTAGCCTAACACCTCCCTTAATCCACACTATCCATATGGTTACCTAATCTAGGGCCCAATAAAAGGATAAGGGAAAATAAAAAGTGTCCATACCATGGACATACCCTTCTATCCCTATACATTTCAATTGAAAATAAGCACCCTCACATTTACCTTCACCTTCTCCAAAACCCAAAATATCTATTTTGGGTGCCTCTCCCTCCAACCCTTCTAAATCCATCTAGTGAGTGGTTTTAAAACAACTGCACTAGACACCAATGAAGATGATCCTTTATGAATTAATCAATACCTCTCCCCATCATTACCAAGCATTGATATAAACCTTATAATTGATAGAGGTTTAAACAAAATATCCTCAACCTCTTGCATCCTTTGTTAGAGCCCTTCAAATTTATACCTTCATCACCTTTCAAGATTTGGAAATACTTTTTGTCCATTTTGAAGATCCCAATCCTCCCCTCTTCATCATCATATACATCAATCAAACCTGAATCAAAAGGGTGATGATTGATATAGGAGCCAGTATTAACATTATCTCCTCCCATGCTTATGACCAGTTTCAACTAAGAATTTCATGTCAAAAACTATAATAGTCCTCTATTCTTTTAATGACACTATGGCCACTACCTTGGGGATAGTCATCCTCCACATCCACTCGAGACCTTGCACCATTCCTAAATTATTTTACATTGTAGAGGGAAAGTTCCAATACAATGTCTTATTTAGACACCCTTAGATCTATGCCATGAGTTGTGTCTCATATAACTTACACTAATGTGTCAAATTTGAATATTAAGGTCAATTTGTTACCATAAAAGTTGACCCTAATCCTTTTACATCATGTAACATGACATATCAACCCAAAAATGTTCTTCTTCCTCCTTCATCCACCTCACCACCAACCAATAAAAACACCACCTCACCAAAAAAATCAATAAAACCTCTACCCCTACCATAGATGAAACTTCAACTAGCTCATATATCCCTTATTTTTAGATTCTCATAGAGGACCCCTTGGAACCCACATTCCAACATCTCTCACTAGGGGAGTATCATCTTCTATTTTTGGATTATTTCCCTACTCCTCAAGAGTATGGGAACTTCTCCCACAATCCTAGTTATGACCCCAACATTAGAACCATCATCCATTTTGGGCCACCCAATCATAAAACCAACTTAATCTATGGGAGACTTGATCATCCACTTCTTGCTTCCACTAATACCTCTACCACCCAACCATTCACCTCTAACTTCTCCTATCTTGACAAATTAGCATTTTCTAAATTATACATTTATAGGTGTCCCTAGAAGGGATTTGGCCTAGGTCATTATGAGCATGGACATCATGAGTTACCTTCCATAAAAACCCAAAAACCTCATGATTTATTGAATTATTTGGACTTGGGTTCATACCACTAGAAGAACCAACTAATTCACCAAAACCCATCATCACCATTGAAGAAAACACCCCATCCTCACCAACCTAGTCTCCTTCGAATTCAAAGGATTTTTATATCATCCCGTCAAATTTTTTTTATCAATACTATTAGTTTTGGCCCCTTAACTTATCAAAAGGACAGCTGAATAAAAACCCTTCTTCTCATCCATCCTAAAATGGTAGAAAATGAATCTCCTACCATCAACACCATCCAACAGTAGGACAATGATTCTATTCTCACCTACCTCAGTGCGGGGGATTATTATATCCACAAATCCCTTCTTCTTGAGAACCAATCCATGTTGAACAAAACAACCATTCATGTCAACTTGGGTACTCAGGATAACCCTTACATTGTCAAGATTGGTCAATATTTAGATTCCATGAAGTAATAAGATTACCCTTCTTTCCTTTATGACCACAATATAGCATTTTCTTGGTCCTATAAGGATATGCCTAGAATTGACCCTTCTATATCCCTCCATAACATTGTCACCCATCCTGATGCTAAGCATGTTCATCAAAAGCTTCATAGGATGCACCCGTGTATTTCCCTTCTAGTCAAAGAAGAGCTTAAGCATCTTTGTCTATCAATTTCATACAACCCATCAATTATCCTCAATGGGTTTCTAAAATCATTATCATTACCAAACCCACAGGGAGACTTCACCTCTGTATTGACTTTTGTGACCTCAACCTTGATTTCCCAAGGGATGACTTCCCTTTGCCTAGCATTGACCAACTTGTTAATCTTACAACTAGACACAAGATGTTACCTCTCATAGATGGTTTCTTGGGATATAATCAAATCTTGATTACCCCCAAGGATCATCATAAAACTTATTTCATCACCCCATAGGGATCCTTTTTCTAAAAGGTAATGCCATTTGGTCTAAAAAATGCTAAAACAACCTACCAATGTGTGATGACCTACATCTTCCCTGATTTAATACATAAAATCATAGAGGACTGGGTAGACAATCTCCTTGGGAAATCCAAGCATCACAAGTATCATCTAAACATTCTCACAATCATCTTCAAATGCCTATTCCACTTCCACATCAGACTTAACCCCAAGAAATGTATTTTTGGGGTCATTTATAAAAATCTTCTTGGCTTTATTATCTCCCTTTGAGGAATTGAAGTAGACCCTACCAAATTCAGAGCAATTTTGGAGATTCTACCTCTAACCCACCTCAAGAAAATATGTAGCCTACAGGGGAAGCTCCAATCTATCCATCACTTCATCTCTTAGTTATCTGATATATGTCAACCCTTTCACCATATTATTAATAAATATATATCTTTTAAGTAGACTAAGGACTACCAACAAGCCTTTAATTCACTCAAATAATACCTTCTTTCTCCACCTGTTCTTACCCCACCTAAAAAGGACTAACCCTTCTACCTTTATATATCTACCACTGACTATTCCTTAGGGGTAATTCTCGTTCACCATGATGAAAAAAATAAAGAGCAAGTTATCTACTACATAATTTGAATGCTTATAGAGTATGAGACTCGATACACCCATTTCAAAAAAATTTGCCTTGCCTTAGTCTTTGTGGCATCCAAACTTCGTCATTACCTTCTTAATCACAAAACCTATGTCATCACTAATACTGACCCACTCAAGTACATGCATTCTAAACCATACCAAAACTAATGTATGGCGAAGTGGTTCATGCTTTCAGCTAAGTTTGACCTTGATTTCCTCTAGCAAAAGTCAATTAAAAGGCAAGTTATTGTCAACCAATTGGTTTAAGCTCATTTACTTTACAACCAACTGCTTCCTCTTACATTTCCAGATGATTCCATCATAACTCTTTCTCAAAAGGACCCCACCTACCAAATGACCATGTTCTTCGATGGTTCTAAATGCCAATGTGATGGGGGTGCCAAAGTTATTTTCATTCCCCTTGATGGTTAACCTCTTCCCCTTTCCTTTAATATTGACTTTAAATGCACCAAAAATGTGTTTGAGTATGAATCCCTAGTCATAGGTCTCCAAACTACTCTAGCCTTAAGAATTAAGACCATTAGTGTCTTTGGTGATTCCCAATGTAATAATGACGTCTTGTAAAAGTATAAACACCTATTTGATGTACTCTTAGCATCATTAGATCATTGCCTCATCTAATATGTTTCATGATTTACCAACAAGTTCATAGATATAATGGCTTCCCTTACTTCTCAAATCCCATCTCAACCTACCAAGTCCAAACTATTTGTCACAATTCATCATTTTATCACCCCATCTTATATCCATTCCAACCTTCCTACTATTTTTAGTGTGGAAGCATCTCCATCTGACATATGATATGAGCAAACCTTCAACTACCTCAACCTTGATATCATTCCTCCCAATATCTCTAGGAATGCTCAAAGAGCCTTTGTTCAGAGTACCTCTTGTTACACCATACTAGGGGGAATCCTTTACAAGTGTGGCTTTGATGGCCTCCTTTTTCATTGTCTACATAGTTATGAGGATTCACATGCTATTATGGAAACACATGATGGAATATGTGGGGGACATTTTAATAGTTTAGCTATCACTAAACATATCCTTCACCTTGGATAATATTGTCTCACCCTCAACTAGGACTGTTGTGATTATGTAAATAAGTGTGTTAAATATCAATAGCACACCAATTTACACCACACACCTGTCTATGGATTTCAAGTATCAAAATACTATTGGCCTTTCTCATAATGGGTCCTAGATCTTATTGGAGAAATCAATCCTCATTCTTCACAATGCCACCAATCCATCATCACTGCCATCGATTCTTTCACCAAATGGGTGGAAGTTATTCCTCTCATCTCAACTAAATCCAATAAGATAGTCGACTTTGTCAACCATCATATCATCTATCACTTCGATGTTCCCCATAAGATCATCATCGATAATGGCAAACATTTCAATAACAAACAAGTCCAAGGTCTTTGTGACACATTTGACATTAAGTTAAGCTTTTCCTTGCCTTATCATCTATAAGCAAATGGATAGGCAAAATCCACTATCAAAACCTTTAACAAAATGTTAAGCAAAGTAGTCAATGCTTCAAGTTCAAATTATCACTTGCACATCCCCTTCACTTTATGGGCCTATCACACTGGCATTCAAACCTCAACGACTGTTATTCCTTTCTCTTTAGTGTTAATATTAGAGGTAGTCTTGCCTCTCAAAGTCTAAATTCCTTCTCTTCATGTATCCTTATAAGACATCATTTCTAAGAGTGACTATCATCAAGAACGTCTAACTTGAGTTGAGCTACTTGATGAACATTGCCTAGTAGCACTTAACCATCTTCATGTCTATCAAGAGAGAATCAAGTGTGCCTATAATAAACACCTAAAAAAGTAGGAATTCAATATCAGAGACCTTGTTTTAAAATACAATCAACATGTAACCAATATGGAGAAAAGAAAAAGAGGCAAGTTTGTTTTTAATTGGCTTGGACCCTATATCATCACCCATAAGTATGGATCAGGAGCTTATTATTTGTCCTATCTCAAAGGAAAATTGTAACCTGAGCCTCTCAATACTTTGCATCCATGTCCTTTATTTTATTAAAATAAGGATCAAACTCATCTTTTTATCTAACTTAAGCTCATCCCTTGATTTATGAGATTTTCACCCTCACACCTTCCTCCTATCCCTTTGAGGACAATCGATTACAACATAGAACCATGTGATTATCTGTCATAGTCACAACCTAATCCTAAATATGGGTACCATAGCTCTACCCATGGCATGGTTCTCATGGATATTTATCATATATAACAAGACAATTTACCATGGTCATTTGTCTCTCAAATCCACCACTTTTATCTCTCATTGCCTTCTCATGCTAAAATTTTTGCCCTCATAAAGGTAAACCTCTAAGCCTAATTATACGTGTCCATGTCTAAAACCTTGCATAAAAACAATTTGAGATACTAAAATATCACTTGGGTCACATATTTTCTAGCATTACAAACTGTTCCCTTGAAGGACAGTTGCCTAAAACTAAATTGCTTAAAAGATAGACTGCTCCCTTGAAGGATAACTACCTAATAAGTCAAATGGGTTAAAATCAATCATTTGAGGCTTCCCACATCAATTAACTTTACAACCTATCAAAAAAAAATCAATAAACAAAATACCCTATATCAAAATCATAATAAGATATCCTAAGAAAGCTATAATTAGCTTTCATATCTAGTATTAGTAGACTTCCTGCATCGATCAATCTACACCTAGCATGAAGACATGGACTTGTCTATTTTGTATCTTAGGTAATCTATAGAAGGGGAAAACTAACCCACATAAAGTTACCTTACCTATCACCCATCTACCTTTCACCTACCACCTACCTCCCCTTTATACCATCTATAAATCAAGGGATTATGAGCTTACTTGATGCAATGTGATCAAGACACCTTTTTATCCACTAAAGCATGCTAATGCAAAGCATTCAAAAGGCTTATGTTCCTTAATCCAATCCAAATTTGGTTTTTTTAGGTCCTTACTAATGAAAAGGCATCATGATTTTTACTTGCCCTCTTATAATTAGTTCATATAGACATATGTCTTACAATTCTCATGTCTTTTTCATACATTTATTTTGTTATTTCACTTACTTTATGTATTTTCATTACATCCTTAACCATAATCACATAATATCTCCATGATCATAAACAACAAAAACATAAATAATACACATCACATTATGAACCATATCCATGAACCACATCATGTATCTATCTATGATCAAAGAACCATGAACCAAATCATATATCTAACTATAAAGCATAAGTATCATCTTATCCATTTACCATCAAACATCATATAAAATCATATCATAAACCAAATCAATAACCATAATTGAACCTTTCATAATCATGAATGTGAAAAAAATAACACGTCATCCATAAACATCACATACCTAAAATCTAATGAGTCCACATTTCATAAGCATAAGGCATTAAACATCAAAACATCAAAACCAAAATCATGAACCAAGAATATACATCATATATATATATATATCATCATGAGCATCATAAACATCACCATATACATCATGTCATCAAATAAATAATATGTGGGATAATGTATAATCTCACTCTCATGTACATCTCATTGCATCAATATGTAGGCTAGTATCAAAATCATGTACATATACATATACACCTACATAGCATATCATATCATGCCCTTGGGGCACCACTACCACTGACCACTCCTGTTCCTATGCCTATACTACCATCTAGTGTCGATCCTCCTAGGATGCATGTATGTCCACTCATTAATGTATCCCACTACCTTGGAGTCACTAAAGCTAGTCCACCTACTAAATTAGCCCTCTACTCTCCCCATCTCAATTGTTTAGGACATTATGTCAGCATTATAGCCTCATAATACCTCAACTCCTCCATTGTGGCCAAGTACCATATCATAGATATCATACCTAGTGGCCCTCTTGATGGTGTTGTCACTACTCCTACCCTCTATCTAGGGTGTCCCTCTTCTAGGTCACGAAACCTAGGGAGGTCCTCGCCTAATCTCTATCCTATAATGGTGGAAACTTAACCCTATAAAATCATAATATGACACTATAATATGGCCACCTACCCCTATAAACCTATAATCTATGCCTATACAACAACCAATACTACCCTTGCCTATCCATTAGGACCATCACCTTGTACCTATACTCCAATTGGATCCACATCTATGGCCTATCAGCCCCATCATCCCATCTAAAATTGGATGTTGCTTAAAAGGCCTAGTACCATGTTGTATAGCCCTGAACAACACCAACATCATCAATCCATACTCTCACAAGTAGCTCTTTATGATCTAACACCACCTCCTCTAGTTGTGGCTTAGGTAACAAAAACTCCACATCCTCCTTCTTGTACCTCAGAAAATGACCTAAAATCCCTTGTAATAGGCCATACTACCTCCTCACTCTATTGAAATGGATGAGCTCAGTCTCACCCTCTCTCCTCTCATAGATCCATCTCTAGATCAATAGTGATAATATGTGATAGTTATATTAGCCCCACCTAGGAAAGTGCACATATGGTCTCCAGACCACATCACCCAAGACCAAACCCTCTAATGCATCCCTAAACTAGTCAATATCTCTCACCCCACCTCTAACCCCTATCAGTGCATAATCTCCCCTCCATCACAAGAAACCCACTCTATAGTCCACCTAGGTGTAGCCATCCCATGGTAAACCCAATGGTCTCATAACCTGAATATGCTCATATGCCCAGTAATGGAGGATAAATTTAAGACTGATCTCATATCTCTGGTGAGCTCAAAATTCTTAGAGCTCCCTGTAAAACTAAACTAGAAAAACTAGCGCCCACCTAAACATTATCCTACCCATAAATATATCTACCAACACTCCCAATAATAGATAAGGAAATCACCCACTACTCAAATCTAGAAATGTAAAATAGGACACTACCATAATCATCATAGTCATCAAATGCCTCTCATCTAGAGACCTTTGGTATAATGGCCCATAGCCAAAACCACTTGAATGCCACCTAGCATGGACCCAATCTTCACCATAAAGTAGTTCCATTTGCTCATCCCTCTCCTCACTCTCAATATGGTAAGTATTCTCCCCTTAAACAAGTAACTTGTAATCCTATGAACATCCTCTAATAATATTGCCATCTCTCCTATCAGTAATAGGAAGGTGTTCAAGGTTGGATCCCATCTCTCATTGAGGGCCATGATCATCATTGTATCTCATAATAGCCACTGATAATGTCACATGGATCTTAAATTAACCTCCTCCATATGCATCCAATCATTATTGATCATCCCTCCATATATCTCCATAAAGATCTAGAGCACCTGATCCATCATCTGGATCTGGTCTCATGCCTACAAATAGATCAAATTAGCACACACACTTATTTTCATTACCATTACTTATTTTCATTTATTTCATTTATTCTACCCAAATTCACCTCTTTATTAACCTAAACCGACCTACATCAACCTATTTCCAAACTAAAACACACCCTTTACCTCTACAACACTACATCTACTCCTAACATGCGACCCTTCCCTCCAAACAATTTCAACACCTATCTAACTTAACATTTATCACCTACATTTAACACCTACAAAAAATTTATCGAGAAACCCCTAACCTAACCTTCAAACATTATTACAAAACCTAACCCTAATATAAATCTATTTTAACACATCAATCCCACTTACAAATCAACACTTAGCTTTTTCATTACCCCACAACCCTTTAAAACTTTTTCTAAACATTTTACCTATCTCTTCTATCAACCCACCTTCCTTACTCACTTAACCACTGATGGTCAAGTGAGCTTCCTGCTTCGGTGGTTAACTACCAATGGTCATGTTTGACTGTTGACAATCGAGTTGAACCATTGATGATCACTATGTGTGATCACTGATGGTAAACCACCTAAACCTAACCACTCAATAAACTAACAAAATACCAAAATTTAACACCTAAATTACCTAAATATTTCCTACAACCTACCACAAACCCAAATCTTCATTCATATTTAAATTTTATCTACTAATTTTCCCAATTTTAACCAAAACCTAAAATAGGGGAAAACCCCCCAAAAACCATTTCCAAACAACCACAATACAACAAATTCAACTTCATAAACAATAAAATTAATTACTCTACTATTTAAAAACATCACCTACCTCATTCCTTGATCACTATCAAAGACAAAGCCCATGTCTAGCTACCCAATCACATCCTCATCCACCATGCATTTTAGTCTAAGATAGATCACCTCAAACACACACTCAACTAATCAATAATTTCTAACTCAACCAAACACTCAATCAACCCTCTCAAATAAATGCCAAAATAACCACTCGTTAGATGGCATGAAAAATACAGAGTCAATAAGTTGAAAGTAAAAATGAAATTTCATTTTCACTTTTTATCCTCAACTTTTTTAGGGTTTTCCCTTAACTATCAATGGTCAGGGTGACTATCAACGGTTGACCTTGAGACCCCTGACCATCAATGGCCAAGAGAGCCCACATTTAAATTTTTTTAGGCACCCAACCTAAGTGCCTAATTTTTTGGGATGACATTTCTCCCCCAAAACAAAACCTAAACTTTTGGAGATTACCCTTCTCTAACCAACCATTAGACCACATCCACCTTGATGTTAGCCATTTTTGACTCAAACACTTGCATATTTATTGACGAACCTTGCTTGTTCTTTTTTACCGCACTAACCAACCTTGCCATGTTGAATATTTGAATTTTTACCACCTCGTGCACAACTAGAACATTTATGTTTTTCAAGGGAGCACTTCCTACTTTATCTACCTATAAAAATACCAACCCTATCTAGGAGACTTATAGAGTCACCTAATTAGCTATGACTAACCTTATTTTTACTAATAATGTCAATCTTAGTCTATGTGTGATCTTGGCTATTATACTTAGTAGCATTTTATGTGCATGTTTTCATTTTAAATTCCCAATAACCCTTGTCACCAACCTTGTAACTCACCATATACTGCTTAGCAAACCCTAACTTAATTTTGGTTTCACTTCATTAACTCTCAATTTGAGGGGGGACATCTCCCATACTCAAGGCAAACAAACCTTTGACCAAGCAATCTATTTTTGTTTTGTAGCTTGTTGATTCAAAGTTGCATAACAAAAAGGGGTAAAATGTAGATACTAAAAAACCATACTAGATGTCGAAATGCCTTGGGATACCATAGGAACCACCTAACCCTTCTTGACCCAATGACTAACCTATTGGACCTTGGGTCTACTTTGATACTTAGATAACTAAACTCAATAACCTACTAGCAAACCTTAACCCACCCCTTTTTAATCTTTTTTTTCTAGACACTCGACCGTCGACAGTTAGCCTGATCATTGATGGTCAGGTCCTCACCCTCCTAACATATCACCAAATATGTATGAGATAATGAGGCATAATTTAATATGTTTGCCTTATGTGGTGCTAACAAAATCCCAAGCATAAAAATTATTAAGCTAATTTACTAGGGAAATTTCTATCCTCCATCTCTCTTTGCCTACAAAAAGAGGGGAGTAGGAGGTGAATGGAATACCAAGATTATTGCATATAGGTATTTAAGCTCTCTAGTTATCTAGTCTTCTTCCAATGATTTAGTAACAACAATAAATATATGAACCTCTATCAAAATTTCTCTAGAGGAAAAATTACTATTACTCTACCAAAATTGCTCCAGCCATCAACCATCAACCATTTAGTAAGTAACAAGTATATTTGTACTTTAGCATTTTTATTTTGGTTTCTCGCCTTTCTACATCATTAGACCTTTTTGCACCTATCTTATAATATCCCATTCCTAACCAGATCCTTAATAGACCATTATCAAGCCTTTAACTTATTCTACAACTATTTTTTATCACCTCTAGAAATCCATAGGTAACCATCAATGGTTAGCACAACCACAGACGGTCACTCCCAACTGATAGGACCAAGGCTCACAAAGATCTAATACCAACTGTCAGGATCTTATTGCTCTTCTAAGAGCACACATGATTACCTTTGTATAAGTAACTAAACATGAAATTTAACCAGAATGATAAGTAACTAGAAATATGAAACACCACAGAATATGAGAGACAATACCCAATTGTATTAATACTCATCCAAAATAAAATACAATAAAGAAGATGCCACACTTCTTCTTCCCACACCTCTAGAGCTCCCACACTTCAAGGGCTCACCAGTAATTCTCCTTCAATAATTCACTCTCTCAATTACGGTCACAACAATCAACTCAAACATAGAGTTGTTGTTCACCTCCACTAGTCAGTAACAATGCTATCAGTACACCAAGTACACAACCATACTCTAAGTAGATCTCCCTGCTCTTGCAATAACCTGCAAATCACCAGACCTTACTTACCATGTAGATGTCTCTACACCCTGAAGAACCCTTGTCCTTGCCTTACCAAGTCCTTATGATTCTTCAACCAGTACCCCAGTGGATCTTCTACCAGAACTTGCACAACCTGCAACTCTCCCTGATCATACACACTCGGCACCCCTTTAGAACTAGGAGAAGCTAATCCTTGCTCTCTTCTACAAGACCTCTTGGCTATCTAGCACTCTTGCTCTCTCTCTTCTGAAGGAGCTAATCTTTGCTCTCTCACTCTAGTACAATTTTACAATACAGCCCATGAGTCTATTATATAGATATCATGCATACAATAATTAGAAATGCAGCTCCAAGACTAAAATAAGTCTTTACATGCAAAATGACTGTCCAAAAATAGACAAGTTCTTGACCCGCATGCAAACACATACACACACAAGTTGTTGGCATCGGCTCCTTCCTGATCAATGTCGGTTGACTCATAACTGATGTCGATTGCTTATGCACTGTAATATGACTGACGTCAGTTGATCAGACCAATGTCAGTTGCCCTGCAACTTGTTTTGCAACTCAGCAACCTCTGTAACTCCTCCTGTTCACATCTTGATGAAGCTTTTAGCTCCACAACATAACAATCTCCCACTTGGAGATAAATAGCTACACCTATACCTGTACTTGTACACCATCTAATTTGTTTCTTGGCTTGTATCCCTCTTCAATCTCAATCCTGAAGACCAACCACCACACAATCTGTGGTGTACCTCCTATCATCCAAGTAACCTGCCACATCCGAACCTACAAACCCATGTAGAAAAGAACTTGACCCTACATAACATGTTAACCTGCTGCTAGTCCCTCTCAGATACCTAAGAATCCACCTTCCCCAAATTGGCTCCAAACTCTCTGATAACTCCCACTGCTTGGGAAAACTCAGGTCTATATCAGACCTCATGTGATTTCGAACATTATTCTAAGCTCAGCTTGAACTGTCCAGCCCTTGGTGTGTTTACCAGTTTTGCATCCTACGTATTGAACCCCGCCAACACTTTCTTCACATCAGCTCCCACTGGAGATAAAATCAACCTGTGATCTTCCATGTCTCTTATGCCAAAGAATTTTGCTGCTCTCAAATCCTTCATGACATACCTCTAAACTAACTTTACCTTTAGCTCAGAAACTCCCTGCATGTGTGACCCTGCAACAAGCAACCACACCACATACAGTAATAGGATAATGTTGTGACCATTATCCAACTGGTAAAGAAAACACAATGGTTACATTGACCTTGACCAAATCCATGCTTTGTCATACACCTGTCAACCCTGTACCACTGTCCTACAGCCTGCTCAAGACCATATACCTTGGCCTTCTGTCTCACGTGTCCATCCACTCTCTTCTCTAACCTAGGAATCCATTCATCTGTCAGTGCTTTTATCCTAGCTAGAAACTCTACCAAAACTCCCGCTTGGTTCTCTTCCAAAGAATTCATGCCATGCTCCCACTATTTCCTAGATTTTACCTACATTGCCTCTTCACATCTTCCTAGTTATTGACCATCGGTGAGCAACAAGTAGTATAAAGAAGGTGAATAATGAATATGAATATGGGCATTTGAGACTCCTTGGTAGTGTGATGTCTACCCAACATCTATTCCAATGATCGATCTCAACCATTTCCCAATCTACAACTGATCGACGTCGATTCCCTATGACTGACCCATCTGTCGACGTCAGTTCCTTCATGACCGACATCGATCTCCACCTGCCCGACACCACCAACTTTGTTGATCTGCACATGACTAATGTCGTTACCTATCTCTTTGATGTTAGTTTCTCTTGACTGATATCGGTAACTGTGTTCTTCTATGAGTGATGAATTTTTACCCGTGAGCTCACCTTGGATCAAAACCCTGTCCAAATTAACACAGCCTTGCTCAGAATAATTCAGTCCCCTCAACTGATCTCTGTCCATCATCTCCTCCATGAACACCAAGGCTTTCCAGTTCTTAAGTTTGTCAAAGATATATGTCTTCCACTTAAGAACATGCATTCCCTCCTTACATATGTGACCAAGCCTACAAAGCCACATCTCTACAATAGAAGGTGAATCAATAATATAAGTAGATAGATAAAGGATACCTACTTTCTTACCACCATCTAATTTAAGTGCATCTGCTGTGAGAGTTACTGTGCATCTCTCATCACCTAACTTTCCTGAAGAAATTAGACTCATCTCCAAGACTAGGACCTGCATGACCTCCTTTAACACCTGTGTGTTACCTATCTACAATTTTAGCTTCACTTCCCCTTTGCCAACCATGTGACAAGGCTCACCAACCCCTAAATAAATCTCTCCAAAGTCTCCCTGGACATACTCATGAAAAGATGCTCTATTTCAAGCTGCATAGAAAGAGGCAACATAATCTATAGACCAAGATTCTACTTTATCCAGAGCATCTTGTGCAACAACACCTGCAACATCTGCTTCTTCATTTCTTTCATGTTGATCTTCTACCAACCAGTAATCTTTCTTTACCTGCTCTTTCTTTTCATCAATCTGTAATTGACCATTCATGCTATTCAGTTTCTCCATTCGTAGCTTACTTTCTTTTGCCATTACTATACTCCCACTCAATTTGAAACCCCTGAGAGTGACCTATAATCAACAAACACTAACCAGATCCGAAACCCCCTATTAGTGAACCCAAGCTCTGATGAACCTGCAACCTCGCTCTGATACCACTTGATAGGACCAAGGCTCAAAAAGCTCTGATACCAACTGTCAGGATCCTACTTTTCTTCTAAGAGCACACATGATTACCTTTCTATAAGCAACTAAACATGGAATTTAACCAGAATGATAAGTAACTATAAATATGAAACAACACAAAATATGAGAGACAATACCCAATTGTATTAATACTCATCCAGAAGAAAATACAATAAAGAAGATGCGACACTTCTTCTTCCCACACCTCTAGAGCTCCCACACTTTTAGGGCTCACCAATAATTCTCCTTCAACAGTTCACTCTCTCAATTACAGTCACAACAATCAACTCAAACACAGAGTTGTTGTTCACCTCCACCAGTCAGTAACAATGTTACCAGTACACCAAGTACACAACCGTACTCCAAGTAGATCTCCCTGCTCTTGCAACAACCTACAAATCACCAGACCTTACTTACCATGTAGATGTCTCTACACCCTAAAGAACCCTTGTCCTTGCCTCACCAAGTCCTTATGATTCTTCAACCAGTACCCCGGTGGATCTTCTACCAGAACTTGCATAACCTACAACTCTCCCTAATCATACACACTCAACACCCCTTTAGAACTAGGAGAAGCTAATCCCTACTCTCTTCTACAAGCCCTCTTGGCTATCTATCACTCTTGCTCTCTCTCTTCTGAAGGAGCTAATCTTTGCTCTCTCACTCTAGTACAATTTTATAATACAGCCCATGAGTCTATTATATAGATCTCATGCATACAATAATTAGACATTCTTAATTACAATAATTAGAAACGCAGCTCCAAGACTAAAATAAGTCTTTACATGTAAACTGACTATCCAAAAATAGACCAATTCTCAACCCACATGCAAACGCATGCACACACAGGTTGCCGATGTCGGCTCCTTCCTGACCGATGTCGGTTGACTCATAACTGACATCAGTTGCTTTTGCACTGTAATATGACCGACATCAGTTGATTAGACTGATGTCGATTGCCCTGCAACTTGTTTTGCAACTCAACAACCTCCGTAACTCCTCCTGTTCACATCCTGGTGAAGCTTTTAGCTCCACAACCTAACACCAACTATCAATAATTACCCAACTGCTGATGATCAGATTAACCACCAATGGTTAGCCCAACCACTGATGGTCATTATGGCATGAAATAATAAGTTATTTCTAACCCCTTACCCCTAACTAAATTTGACTTTATGTGTTCTTACCTTTTCATAAACCCCTACCTAATTTTTTGAACCTAACTTGGTCTACTTAGCATTAGTATTGACCCACTTTTGCTATATTTAGTCATTTTCTCTATCAAGTATTCATCTACTTCTTGTATTTTATTTCAGTTACTTTTTGTTATTTAATGAAAGTATTTTTCTTTTATCATTTTTAACTTAATTATTATCAAAATTGGATTGACGGCCTCTGATGTAGAAAAAATAGGCCAACTTTATGGAGGCCATAATTTGTTACCCGTAACTCCATTTGAGCTCTTCCACATACCAAAATGATTGTATCAAAAAATTTGATTCTACCTTAAGTGGATTTATTTGCTTAGATTTTATTTCAATATTTTTGGAGGCCAAATATGATTATCTAAGGGTCCAAAATTAATGTTTAATGGTTTTTTTAAGAATTTTCTATTTTTAGAAATTATATATTTTTAGAACCTAAAATCAATTTTAGTTGAATTTCATTCCATAGGATAATTTTAGTATTTAGGTTATTTCAAGAAATTTTTAGAGCCATGTGCACTTGCATGTAAAACTTACTATAAATAGTGGCTACTAAAAATAGATATTTTTTTAGATTTTAGATTTTTTGAATTTTTGCAGGTCAACTCTAAATTCTGAGTTGAGGCTTATTTAAGAATGTTTTGGGTTTATATTATTTTAAACAATAAATATGAATCAATTTTGAGTATTATTTCAAGATCTTTGCCTATTGGTAATTTTTTTGTTCTTGATAGTTTTTGGGTTCATTAACTGGTATCAGAGCAAGTTCAAATCTTAGAGGAGTAAAGAATGGTGAGAAGATGAGGAGGTATTTTGCAAATGAACTAGACCATACAATATTTTTAGAGGCAAGTTCAACAATTAATAGAGGTTATCACCAATTAGCAAAGAAGATAAGGTGGTGATGAGAAAGACATAAATCATGATGAATAAGTTCAGCAAGAAGAAGAAGAACAAGAGCAACCACTATTAATGGAAGAGAGGATGGTTTGAGATTTAGAAGGAATAAATGAAGGAATCAAGGTTGATGTTTTATATTATGGAGGTATTTTAAAACTAGAGGAGTTGATAGATTGGATGAATAGCATGGAGAAGTTATTTGAGTGGAAGACTATGAGAGAAGACAAGAAGGTAAAGTTTGCATACATGAAATTGAAAGGTCATGCAATGATTTAGTGGGATCACCTACAGAAAGAGAGATAGAGAAAAGGTAAAGAGAAGATTAACTCATGGAAAAATATGGAGAAGAATTTGAGGGAAAAATTTCTTCCTGTGGATGATGCACAAACCTTATATAGAAGATTTTAGAATTTGAGGCAAAAAGATCACAATATACTAGTATATAGATGAATTTTATAACCTTTCCATATGAGTGGAGCATGATGAAATAGAAGAGAATATGGATGCAAGGTATTTAAATGGTTTAAAATTTTCTATTCAAGATGAATTAAGCATGCATAAAATACTTAACATGGAGGAGGCTTATCAATTAGCTTTGAAGGTAGAAGAGAAATAAAATAGATAGAACTTCAAAAGGACATCTATTGGTCCAAAAATAAGTATATCCCCTCCATTAAGGGGATGAGGTGGGTTAAATACCACTAGAGGTGACTTTAATTTTAATAAACTTGAATCATCACATGGTGCAAAAAGGCAAGATGATAATAGGCACGGGTTTCAATACCAATAAAGAGGAAGAAGATTTCAAAGATGATGAGGTTATGGTGGTGCTAGAAGATGGTTTTTGAATTATCATATATATTATGTATATTTTAGATGTGGAGAATAAGGGCATAGAGAATTTGAGTGTCCACACTATCAAGATCAAAAAAGGAGGCAATAAGATCACCTAAGAATAAATCTAGTTGAGGCTGAAATAGAAGAGTAGAATACTGAAGTTACACCGGCTGATGTTGGAGAGAATCTCATGATGAGAAGAACCATGATCTCTCCAAGGAAAGATCAAGTGCAAAATAAAGAAGGTGGTGATGCATGGATGTGATAAAATATTTTTTAAACAAAATGTACTTCAGGTGGAAAGGTATGAAAAGTAATTATAGATGGTGGTAGTTGTGAAAATATGGTTTCTAAAGAAATGATTGAAAAACTAAATTTACAATGTGAAACACATCTTAATCCTTATTGAATTTCATGGTTTAAGAAAGAGAATGAATTTATAGTAGATAAAAGGTGCTTAATGAAAATTTCTATAGGTAAGAGTTATAATGATGAAATATGGTGTGATGTTATTCTAATGGATGCATGTCATGTGTTATTGGGAAGACCATGGAAATTTGACAGGAAATTAATTCATGATGGATTAAAGAATACACACTTTTTAGAAAGGTGGTACAAAGTTAGTTTTTTTTACCTCTTAAAGAAGAAGAGAAGACAAAAATCATGCTTTCTACTAAAAAATTCATCCAAGATATGAAGGTGGTAGGTTATTGTTATGCATTAATAGTAAATAATGAAGAAACAAAAATGGTGCCAATACCAACAGAAACAACAAGAGTGTTGAAAGAATATGCAGATGTTATGCCTAATGAGTTACCAAATGGCTTACCACTGAAGAGAGATTTACAACATCACATTGATTTGATTCTAAGATCATCTCTATCCAATCAAGTAGTATATAGGATGAGTCCAACAAAACATGTTAAATTAAATAAATAGGTTACTGAATTGCGAAGGAATAAGGTTGTAAGGGATAGTATGATTCCATGTGAAACACTAGCATTGCTAACTCAAAATAAAGATGGAGGATAGAGAATGTGTGTGGATAGTAGAGAAATTAATAAAATTACAATAAAGTATAGGTTTCCTATACCTTGTTTAGATGATATTTAGGATGTGCTTGCAGGAGCAAAATATTTTACCAAGATTTATCTAAGGAGTGGTTATTATCATATTTGAATTTGTGAAGGAGATGAGTGAAAAACTACATTCAAGACTAGGTATGGCTCACATGAATGGATGGTGATACCATTCATATTATCTAATGCACCTAGCACATTTATGAGGGTGATGAATACAATGCTACAAGAATATATTGATAAGTTGTGGTTGTTTATTTTGATGATATTTTGATATTCAGTAAGACTAAAAAATAACATTTAAAACATTTGAGAATGGTAATGGATTTGTTAAAAAAGAAGAAGTTATATAAAAATTTGAAGAAGTGCAGGTTTATGTAGAATAGTTTGGTATTTTTGGGATTTGTAGTTTCAATAGATGGTATAAAAATCGATGAAGAAAAGATAAATATGATTTTTAAGTGGCCTATTCCAAGAAGCATTATAGAGGTAACAAGTTTTCATGGTTTAGCAAATTTTTATAGAAAAATTATTAAAAAATTTAGTAGTATTGTGGCACCAATAATAGATTACATGAGAGGGAAGGAATTTGCATGGACTAGAGAAACCATAAAAAGTTTTGAAATTTTAAAGAAGCTTACAGAAAGACTAATTTATCATTACCAAATTTTAACAAAGTGTTTGAGGTTGATTATGATGCTTTATTTGTGGGAATTGGTGTTGTGTTGAGTCAAGAAGGAAAGCCAACAACATATTTTAGTGAGAAATTGAATGAGGTAAGGACAAAGTATTCTACTTATGATGTTGAACTTTATACAATTGTACAAGTATTAAGACATTGGAGGCATTACTTGGTGCCTAAGGAGTTTATCCTATTTATAGATCATGAGGCTTTGAAGTATGTGAATACACAAAAGAAGTTGAATAATAGGCATGCAAAGTGGGTTTCTTTCTTACAGAGATATACTTTTGTGTTGAATCATAAATCAAGAAAATAGAATTAGGTAGTTGATGCATTGAGCAGGAAAACATTATTATTAACTACTATGTGAGTGAAGTAGTTGGATTTGAGGTTATCAAAGAATTATATGATATTGAACCATATTTTGGCAAGATAGTTGAACAGTACAGGAATCCATTAGTAGGTGGGATAGATATTATTCATGATGAGTATCTTATACAAGAAGGTTATCTCTTCAAAGGAAAACAATTATGCATTCCAGTTGGGTCCCTATGAGACAATATAATAAGAGAATTACATAGTGGTGGTTTGGCTAGACATTTTGGTAAGATGAAGACAATATCTTTGGTGGAGGAAAAGTATTTTTGGCCAAATATGAAGAGAGATGTGACAAGGTATGTTTCAAGGTGCAAAATATGTCAGGTGGCTAAAGGACATGCACAAAATACTAGAATATACATGCCATTACTAGTTCCAAGAGGACCATGGATAGATTTGAGTATGGAATTTATGTTGGGATTGTCAAACACACAAAGAGGTAATGATTCAATTTTTGTTGTTGTAGACAGATTTTCTAAAATGGTTCATTTCATTGCATGTAAGAAAACCAATGATGAAATTAGAGTTATAAAATTATTTTTTTATAGATATTATAATATTTCATGGTGTTCCAAAAACTATTACTTCAGATAGGGACATAAAAAATTTAAGTCATTTTTTAGGACTTTGTGGAAGAAGATGGGTACTAATATACAGTTCAATAGTGCATATCATCCACAAAAAGATGGACAAACAGAAGTTGTGAATAGGAGCTTGGGAAATTTATTGAGATGTGTAGTGGGAGAAAATCCAAAGTAATGGGACTTGGCTTTACCACAAGCTGAGTTTGCATATAATAGTTTAGTAAATAGATCAATAGGAAAGTCACCTTTTCAAATTGTTATGGGAGAAATCTTATGGATATTTTAAACTTGGTATAATTTCTAATTGTATATCGAATTAGTGATGATGTAGAAGTGTTTGCAAAGCATATACAATAGTTACAAGGAGTAAGAAGAAAGTTGAAAGAAAGTAATGAGAAATATAAAGTAGTAGTAGATGTTAGAAGAAGATATAAGGTATTTGAGGAAGTAGAGTTGGTAATGGTTTACTTGAGAAAAGAGAGGTTTCCAAAAGGCACATACAAGAAGCTAAAGTACAAGAAAATTAGACCATGCAAAATTATGAATAAAATCAATGACAATGCTTGTGAGGTGAGTTTACCACAAAACTTTGATATATGTATAGTATTTAATGTTTCATATTTATATGAATTCCATGGAGAAGATGGTGAATATGATGAAGATGAATAAGTAAACTGGAAGTAGTAAGTTCCAAAGAAGAAGAAAGAAAAAATAGTGCAGGTTTTGGATATGAAGACAATGAGCACAAGACAAGAGAATTATAATAAGTATTTGGTGTAGTGGGACGTATTGTAGCAAGAAGACAACACTTAGATTATAGAATGGGAGTTGAATAAGATTGATAAGAAAAAATGGAAACAGTACAATTAGAGCAACTCACAAAAGCTAAGTTGTTTTCAACCAGAGGAGAATGATGCAAAAAAATAGGCCAACCTTTTGGAGGCCATAAATTTTGACCCGTAACTCCATTTGAGCTATTCCACACACCAAAATGATCATATCAAAAAGTTTGATTTTTTCCTAAGTGGATTTATCCACTTAGATTTTATTTCAATTTTTTTAGAGGCCAAATGTGACATCTAAGGGTCCAAAATTAACATTTAATAAATTTTTTGAGAATTTTCTATTTTTAGAAATTGTATATTTTTAGAACCGAAAGTCAAATTCAGTTGAATTTCATTCTGTAGGATAATTTTAGTATTTAGGTTATTTTGAGAAATTTTTAGAGTTGTGTGTGCTTGCATATGAAGCTTACTATAAATAGTGGCTACTAAAAATAGACATTTTTTTTAGATTTTAGATTTTTTGAATTTTTGCATGTCAACGCTAAATTCTAAGTTGAGGATTATTTAAGCATGGTTTGGATTTGTAATTATTTCAATAAATCAATACAAATCAATTATGAGTATTGTTTCAATATCTTGGCCTATTAGTAATTTTCTTGTTCTTGATAGTTTTCAGGTTCATTAGCCTCCTAGCAAGCTCATGCTTCTTGGATCTAACTCATGCTAAGCATTCCACTTAAATATCTTACTAATAACCTCCTTTTTTAGTGCTTTCTTATCTATAGGTAATCCTTCCAAGACAAAAATGAGCTCTCTACATTCATCTAGATCATGCGTGCATCAACAAATAGGTATTTATGCCACACCCTTATTACTAGTTTCTTATCTCCTTTCAAAATTAAGAAATGAGCAGAAATTAAGAGAAACACATACAATGAGCAAAGGGAAAGTAGTCAACTTGGAAAGTAAATGCTAACTAAGAGGTCATCTTAAACGTTGTTAGATTACTAAAGTGTTATTTTAGATGTGATATAGAAGTTGGATAAAAGTAGGGAACTAGAAAGTAATCTATGGATGGTTTCAAGATGTTTAGGATAAAAGGGATTTGTATTGGTAATGGTATTGGCTTGGTATTGGGGCCTAACCACTCATTTTAAAATCTTGTAATGATAAGGGTGTCATGTACTTTACCAATAAATACCATTAACCATGTGTTCATACTTGGCTAGAAAACCAAGTCAGTTTTTCCCTTGGTGATGAAATTCAAGTAGGTAGGCCTTTGGTAGATAATTGTTTAAATGTGTTTTTAAGATTATGTGATTTAGTAGTGTGTCCAAGAAAGAGAAAAATAGTGCAACTAAATAGTATATTGAAAAACCACCTAATTAGACTATGTGATCTATTCTAAGCATGCAAATAACTAAAAATAAAAGTGTGAAGTAATTATTAGCATATAGATGTTAATTCTAACTTTGAAACATAGTACACTATCAATTCAGATGATAGTATATGCCAAAATTATATAACATAGTCGACAGTGTTGTTACTATACTACTGAAGCAGAGGTCTATTAAAAATTATTGGTAGTGTTGACCTAGTCTTGCAGATAAAAAATAGAATACAAAACTAGGTTGACCAGGTCAACCTAGTTTATTGTATAAGGGTAGTTTTAAAGACTACAAAGTATGAAAAATAGATTTTTTATGAATAATAGAAATGATAGAGAAAGAGAGAGAGGAACCTTGGTGGGCTAGAAGATGTAGAAGAATGTGAGATTGATGTTGAATTGCCCTGAATATTACTTACAAATTATGCAAACTATGTCAACCTAGTTTTGTAGCTCCCTATTTGCTGAAACCTATGAAGATGACTTTATCAGCCTGGTCAACTTTGTATGTTTTTATGAAATCTTGGAAGATGACTATATTATCCTGGTTGACCTAGAATGTTTTCTAGAGCTGAATAAGAGTATAGTGTCAACATGTTTGACCCAGTACCCTGTCTAGAAGTGAAAACCTATACTATGTTGACCTACTCAATCTAGTAACCTATATCTGATGAATACCTACATAAATATAACATTCATTTTGATGCAACTATGTGTTAAATCTATGCACAGAAGTTAGAAACTATATTAACCCTATCAACCTAGTATCTAAAATATAGAAAAATAATAAATAAAATGATAGAATAATGAAAAATGTGAAATAAAACTTATAAGGGTTAGATTCATGTTGGTTTCACTAGAATGTATGCAATTATAAATGCATCAAGTCTATAAATCAATCCTAATTCAAAGAAGATAGATCTTACGTACACTTGTGATTGAGGATACATTAGATAATTGGAAACATGACCAATATGTGGATCCACTAGACCCAAGTAGGGGATCTCTTATCAGAACAATAATACTAAGGAGGGTTCTAAATCCTCTAATCAAGCACAATCATGAAATAACCCTAACTAAGCCTTATGTTTTGATATTCACTAAACTAATAACAAGTAAATTAAAGACTAATCTAGTGCCCACCAAATCTTGTGGCATAAAGTGGGGGTAATAAACAATAAAAGTAAACATGCATAAAAGACATATATTCACATCAATGTATATGAAATCTTAATGCATAGAAGAGAAGTACAAATGCATATCTAACTATTGTTACAAAGGAGGAACAAAGTTAGGAATACTTACCTTTGAAGATGAACCCACTGAACTTCAATCTCTCCCTTGGCCAAGGTGATTCACAAGAGTTTATTGTGGTATGTAAGGATGAAAAGGATAAATCATCTTTATAATACACAACCTATCAATGTATCCATAAGACAAGATCTATATCTCCAAATAAAGTATGAAACCCTAATCTTGTTCCTCAAGTAGATTGATGCATAAGCAGATGCACAATAACTCTTACTTATTATTTTTTTATCTAAATAATGGTGAAATGATCTTGTATGTATAGGCAGATTTAACCCTAATCCCTTTTGAAAGTTTTGGTCGATAGGGTCAACCTAGTTGACTAAGTACTATTATGGACAAAAATTCACCAGGTCATGGGCTAGGTCAACTAAGAGCTGACGTAAACCCTAAATGAATTTCACCCATAAGAGTACAAGGTTGACCCAGTTGACCTAGTACTATAATCAATCAAAAGGGGTTTTAGATTATGGAAAAAAGATGAAAGGTAAGAAATGACTAGAGGAGCAAATAAGAGAGAATAACAAGCTTAGGGATATGGTTTTTAGGAGATAAGTGTGTAGATAACAAGTGGAAAAAGGGACAATAATATTATGAAGCACCAATGGTCTTACCCACCCCTTTCCCAGTGCACCCCTTAAGGTGTGCACTCAAAGATATTGAGACTCGATGGGTTCTTGCAAGATAAATAACATCAGTAATTTATAAAATTTTGAAAATATTATGTGTATATAAATCCTACAGGCAATAGTTTTTTTTCTTTTTATTTTGACCATATTTCTTAGTATTGGATTGATCTTATTTAGTGTTTGTCTTATTGGTTTGATGTTTTCCATGTAAATGTGATGACTAAATACACTTTGGTGAATTCATTTCATGTCACTATACTCCCAAGAAAAGGCTTTTGTATGGATTTTCATAAATTTTCCTAATTATTGTCTAGCTAATTATTTATGTTTAATATTTTTCCTAGTTGGAATGTTAGTTATTTTATCCCTAGATAAATTGAACTAATTTTCCTATATTCACTCATGAGAGAGTTCAAGAGGAAAAGATGAGGTCGTAACATTTGGAAATTATTTGTCTTTGAAAAAGGATTCTCATAAAATCACACCTATAGGGGATTAAAAAAATGCTAAAATAAAAGTTTCTTGACTTTCATGTGCCCAAATAACAACTCTCTGCTAGAGAGGTGTGATCATATTTTTTATCTTAAGATCCCTCAAGGTTGTTTTGGTAACTTTCCAAAGATGCTTTGGTAAATTTTGACTCCATACTAGGCATCTATAGATCTAGACTACACATCTTTGAAGCCAGATTAGGTAACTCTAGAGCCAAATTGGGTAACTCTGGAGCCAAATTGGGCATCTCTGAGGCCAGACTGACTTCTTCAATGCAAATTATTAACTATTATTCTAACTCATTTACATGTTTTTTTACCACTACAGTAAATAAAGAGGAATAATATTTTTTATTTCTCTTATTCATCTACAAAAATGATTTTTGGAATCTAGAGATGGTTTTTTAGGTGGATATAAATAAATTTTATTTGCTTTTAATCCATTTGAGATGGTCATATCTTTAGATTTAAAATCTTTGAGTGTTGTAACTGTGACCAACCATGGTCTCTCTAGGATCAATACATAACATAATATTTTACTCTTTGGTTGAAGTATCATGAAATCCATAGGGTATTCCCAAGATTATATTGTTACTAAGACATCTTCTAAAACTCCCTTTAGTTTGGCAATGGATTGATTAGCCATCTATAGTACTGTAGTAATCATTTTCACTCCAGTTAAGGAGAGTGATTTAAATGTGTATAATGTCATAACATTGATATTATCTCCTAAGTACATTAACACATTAAGTATTTCCTTCTTTCCTATAGTTACAGTGATAATTGGCCTTTTAGTGTCTCCACATTTTGATAGAAGTAATTTTTGTGCTAAGAGGTAAACAAATTTTCCATCTACCTTATGGTCTTGGGATATTGTTTTCTTATCCTTGGGGTTTTAATACACAAACCTTTAATGATTTTATTAAGTTATGTGATGTCTCTTATTGCTTTCAGAAATGGTATCTCAATACTTAGTTTTCTTAGTTCCTAGACTAAATTAGATTTACTTTTATTCCTTAAGTCTTTCAGGAAGAAGAATTGGTGAAGGATATTTTCCTAAGGATTTTATTTTTATTTCATGTTTTATTTATCTTTGATTAGCTCAGTAAGAGGGCTTGAACTTTATTTTTCAATCATAATTTCTATAATGGTGATTGGAGAACTAGTTAATGTCTTGCATGAACATAACTGAACATTACTATAGTCAATGTCATTGACCCCATATCTCCTTATTTAGTTCCATAGATAAGGGTTAAATTTATATTCTTTGGGTTTTATACTAGATATGCAAGTAATTGAGGTTGATATGCTTGCTTGATTTTTTGAGGCTGAGTAGTCACAAGAGACACCAACACTTGTTGAGGTGGAAAACTCTTATTGATTTGACATTTGAGGTACCCATAGTTGATTCATTTTTTGAATCCATGGTTGCTAGTTTTGATGTGATAACCATGGATATGGTTATGTCCACTCTTATGGAGGTTAAATTGGTGGTCCCCATGTTTACGGAGGTATTGGTCTAGCCCATGACATCATCAATGGATTGGAAGGAGCTCTCAAAATAAATTGATTTTGATTTTAATTTTAAGATAAATTTTTCTCTTGTCTTTGTATATAATTGATATCTTTTGTGGGTTAGGTAATCTATTTAAATTTATTCTTAAGAACAAGAATAATGACATAATTCTTTGTGTTGTGGTCATTTTTATCACAAATACCACACATATATGTTATGTCAAGATGACAATCTTAGAGGGCATGTTTCAACCTACATATTGGGAAATACATAGCTAATAGTTCAGTAGTGGAATTATATTTCACTTTAAATCCATATAATTTATCTTTTAATTGATCTAAATTTTTTGTTTTAAGGTTTTAAAATTCATTTATGAGCTATCCTACATCATTATTTCCTTTTCCTATTTTTAGCTTCCTAATACTAGCTCTTGTTCTTGATTAATTTCTACATAGTTTAGCAATCTCATTGAGACCTAGTTTATTTATGTTTCCTCTTCCCATTAGGTTCAAATATTCTCTAGCATCATCATTTAATCCCTTTAATAAACCCATTTACTCAAATCTTATTCTAACCCATATCCATATCTTCTATGTGCAAAGAGGAAATGGTCAAGATATTCTTCCATATTCTCATCTTTTTTTGTCTTATACGAAAGAATTCCTCTTTTATATCCCTTACTTTACAATAGTCATGATATTTGTCTAATAATCTATTTTACATCTCATCCTATGTGTGATCAGAATTTAGTTTTAAGCCCATAAACCATCTCATGGTTGAATCCTTGAGTGTCGAAGGGAAAAATTTAACTTTGTGATTACATTTGTATAATCATAATTTCGACATAAGACTTTAAACTCAAACAAAAAAGGTCAAGATCTTCTATGGACAATTACCTAAAAATTTGTAATATGGATGGGGATATGTTATTTACTGGAGCATTTTCATCTTGATCCAGGACAATAGGATAGGTAAAGGTTCTTCCTTTTGGTTTAGGTCTACCTACCTCAACCCTATTTTGTAGATTGTTTCCCAGATTGTCTCCCATGTTTTCCAAACAGATATTATATAGAGTTCCTTTGGGATGTGTTAAATCATTAGAAGTGGCTATAAGGCTACTCAATCAAGATTTAAAATTTTGGTGTATAATATTATTTAGCCTTAATTGCTTTGTTTGGAATGATGCACTTACCTTTGGATAATGTTATGAGAGTTCATGTGAGGTTAACAATGGTTCTTCTTCAACAATTTGAAGTTATTTTTCTAGGTCTTTTGTTACACTTTATTATTGTGACCTACTTGTGCTTGTGATTTTTTAAAGATCTTATGGATATATCTTCCCTTTCAATCTCTTTATTTATTCATAAATTTATTTCATTTATAGGAAGTTTTTATTAATTAACTGTCAGTTTAGGATATTATACCCTATTGATACTTAGAAAATATCTAAAAATGGGATTAAAATAATGAGGGTCATTGTGTCCTCTTCATTTAATCAACTGAGTCAAGTTGATGTCATATCAAACCAAGGTTGATGTCTAATGGAAATCAATATTAAGGCATGCAAGATAGTGATTAATATCTATCTATTTGGAGGATTTGTGAATCATTTGCTCATAAAGATCTAATCTACTTACTTGAACTGAAAGCTAAGCTATTGCTTGTAAAATTAAACACTCTTTGATAAATTGGAATGCTTGGAAGGAAAACACACTTTACTAGAATGAAAAATTATTTAAAGGAAACATACTTTCTATAATGCAAAGCCTTTTGAAATAAGCATGTTTTGTTGTAATTTAAATTACTTTTGAAGGAAACACACAATTAATCTAGTTACAAGATTGGGATTGCTTTGAAAGGGAATGTTGTGAAAATTCAAATAACTAAATTAAAACACACATGCATTAACCACACATAGAGACCTGCAAGTTAGAATTTGTCACACAACACATTTCATAAAGTAATGAAGGATAAGAACACACAATAACACAAAATATAAATACCACAAATGATCTTGGTTCCTTAGTTAAGCGTGTCCTTGATCTCTTTGAAATAGGATTAGATCACACTAGACTTATATAAATACCATGAAATCAATTCTTCATTAATTTTTGAAATGCTTACAATGTTGGAAAATCTTAGTTCTATGTTTCAATCATTTACTTGTTATGTACTCTCTTTGTTCTATGCTCTACTCCGTATATAAGCATGAAGACATTGTTTATATGTGAAAACACTTTTACAACAAATGATCAAAATAAACTAACCTCCTAATAAAACCATAACTAAATAAGATTTTTTTTATTGAAAATAGAAAGATAACAACATCCTTTCGATGTTTCAAGAGACAAATTGGTGGAAGAGTGTTGGCATCAGTTCTCATGTGCTAATTTTCGTTGTTGCTAGTTACAAATTCTTATTTCACTTGAAACCATATCTATTATAGAAACAAACCTCATTAAAATACTTACAATTGTTTTTAAAAAGGGTACTATAAATACTTACAACTATAAATACACATATTACTTTAGGAAAGTTTATACATGACTTTTATAAATGTTCTAAAAATAGATTAGCAATATGGTTTTCACAATTATTTAAAGTATTAAAAATATCTATTAGCGAGCTCCTATAAGCCTTTAAAACCAATCTAATAATATTTGGATGTAATTTGGCCACCTCTGGAGCTAGACCGATGATCTTTGGAGTCAGATTGATGGACTCTAGAGCCAGCTTGGTGATATCCAAAGCTAAATTGGAGATCATCAGAGTTGGTTTGAGCTAATCTTCTAAATTCCTTTTGCTTGCCATAATAATTTATTTTTCTATAGTACATCTAGATGACTTATATACATAAAACTAATGATTTTTCATGCAAAAGGTTAGAACAAAGTAGTGTAAATAGACAATTTTAACATGCACATAGTAAGCAAAATAAAGTACTCATTTTATACTTTGAATTAGTAATGAATTATAGAATGCACATATAAATACACTTTAAAAGAAAGGTTCTTTAGTAAAAATGAGGTCATTACTTGGATATACTAAGCTATCTTATGGACTCATCCCAAATATCCTTGATATGCAACACAACAAACTAAGATATGAAAATACCTCATAAAATCTACATATAATGATTTCAAAAAAATATAATAAACCTTAAAATAGTCATATATGACCCAATTAAATAAATTTCTAACCATGTGCATGGTATAAGATGGTATAAGATAATACAGGTTCACCAAAATATGATAATATGGGAAAATGGGTTTAAATCACAATAAAACACAACTACTCATACATAATAGAAATATAGACCTAGAAATATTTTAATATAATTAAACAAAAAATAAAAACTAATTACATATAAAAAATATTATATAATAAAAAATACATTAAAATATGGGTTTATTAATAATATTTAATTTGTTACAAGTTTGAGGATAATCATTAGAAATAGACAATAGAGAATAAGTCTAGAAGGTAAGAAAAAAAAACTTAGGAAACTTGAGACAAAACAAAGAGATGATTTTTGGAGTGCACTCTTCCAAAAACACTAGTGCTTACTTCTCTTAATGCCAGGTAATTGTTATGGAAACAATCACATAAGTAAAATATAATTTGAAAAAAGTATTCTTCTACTCAATAACTTCAAAAATCTTGTTCATTTTTTTCAAAAATTTCACACATCTTTAGGAAACTATTTTCTTTCTTCACAACCCTAAAAACTCATCACAAACCAATAAAAAATGGGGGAGTCAATGAGGGGCATGTTTAACCCTCCACCATGTGCCCCCCTTCCCATGCCATTATTATCATGCTCCTTAGCATGAAATAAATTTGAAAAACAAAATTAATTGCACTTCATTAACAAAATTTTGGATGTAACCCCTAATAGTATATGGCTTTTCATGTTAAAATGAATGTGGCATAAGGATATAATTTATCTAAATCTGCTCTAAATCTACTATGAATTCTCTAGTTCTTTTTTATCACTTTCACAATAGGTATGGTCTATTCAATAAACATGTCTCTTACTTTCATGTTCACTTGTTGTTTTATGTCTTATTTGAATTAATACACATGCGTATATATAAACTTCTCAAATTCACATTTAATAAAAAATAATTATGTGATATAAAACATCATGAGTAGAAAAAGCAAAAAAAGAGGAGCACATGCCATTGGAAACTCAAATTAAAAATCAATAGGGTCCACTCTAGATTCACACACAATACAATTCATGGAAACATGTCAAGACCTCAAAGAAAATAGGTAGGGAGGGGAGATAAAAAGAGGGCTGAGAAGGGAAAATTAAAAAAAACATCATATAATAAGAACAAAACACAATGAAAACATGTAAATAAAGAGCCAAATATGAACCCATGATAAAAACACTCATAAATGCCCTACAACAATATAATTATATAATTAAAACTATCTCTAGACCAAAATTAGGTGTGTATAGTGATATATGAATATTGGATAATAAGTGAATATTTTGGAAGAGAATTTATGGGTGGAGTTGGCATAGAAATGGTAGGTGTAGGGTTGACATAAGTCATAGTAAATATGGGGCTGAAAGCTTACAATTTGTTTTGAGAAATTAGAGGATTAAGAGTTGGTTTCAAAATAGATTGAGAAAGGAAATTTAGAAAATGATTTAGAAATAAGAGGATTAAGAGATGTTTGGGTAATGGATATATCACAAGAGAAACCTACACATGCAATTTTTTATATGATATTCATTATATTTACAATATCTTAGGGGGTTTATATGAAAAAAATCTTAAATTAGCTTCTTGGAGTTATATTTACTCACAAGTAGATTGAGAAGAATTTTAACTATTATCAATATTTCCATTGGCTTGAGTATTCAAATTTTCATCACGATCAAAAATGTTTTCTATATTTTCATTCAAAATTATATTTTGAAGCACATTCTCATTTACATTCAAAGAACAAATTATAATATTTTTCACATATTTATTCCTAAATTTGGATTCCATTTTCTTTATCATATCTAATTTAGCTTTAACTAAAGGAGTTTTGATAAGATTTAATGCTTTTTCACAAAGTTTAACCAAAAGAATTTTGATAATTTTTTTTTTTAAATTTATATTAAATTTGACACTTCTTCTAATTGAAATCACATATTTTGTTTAATTTTGGTACTATAAAATAAATTTAAATATGAAATAAAATGTACATAGCATATAATATTAGAGGGCTAAAACATATAAATTCTAGTGTTAAAACATATAATATGATCCACATTGAAATGTAATTAAATTTTTAATGGAAAAATATCTATTAATAATATAGGTTATACATAGCCAATCATATAAAAATTAATTTATATGTTATTTGTCAATATATTAAAAATGTTTGCTCGATTGCCCTTGTATTTCAAACATTACAATGAGAACTCTACTTAGTGTGGGGCAGTTTTTTGTAGAGAACTCCCTGATCTAGTTAGTTTTATTTGATAATCTAGTGCTAATCTACCTAAAATAAAGTGCATAAAATGATATTTGGAATGGGGAAAAGTTAAATAAATAAACATATAAAATGGTGATATATTAGAAAAGAGTGGGAGGATCTTCTACGCATAAAAATATAGTACTATCATTATGTAATAAGAGAAATAAACACAATAAAGAAAATAAATTGTAAATTATAAGTAACACATTATTTATGGAGTTGCAACAGTAAGACAAGTTAAGGGGTAGACAAACAAGAGCCACGATAGATTTAACACTTGCAAGAAGTGTGCACAATCACATTTTTTTCCAATGAGAATTTGACATTTTCTTAGATAGCAAAAAAACAATGCGACTTAAATATGAATCAGTAGACTTATAAAGTCAAAGACATAGACACCTTGTTCAGATGGGCAAATTACAATATATATAAGAATAGGGGAGGAAGAAGAATTAAAAGCTCAGCGGCGCACTGCCCTATGTAAAGGAGAATTGAATATTTTTTTCGCATTTGTTCTTTATTGTTTAACTTTTCAAGGAAACGAAAGCAATCTTTCATATTTTCATGATGCATATATTGCACAACCCTGTCCATATTTGCTCGCCACACATTTTTCTTATTATGAACGCCTCAAGAAATCTTCCCCATATTTTTCATGATGTTCATGTTTCTTTATGTATTTACTTGTTCTTGTTTTAATTGTAGCGAATTTTGTTATCAATCCGAAGTTGAAATAATCTACAATTTAATGCGGCTCTTTTTTAGTCAAATTAATATAAATAGATATGTTAATAATGTCCACGAGACCAAAAATAGTCTATAAATCTCAAACCAACAAAAACATAACTCGAAAAAATAGAGAAACTATTGAAAAAAAGCTCCCAAATTCGAGTGTACTCACAAAATGGGAAAAGGGAGTCTAAAAAAACTAGATACAAATTTGGCTAGTGTGAAAGCCTAATGAACATTTCCGCATCACCCAGCTGACTATTTGGACCAAAAAAAAATGCATTCCACACGTTGGTGTACCTTAATCCAAACATTTATAACGAATAAATACGCCCCTATTGCGTACGTTAATTCATTAACGTGCATATTTTAGGCCACGTGGACGAACATCATCATAGCGTATCTATGCATTATTTTCCCAAAACTTTTATCATTGAATTTAAGATATAATAGGGGTTTAGTATCCGAGAATTATTAAATTAATAATAAATAATTAATATTGATTATTAAAATTACTAAATGATGACATCGGTTTATGAATATTTAATGAGTTTTTTAATTGAAATTAGGCTCGAAAGATAAATGGATCTAAGTTAATAGGTAAAGATACATATAAAATAGAAAATTAAATTTGGTTGGTTGATTTTATTATTATAAAGTTCGAGAGACATGTAATGTTTAAAAATGATTGCTGAATATGATGAGTTGAGAATGATATATAAACCATCAAAAGTTTTATTCTTAGTGATGTATGGACCGTCGAGTTTTATTCTTGGTAATGTGTGGACCATTAAGTTTTATTTTTGGTAATGTATGGACCATCAAGTTTTGTTCTTAGAAAAAAATAAAGAAGCAAAATTTATTTTGATTGTGTTCGTTTGATTTGAGGCTCTAAAAACTTCATTTGGTTTTTTGCATTTTTGTTTAGATTGTGAAGAAAATGGGTATTTTTTATTTTTATCGTAATTGAATAACTAAATTCAAAAATTGTCAAGAAAATAATTTTTTCTTTAATGTACATAATTGATATACAATATCAAAAACAACACTTTGTTACGTAGGGACTCTATTTATCAAGAAAAAAGGGCGCATGGTGTAGATAGAAAGGTTGAAGTCAAATGCAGAAGACTCAGTCAAAGAATGGTTCTCAATGGATTATGGAAGGCATTCTGTCTTGATGCAGAAGACGATTGACTTCGATAGTTGGCCAATATGTTATTCCCTTGGCTTCCTCAACAAGTGGATGTTGGGGTCCATCATTGTTTGTTCTCCATATTATGTTGGTTGTGTTTTGTTTTGGGCACGGTTTCTTGTTGTTTGTGAGGCTTCTGCTCTACTGACTGCAGATTGGATTTAGGAAGAATCCTAGGTGTTATGTTGTTTATTGGCAGATTTTTTGCTCATGTTTTGATTTTTTATTTCTTTTGTCGGCATATCTAGGTTGGGTTGTGGGATGACCTGGGGTTTGTGGTTGTATTGAATGATTTGTAGTTGATTTGGTTGACATTGTTTTGGGTTGTAAAACCCTGTCAAAACTATCTTTTTACCTATATAAAGAAAACACTTCATTACATAAGCAAACAAATAAAATGCAATCATAATATGTAAGTAACATCATGTATTTTTGTACTTCAATTAATATTTTAATAATTTCTCACAATAATAAACTTGTAAAAATAAATCTTCACCAAAATATTAAATTAAAATGTTTTATAAAATACATACAATTTATTAACCTATTATCAACTCTCTCAAACAATTTATTTTTTATTTTTTCAAATCTCACCAAACATAAAACATGTTATTAAGAAGATCTGATCTCAAATAAATTCTGACAATAAAATTTAAAAAACTAGAATAATTCTTACTAGGTGTGAAAACTTTAGTGAAGAAAGTATGTGAGGCATTTGTCCCCATAATGTCCTACAAAAATTTATCTCGCCACATCAAGTAACTTATCCCATTGACTTGTTAGTTCTTGATTGATGGGACAACATATATGGAGAAGGTTAAATTAGGTGACCACCATTACTAAAGCAGACAGAGATTAGGCACTGATGACTCCCTATATAAAGCAGAAAATGATTGGTGGGCAAACATGTTGACAATAGCATTATCATGCCGTGTGGCTAGGGTTTGTAAAAGCTTTGTTAAAGTCTATTGTAACGTTGGTTGTGTCAATCAACATAAAGGCTAAGGGCAATGATGACATTACATGCACGTCATGAGATGAAATACATAATTCATCATTTTGTAAATCATGACATTCCACTCACTGTTAATACGTTTGATCATTGATATCACATAATCCAAAAAACCATCACTTCAGAGGGAAATGCTCATGATGATGTATTATTCCACAATACATGTAAAATACATTCAAGAGTGTTTAATCTCTTTAATTAATTAGGCCAATAAAGTCAAAGGTTTTGTTGTAAATTTGTTTTTACAATTCGAATTTGGAAGTATGTTCTTTCAAGTTTTGTCTTTTCTTTTAAATTCTAGATTAAGATGTCAAGACAGTACGATTAACATGAGTGTTGAGGAAAATAGATCGAGGAATTTTATTAGAAAAATCTATTGATTTTTCAAGCTTTTAAGCCGCCTCTTTGCCAACAACTTTTTCTCTTTCCATGCTTCCCTTTCCTTTTTTTGTGTTGTGTTTTTTTTTTAATATGGTTTTGTAAATTTAAAGTTAATATTTGTATTAATGTTAAGAACAAAGAAAGAAGATTTGAGGTGGAAAGATTTTAATTGGAGGTGGAAGATTTGGTGCGAAATGATTTTCAGTGAATAATAAAAGACCTCATTCGGTATGAGAGAATACAAGCTTTCTCTTGTAGATGAGAAGTGCCTCCTCTCCCTGGGTTCCGTTTTTATTCTATCTTTTTTGCTAAAGATTAGTTGTAGACTTGCAGATTCAAATATGTTTTAGGCATTATCTCTATTTTTAATTGAAGGATAGGTATTTAAGTAGTTGTTGTGTAAATATCTCTCTTGAAGTGTGCTTCTTTTAATGAGGTATCTTGTTTGGCTTATTTCTCATTTGTTTTTTTTGTCTCATTGGTATTTTTTTATGTTGCGAACACTGAGCCCCTTATTGTATCTTAATACCTCTGATCAGAAATATTTTACCCTATCAAATAAAAAGATTGAAACAAAAATATTAATAAATATAAATTATCTTATAAAATTTATTTTAAATCATACATAAAAAATATTTTATAAGAAAATGTTACTTTACATAATGATAAGTGTTGTAACAATTGTTTGATTTATTAAATGAATAATAACAATTATGTATTTATAAATGATTTTGAATATATTAATTCTTATATTAACTTATAACAACTAGAATTTAAAAAGAGGAAAAGACGATAAGGAATAAAGATTTTAAAAAGCTAAAAAATTATAAGAAAATTAATATTACTTAATTTAAATTGTTCATACATAAATAAATACATCAAAATATGTTACATAAAATATTAAAAACTATTTTTAAATGTCTACAAATAATTAAATTTTAAAAAATATATTTTTAATTTCTATCTACTATAATTTATAAGTGAATGGAATCTGAAACCATTTAAATATAGAAAATATAAATACTAAACTACAAGTTGAATATAAATTATTAGTGGTCTTATAATGAAAGACCAAATCAGAAGTTTCTATTGATATAAAGTCTTTTTGATAATTTTTTATGATTATGAATTTTATAATTTTATTTAATATAAAATTAAAGAAAGGTATATGATAATTTATATATAATATTTTATATTTATTTATTTTTTACTCTTTATTATTATTTTTATTGGGTTTTGTTTTTAAATATAATATATTTTATTATGTAATATTTAAGATTTATTTTATTATAAGTTTTATATTTTCCCACTTAATATTATTTAAGTAGTTATGTTAGGTAAACAACTAATAATGGTAGGTGGCTCATTTTATAAACTATTAATAGATTTATTGTATTTAGCTGAAATACTATGTCCATAGCTTGCATGGAAAACTATTCATTTATTATAAATAAATATTTGCCTTCTCTATATAATCAATCTATTTGAATATAACTATAATATTATATTTATCATTTTTTTTTTAGAGAAACATTTCTATAAATTTGGATTTGTTAGTGTAATCTACATTTTGGGTTTACAAATGCCTTCATTTATTTTATTCATGTGTAGTTATTATTGCTAGGGTTATGGGTACATGATAAATGTATTGTTGTTAGTTTAAAATTTATTAGAAATAAAAGGTTTGTCTATTGTTAAAGCCATAAATTTATATTTAAGAGTCAAAGTATGACAAAGTTTCTCTCACAAAAAAAAAATAGATTTTAAAGGGTTTTCAAAATAGCATAATTTCATAATTTTAGGTATGTATTGATAAAGATATAGGATTCAAAAAATGAGGTTATGAAATATTTTAGAAAAACTAATTTTTTTATAAATTTGATTACAACGATATAAAATTCAATTCAAGCATATGATTATGATGTTTTATTTTGTTTAAAAGTAGATACTGTAAATTAACAATTAAAGTTTTTCTCATATTTTTTTTATGAAGTATTTTAAGAGAAATAAGCTTTAAAATTTAAGTGCTTTTATCCTCAAAACCTTAACATAAGAAAAATGTTGAAAAAGGAGAAAGTCACATTAAAAAAAAGAGTAAGAAATAATTATTGAAAATGTTTATAAATACATTTGATAGTGCCTTTGATAAATTTACCTTTCATATAAATGTGACATTTGAATGTGAAAAATAAATAGTTTCATAGTTAGATTTAGAAGAGATTTGTGATGACTGGTATGAGTAAGTGCATAAAGTTGGGGGATAAAAAGAGGTTTACTCATGGATATACTTTTTTTGAAATTTCACGAATCTTAATTTTTGTAAATAATTTGAGATGGCTACACTGAAAATTTGAAAATGGTATATGAACATAATTTTAGCATTTCAAGTCTATTTTTTAAAATATATATATTTTTAAAATAGTTAAGTATAATTGGGTCAAACATTTAAAATTTGAAAAAGAACTAAATTTTTAAATAAAATAGAGTGGATAGATGGTTGTGCACCCCACTATTTTTTAGCATGGTTTAATATTGTTTGAAACCCTTTGGTGAATATTTAGATAATATATTTTAGATTGTGAGATAAGATATTTTATATTATGACCTATATTTTTTTATATATTTTCAATAATTTTTTTAATTAATTTTATAAGTAAATAGATCCCAAAAACTGAAAAAATGAATACCCAATTGTGTATCCCCTAACTACCTAAAAAAAGTGAAATTTGATTATTTTTAAATGTATGTAGAATTAAGCCTAATTTGTGATCACATAATTTATTTTGCACTTAGATCAACGAAATAAATAAATAAACATGAATAGGCATGTATATTTATGGCATGCAGTGGCCTAAAAAAGGTATAGTTAGAAATCAACTTAGTTTGAACCCTTAAAAGTCAAAAAATTATAAAAACTCATATATTTGGAAAGAGGAGAGCATGCTCATTGTCATGTTAATAATTTTTTGAATTTGTTGTTGAAATCTATAATGTATTTGGTGATGGAAGTTAAAATTTATTATTTACTATCAAAACTTTCAAACTCCACTGTAGATTAACAGGTCCAAGCCTTTGGCTCAAGAATCTAATCCATTTCAGAGCCAAAAGGCTTGGTTTTCTGAATTCAAATTTAAATAATGAATACACATTATAACATGTACATGTTCCCATTGCTTTGCACCCAAAAACATAAAAATATATATGGGAAGGTAATATTACTTAAATTTAATGTGTATGCATTCCTTTAATTTTGCACCAAAAAAACATAAAAAAATCTATGGGAAGGTAACATTTACTTAAAGTTTATATTTACTAAAAGAATGTTAAGTATAAAGAATTTAAATGTAAAAAATTAAGGTCATTTTTAAAAATTAGGGCCACTTTAACAAATTAAATTTCCTAGATTTTAAATTTATTTTAGTAAATATAAGAAATTAGGGTCACTTTGCATATTATAGATTTAGTTTCACAACTACATGCCTTATGATGTGGAAGATAGTTTTTCAAAATGTAATATGGTTAGTACTTTAGGCATTTTCAGGGTCTTTGTATTGAACCTAAGGATTTCAAGACATAAATTTTATAATTAATGTCCATTTTGGTAAACATATAGTCATTTTTTAGGTTTGTGTGCCTTTTGGATTGCTTTTTAGAATTTTTAGGAGTCCTAATTTTATCAAAATTGAAGTTTGTAAACCACTCACTTTGAACTTGATCCAAAGTGGTGTGATTAGGGTAGTACAGGTTACATTTATGACCTACACACATCAAAAAACTAATTTGTGTTTATTTCACTTGTTCATCATCCTTAATCACTTCCTACTCATCCCTCATCATTTCTAATCACTCTCTCCTCATTCCTCATTATCCCTAATCACTCCCTCATTGACCTTCACTATCCCTAGTTAGCTATAATCATTCTTTTATCATCCATAATCACTCCTCCATTGATCTTCACCATTTTTCATCATCCCTAATCACTCCCTCCTCATCCTTCCTCATCCCTAATCACTCCCTCATTGACCTTCATTATCCCTCATCATATCTAATCACTCCCTTATCATCCATAATCATTCCTTCATTGACCATCACCATCCCTCATCATCCATAATCACTCCCTCCTCATCCTTCATAATCCCTAACACACTTTCCTCATCCCTCATCATCTCTAATCACTCCCTCATTGACCCTTACCATCCCTCATCACTATGTCATTGATTCTCATCATCTCTAATCACTCCCTCATCATATGATATCAGTAGGCCTTGTATACACATAATATTTTCAAACTTTATCAATTACTGATGATTTCTCTCTTGTAAGAATCCATCGAGTCTCAATCTCTTTGAGTGCAAGCCTTAAAAGGTACACTAAGAAAATAGTGGGTAGACTATTGGTGCTTCACAAGATTGTTGTACCCTATACCACCACTTTCTATCTACACAAACTTATCCTATACAATTCCCTAAGCTTTGACACCTCCTTTACATACTCCTCCAAGCAATTCATCACCTTATTTAGCACCTATCTAAGCCAAAAACCCTTTTTGACATTTATCAAATAACGTTAGTCTAGGCCAACCCTGTATTAAAATTAATATTAGCATATTATAGGACTAAGTCTACCTTGGCTAACCTAGACTAGGACCTAACTTGCTTTTATCAATTAATGATACAAGGTCGAATAGGGTTGACACTGTCGGCTAAACTTTTTAAAAGGTTTAGTGTTAGATTTGAATATATATACACATTCATTTCACCATTTATTAAATAGATAAAAGAGTTAATTATTCCTTTGTGTTTCTTTATAATCTTTTTTTCCACCATTCTACTTAAGGAGTTATTGATTAGCATTTTACACTTGGAGGGATGAACTTTATCTTGTGAAATCTTGAGATTCATTAGGAGGTCCTTGAATATAGCCCATTATCCATCCTTAGCTTCTTCAAAAATACACAACCTCTTGTGAAGTACTTTTGGCCAAGGGAGACATTGAGTCTCGATGGGTTTGGCTTCAAGATAGGTACCTCTAACTTTACTCCTCTATTTTAGTAGATAGAAGTAACATAAGTAATGTCTTTTGAATGAATTTCTCTCTCCATGCATTAAGGTATATATATATATATATATATATATATATATATATATATATATATATATATATATATATATATATATATATATATATATATATATATATATATATATATATATATATAGAGAGAGAGAGAGAGAGAGAGATAGGGTTCTAAAGCCTCTACTCAAGCAACACCATGTGATAACCCTATCTAGGTCCTACATTTTCTATTATTCACTAAGTATATGCAAAGTAAAGTAAAATCTAACCTAGTGCTCACTAAATCTTGTGGCACAAAATGATGGTAATAAACATGAAATTAAACATGCATAGAATAATTATAATTAAGCTCTCTCTCTCTCTCTCTATATATATATATATATATATATATATATATATATATATATATATATATATATATATATATAGAGAGAGAGAGAGAGAGAGAGAGAGAGAGAGAGAGAGAGAGAGAGAGAGAGAGCTTAATTATAATTATTCTATGCATGTTTAATTTCATGTTTATTACCATCATTTTGTGCCACAAGATTTAGTGAGCACTAGGTTAGATTTTACTTTACTTTGCATATACTTAGTGAATAATAGAAAATGTAGGACCTAGATAGGGTTATCACATGGTGTTGCTTGAGTAGAGGCTTTAGAACCCTATCTAGTGAGATTATTGTCGTAAGAGACCCCTTGGTTAGGTCTAGCAGATCCATCTTGGTTATGAACCCGAATGTCTAAATGTATCAACAAGTAGAAGTGTAAATGTGATTTAACTTGTCTAAGATAGGATTGATTTGTAGGTTAGCTATATTTTACCTTATATACAAGCCTCTTATAGGTTTACTCATCTAGGTCTTCTAGGTCCCCTTTAGGCTTTGTAGCCTTCCTTGCTAGTTTCATACCACATAGTTAACTCCTTATACTAACATGAGGCTCTTGTACTCTTAATTTTGTTACTCACTCAATATACATGGTTTATTATTTTGAAGTACACCACCTTTGCATGACACAACAAACATGATCTTCTCTCAAGGCTTTTAGCTGTCTTTTAGGTCTTAACCTTTCTTTGTATCCTCTTTACCATAATTCAATCCCCTTTGACTACTATTGTATTTTTGAACACCTATTTGAACCTACTTTCATTCCTTTACCTTCTTAGCAATAATCTCCATCAAAACACTGATCCATGTCCACAACTTGGTTCTTGCAGATGACACAGATTTTTGTCATATTAGACCTTATTCATTAGGTTTGTCACCCTTTATAGAGAATATTTCACTTAATATTAACTCATGATGTACCTAATAGGATTTTTATATATTTTTTGACACTATCTAAGCTAACACATAAGCTTATTCCATTCTTTGTACTTAATTCTCACCAAAATGCAATAAAATAGGCTTTTCATCCCTCACTTTTAGGTCCGATCTATTGTTTAAGAGGTTATGGATCCAATCTCATATTAAAGATCATCAAAATGATCTCATGCATTGATTTTCACATTACACATGATAAGGAACACATTCTATTACAATTTTGTTTTTCAAGAGTCTTTGAAAGACTACACCTTTAACCCTATTTTAGGCGTATTTGAAGTCTATTTAAAAAATACAATCATAAATATATTGTCTTCTAGGAACTTTCAAGTTCTAAAACCATTTCGATTGATTGACAAACATCCTTAAATACCTATCTACAAAATTTCAAAGTTTTTCGATAATTTACTAGAAAAATATATGAATTTTTGTTTACTAAACCCTAATTAAAGGTTTACATAGTCCTCCACAAATCTAAACCTAAATTCTACACCAGATTTAAAAACCTGTTTCTCACCTCTTCTTCATTCTTCTCTTTCTTATTAATTTCTTATTTAATATCTTCAAACCTTTTCATATCTTAACTGATATTTAAACTTGGTCTCTTTTCTATTTCAAGAGCCTATAACTTATCTAGACTTTAAGATATATTTATGTTAAGTTGAAGATTAAGAAACATTTACCACATATAACTAAATCTTAATAACCCTTACCATGGAGAGAGTGTATCTAGAGCCCCTTACCATAGGGTTTGTAAAAGCTTTGTTAAAGTCTATTATAGCGTTGATTGTGTCAATCAACATAAAAGTGAACACCAAGGCTAAGGGCAATGATGGCAATATATGCACGTCATTTGATGAAATACATAATCCATCATTTTGTAAATCATGAGATTCCACTCACTATTAATACGTTTAATCATATTTTAATCATATTTTCCAAATTAATCATTTTACCTTTATCATTGATATCACATAATCCAAAAACCATCACTTCGAGGGAAATGCTCATGATAATGTATTATTCCACAATACATTTAAAATACATTAGAGTGTTTAATTAATTATGCTAATAAAGTCAAAGGTTTTGTTTCATTAAAATTGGTTGTAAATTTGATTTTACAGTTCGAATTTGGAAATATATTCTTTGAAGTTTTGTCCCCTCTTTTAGAACCATATAGATTTAGATGTCAAGAGAGTACAATTAACATGACTATTGAGGAAAATAGATTGAGGAATTTTATTACAGAAATCTATTGATTTTCAAGCTTTTAAGATTGAAATAAAAATGTTTATTTATTTATTTCATCAAATATTAATAAATATAAATTTTGTTTTAAATTATATATTATAAATATTTAAAAAAAAAATGTTTTGTAATAATAAATATTGCAATACTATTTGATTGATTAAATAAGTAATAATATTTGTATTTTTATAAATAATTTTGAATATATTAATGTTTATATTAGTTTCTAATAATTAGAACTTTAAAAAGAGAAGTTGATGAGTGTAACTAAATTAAAATAAATTTAAAGAATCAAATAATTTTAAAATATAAAGTAAGGAATGAAGATTTTGGAAAGCCAAAAAATTATAAGAAAATGAATATTATTCAATTTAATTTCTAATAACTAAAATTTGAAACGGAGAAAAGGTGACAAGTGCAACTAAATTAAAATAAATTTAAAGACTTAAATAATCTTAAAATATAGAGCAAAGAATGAAGATTTTGGAAAGCCAAAAAATTATAAGAAAACGAATATTATTTGATTTAAATTAAATTATACATACATAAATAAATACATCAAAATATGCTACATAAAATCAAAGAAACTATTTTTAAATGTCTATAAATAAAATTTATTATTATAAATTAAAATTATAAAAGATAAATTTGATGGTTTTGGTCTACCCTTTAACTTATAAGCGAAGGAAATCTAAAGTCTATTAGATATGAAAAATGTAAATATTAAAATGAAGGTTGTGTTTAAATTATTAATGATCTTGTAATTATATACAAGATCAAAGGTTTCTATTGATATAGGGTCTCTTTGATAAATTTTTATGATTACGAATTTTATAACTTCCCTTATTACCTAACATATATAAAATTAAAGAAAGGTATATGATAATTTATACATACACAATATTTTTTCACATTTTATATCTATTTATATTTTAATCTTTTTTATTATTTTATTTGGTTGTATTTCTAAATATAATATATTTTTTTATGTAGTATTTAAAGCTATTTTATTATCAGTTTCATATTTTACCACTTAACATCATTTTAAGTAGTCGTGTTAGATAAGCAACTAATAATAGTAGGTGACTCACTTTATAAGCTACCAATATATTCATTATATTTAGTTGAAATGGTATGTCGATAGCTTGTGCCAAAAACCATTCATTTGTTATAAATAAATATTTGCCCTTCTCTATATAATCAATCAATTTGAATATAAATATAATATTATATTTATCATATTTTTTAGAAAAACATTTCCATAAATTTGGATTTATTGGTGTAATCCACATTTTAGGTTTACAAGTACCTTCATTCATTTTATTCTTGTGTAATTGTTATTGCTAGGGTTATAGGTAAACTATAGGTGTATCATACCTAGTTTAAAATTTATAGGGAATAAAAGGTTTGTTTATTACTGAGGCCATAACTTTATATTTAAGAGTCAGATTGTGGCAAAGTTTCTCTCATTGGAAAATATACTTTAAAGGGTTTTCAAAAAAGTATAATTTCATAATTTTGGATTTGTATTGACATAAATATATGATTCAAAAGATGATGTTATGAAATATTTTAGAAAAACTACAATTTATAAAAAATTGATTATAATAATATATATTTCAATTCAAACATATGATTGAAGTGTTTTTTTAAAGTAGATATCATAAATTAGCAATTGATTTTTTTTAAATTTTTTATGAAGTATTCTAAAAGAAATAAGCTTTGAAATTTGAGTGTTTTTATCCTCAAAATATTAACATAAGAAAAATATTGAAAAAAGAGAAAGTCACATTAAAAAAGAATAAGAAATAATTATTAAAAAAAATTAAATACATTTGATAGTACCTTTGAAAAATTTACCTTTCATATAAATGTGACATCCAAGTATGAAAAATAAATAGCTTCATGGTTAAATTTAGAAGAAATTTTTGATGAATGGTATGAAGACATCTTTCATTTATTTGAAGATAACTATTTTTAACATATTTTTATGAAATATGTTCCTCTATGATAAATATGATGAACATTCATGTGAATTAGAAATTAAAAATTTAAGAATTATTTATGAACTTCTATTCTATGAAGTACTTCCACTTTATGTTGAATATTTCAAGGGAAAAAAGTATTTGTTGACCAAGAAGAAGAAACTATTGAAGGAAATCATGATCCAGGGGGGAAAGGTGTTTTACATAGAAATGTTTTCCATTGGTAATGAAATCTTTAACACCACAACTATATGTTTACATATTTGTGGATAATATTTATTAAATTTGTTAATTCTTAATAATGTCTTGGTTAAACCACATATAAAATCATTATGGCCATACTAAGAATTTTTAGTCAAGTATAATTATTATATTCATTAAATTCATCAAAAAAGTTTATTTTAAAATCTTTTCAAGTATATGTAGTTGATAATCTCAAACAAAAGGAAAAAGAATATAGATCAAAGTGATCTTAGATTTTGTCCATAAGCATTGGGGATAAATATCCCAAGGAGAAAGGCATGCTTTGTTTCAAAATACAATATATTTTTTAATGTAATATTCAAAGGATATTTTGTTATAAAAATCATATTTTGTTACTTAATTTTGTTTAAGTAGTTGAATTAGGTAATGAACTAATAATCATAGGTAGATTACTTTAGAACATACTAGTAGATTCATTATATCTAATCAAAGTGGTATAGTAGATTCATTATATCTAATCAAAGTGGTATGTAAGTAACTTATGTAAAAATCTATTCACCCTTTATAAATAAAGGTTTATCTTTATTTATGTAATTAATATATTTTTATATCAATAAAATATTATGTTTATCACATCTTTTGGAGAAGTATTTTCTCAATGTGAATTTATAGGTGAAATCCACATTTTGGGTGTGTAGGTGCCTTTATTTATTTTATTTTTGATTTTTGTTTCTTGCTAGGGTTGCAAGTATGCTACATGTATTACATTTATCCACATACCATGTCTCTCAATCTTTTTCTCTTTTCTCTATTGTGTTCATATGGTGTATTTCTAAATATATACTACATCAACATTTATAATGCCTTAATACATTTCAATATAGATGGATATGTATCTTATGCTCATTCATCATCCAAATGGTTGGGTTAAAATATGAAGCTCTATATGATGTCCCATATAGGTGTAAGGCTAAGAATTCCATGTTATTTCTAGTTTTCATCATGGTCATTCCATAATATGTTTGGATTCTTGTGGTATACAATGAAGCTTATTTCATATATATGAAGAATTCCACCAACATCATCCCCAAATTTAAGATTCGTATGTTTTATTGAGATAATAAGAGTAACATACACTTTAGAGAGAATACCATTTGATATCACCAACTCATAATTGACTAAGTCAAAACTGACCAAATAGATGTTACTTTATCTATTTCTTTAAAAAAATGAAATTGATGATTCTTTGTGACTTATTTCCAAAAACATGAATTTGAGTCACTCCATTAAAAAAACATAACTGTAATAATTATATTTAATAAAATAATCATCACATTCCAAAATTTTATACTCAGCCTAAACATCTTACATGGGAAGGATTTCCTTGTAGGGTGATAATATGGAATTGTGGCACAGTTTAAGATGATATGAAAAAATAGCACTTAGTAAAAAAAATAAACAATAAAATTAAAAAATATTAAAAATACAAACATGTTACAACATGATTATAATAATTTTTATTTTAATAGGTATACATATTATATTTTTGGGTGTTATATTTACCTGCCAATCTAAAGTATACCATAATTCCATGGCATCACCCTATATCTTTATAACACTATAAATTATACTAAACATGTGTAATGAAAATGTTGATAAATGTTGGTACATAAGATGAGATGAGAAATTAAGGGTTAATTGAATGCAACAAAGGAGTACAAACGGTTACTTGTAAAGTGTAACATAACACAATGGTTTTGTTTATGTAAAGTATGAACTAGAATACACATTAGAAGAATTAATTTAGTTTTTTTTAATGAATAAATTACAAAAACATAAAAAGATAAAATCAAATATGAAAGTGTTTAATCAAATAAAGTTATTATGTAAAAACTATAAATACAAATATATATATTTTAAAATTAAAAATAGAAAAATACAAAAAAAGTTTATGACTACACCTTACTTCCATTTGACTATAATATGGAAGAAAGGACACATTATATAAATAAACTCATAACTTACCAAAGGTTGTAATCTATAAATATATGTAAGGATTGGATCTTATGTTGTGTGTTACTATTTTTTTCATTTTACTTTACTAAGTAGTTTTTTTGGGAAAAAAATACACATAATTTTCTAAGATTTTCTTTATATTTATAATTAATTAAATAAATAGAGGAAAAACTATTATATGTAATAAATATATCCAAACAAACATGCTAATATATTTATATTATAAAAACATGTAAAAAAGATATGGAAAATAAGTTTACCATTATAGAAATATGTTGTCCATGCACACAAAAAAAAATAACATCAAAAATAGTAAATACTTATAATGTAAAGATACAAGTTATGTTAAAATGATGCAAAACATCAAATAAAAGTGATAATGATGGGATTATTAAAAAATTTATGTACTAGAGAAAAAGATTTCTAGCATCATGACCACTTTAATTGCATCATGACCACTTTAATTTTAGGTTTCAAATGATTCCAATTCAACTTGTAATATTACACTATGAGTCTATACTAGCTTCATTACCTTTTCTCTATTATAGTTATCTAAAATAATAAATATAATCATTTATATTATCATACTCCATGTAAAAAATTATTGTGTAAATATTTCAAAAAATAAATATTATTAATGATATTTATGATCACATTATTTCATATTTATCAACAATCATTGATGTTTTTTATTAACATATCATTGGTATGTGATAGCAGAATGAAGACATGATTGTGTAACTATTCCAAAAGTCAAATAATAATAGTATCTCCAATTAGATAGACAAAAAAATTAAAAAATAAATCCTAAAAAATATTTAATGATTTTTTAAAATTTTGAAAAAATATATATGCACTAGAACTTTGTATATATAAGCTAAAACACATATAATTGACTAATATCAATGATCAAAACACAAAATATTTTGAGAGAAGATTAAAAGTGTATAAGACCTCTTTATGCAATATGTTATTATACAACCATCTATGACATTAAAAAAAAATGTCAATATTATATAGGAATGATTATTAGGGTAATAAGTGTTGAGATTATCTAAATAAGATCTCAACATGTATTTTAAGTGTAAGTTAAAAAATGTCAACTCACAATATATAATGATTGTAACTTAGATAATACATAACTAAAAATGTCCTTAAAATATAAAACAAGTGAAGGTATTGAATGTAATATTGAACTTCATCTTAGAAATTGATATCTTAATGACTGTAAATATGGAGTATTTAATTTGGTTTGTATTTACGAGAAATACTAGCTTGTGTCACTTTGTTTTTTTAATTTCTAAGTGGTAGGTTAATATTAGTTTCAATGTATTCATTGGTAAAAAAATTCAAGGAAATAATTTTTTTTTGGTTGATGCATATGAAAAGTATCTTATTATGTTTGAAATTTTATTTTTCATATCTATTTTTCTCTTGTATTATGATACATGAATGCAATTTTTTTTATTTGGTTTTCACCAAGGGATGCATCCAAGATAATATTAAAATTCATCTCATAATTTAAAGAATAAATTAATATAAAAAAATTATTTTCCCACGCAATAAAAAAACAAAAAATTAAATAGAAAAACCCATAAATAAAAAACACACAATATGCACTAAAAATGGCTAAACAATGGAGCCCACATTTTTGTATAAGCTTATTGTCGAATAAATTATGCCATAAGGGTAGATGAAAGATAATGGGGGATAAAAGGGTGGAGGGATTTAAAGTGACTCTTTTCTAAAAATACCAATAGTTTAACTTGGAGAGAGTTTTAAAGAAACTTAACAAAATAATTTGACAATAATGTAAAAATATAAATTGTAGAATTTGGATGTAGTTTCTAAATATATAATTTTTTTAATACCCAGATGATAATGATAATGGATTGACACTTCTTTGTGAAAAAATAAGGAGACTACATGTGTCCAAATACATTTTTTTTAGTAAACAAATGAACTGTTGTATGAAATTTCAGATATGGATAGATGAAATGTCAAAGATAGGTCAAGATATTTTTTATTAATTTTTTAAAAAATAGATATTTTTTAAATAATTTTATAAGTCAAGATAGCTATAAAATTGGAACTGCAAATGTAAGAACACAAATTTCAACCTTAACTTCATAAAAATCATTTTTTTAAATCATAGCCAACAATGTGTAGATTGGTCAAGTATAAGTTCTATAAACTTTTGATTAATAGTCATAAATTTATAAAGGTATTTGTAATGATATGAATATAGTCCATAATATGGTATGTTGTGTATAAATTATTAATAATTAAAAACAATAGTTTAACATGAAAAAAATTATATATTCAAAAACTACACTTTTTCCTCTTCAAACCTATATTTAAAAATAATAATAACTTTTTTTTTTACCTAATTATATGTGTCAACAAAGATGAAAAATACTCCTAAATTTCCTAAAAACCATGTGGACTGCTCCATGGCTGCTTTTAGGCTAGGTTTGGACCTCCCCAAGCCTATACCCAAAGCAATTTTGGAAGAAAAATGTAAAATTCAAAGCTTGAAATGTTGAAAGGGAGTATTCCATTTGAAAGACATGTTACACCCATTTCCATATAAAACATGTATTTTCAATGGAATACATTCTTTGAAAGACATTTTTTATAAATAAATGTAAATATTTAAAAAAAATGAAAGGAAAGGGTGTGTGCCTTATGCATTAGAAATGGTGTACGCCCTTTGGTAAGATGGTTTTTTTTTTGTTATTATTTATTTGTGTTTGTATTAGGATATAAGAAGATAAAATGTAATATAAATTAAATGTAAACTTATTACATTTAATTTACTAAATATAAAAAATTAGGGCCACTCTACATCTTCTAATTCAATTCCACAGTTGTATAAGTTACCATTTAGAAGTTAGTTTTTCAAAATCTATTCTGATCAGTACTAAATTTTTAGAATTTTAAGATTAAAAGATAAAATGAGAAATAAAATTTTGAATCGTGTTACATATATAATAGATCTATACCATTGAATATGCCCCCTACTTTACCTAATTAAGTATGCCTTACCTACTTTACCTACTTGAGTATGCTTACCTATTTGAATACCCGATCCATATCTTAACCTTGAGTATGACCTACCTAAATACTTGAGACATAACTTGATTATGCCCTACCTACCTTCTTGTAATTGAATATACCCTACCTACATATCCTTAATTTCCTACCTACTTGAGTATTCCCTTATTACTTGAGTTATTTACTTGAATATTCCCTACTTAGTTAAATACCTAAGCCATATCTTGATCTTGAATAATCCTATCCATATCTATCTTATTTGAGCATTATCATGCTTTAAAATTAGTAAAGGGAGAATTATCAGATTAAGGGATAAAGGAAAGGGGGAATTGATAGAGCCATATATTGAAAGGATAGGGAATTATTGCCTATATATAGAAAGGATTGACTTGGGATGATCAGGAAAAAATCTTGAAGGTGGATTCCTAAATATTTTTTGGAATTTTCAATTAATGGGTATATTAATATGTATGAATTACTACCTTGTAACATGTAACCTATAGTATACATAAAATAATCATATGGTCATTCATACATGATATATGTTGCATATCTATTACAACACATATGCATGCAGTCACTCATATGTGACATCTACATATAGTCATGATATGATAACTTATAACAAACATGAATTTATCTAGTCCCCCTAGTACACTCCATTCAGAATAGAATGAATCAAAACAACATTAAAAATTCATCCTAAAAAGATAATGTTCACTCTAAAACAAATTTTAGATACATGGGTCTATCCATGCATGCTTTAATTCTAATATCACACATTATTCCAAAGTCACATAGAATAAAGTCATCATCTATCATTCTAAATTCACATAAGACACTACCACAACCACAACCACCACCAATATGATTCAAGGTGGAAGGGAATGTTTTCAAACCCTATTTTATTAGGATCATATTAAAATTAATCATGTCATTATTCACTCTCCAAAAACCATAAAGAGAGAGGGGGTCAAACACATAAATCATCATTCATCATCCTTATTAATCATTATAATCACTCTTTCATCATTCATCATCATGCTTAATCCCTCTCTCATAAACCTTGATCATCCCTCATTATCCCTCATTGTCCCTAATGATACTATCATTGGTCCTCATCATCACTCTACATCCCTAGTCACTTCCTCATCATCCTCATCATCCTTCATCATCCCTAATCAGTCCTTCATCATCTTGCATCATCTCTAATAACTCCCTTGTGGACACTTATGATCAATAACAATCCCTAGTCACTCACACATTATCCCCCACCATCCTTAATCATATCTAATCACTCTCTCAATGTCCCTCATTATCCCTAGTCACACCCTCATCAACCCTCATCCTTCTTGATCATTATCTCATCATCCATTATTGCACCTCATCATCCATAATCACCCATAATAACTCCTCATCATCCTTCCTTTCCCCTCATAATCCCTAATCACTCCCACATCAACCCTCATCAACCCTCATCACTATCTTATCAACCTTCATCATCCCTTATCATCCTTGGTCACTCCTTCATTGGCACTCATTGTCCCTAATCACTCCCTCATTGGTCATCATCATCCCTCATTTTTTATAATCACTCCCTCATAAACCCTCATCATCCATAATCATCCCTAGTCATTACCTCATCATCCCTAATCATCTCTCATTATCCCTACTCATCCCTAATCACTCCCTCATTGGCCCTCATTATCACTAATCACACCGTTGTCAATCCTCATCATCCTTAATCATCCCTAATCACTTTCTCATTATCCCTCATCATCCCTCATCATATTTCATCATCCACAGTCACACTCTCATCATCCCTTATTATTTCTCATCATCTATAATAAATCCCTCATCATCCCTCATTATCTTTAGTTGCTCTATCATCATGAATCATCATCTCTCCTCATCCCTAATCACTCCATACTCATCCCTAATCACTCCCTAATTGGAATTCATCATACCTAATCACTCTCTCATCAAATCTCATTATTTATCATCATCCTTAGTCACTCCATCATATTTATTATCCTTAATCACTCCCTCATTAGCCCTCATTATCCTTCATCATCCCTAATCACTTCCTCCTCATATGTTATCATCCTTTATTATACATAATCATTCCCTGATTGACCCTCATCATACTTAATCACTCCCTCATCATCTTAATCACTCCCTCATATGGTGGAGTGTGTTCCAAACTAGTAGTTGATATAAATTTGTTTAAAAGTGAATAATATATTTTTAGATCAATCTTGAATGGTTTTTTTATACCTTTTATTTTGATTAGAGTGTACTAGGGTGATTATCCTCATTCATGTCTGGTAGATTAGGTAGGGACATGATGGATTACTCTAGGGATATTTTCATATGATTTACATGGTATAAATAAGATAATATACTCTTTATGATTTCATGGTGGATATTCCTTTTTAATGATGATGGATAATGACAGATCAAAAATAACTCTAATCCATAAACACTAAACCCTAAACCTACCTATTCTCACTTTAAGTTACACCCTTTGAGGATGTGTTTCAGGTCTCTTCACTCAATTGACATAATGAGAACTCTCTAAGTCTGTGGGTGGCCTATAGTTAAATAAAACCTCTAGAGAGGGATAGTTCCCTTGATGTTACACCTATATTATCACTACACCTACTCAAATTACAATGAAAAGGGAGAGAGAAAGTTGAAAGTAAATATAAAAATGGGTGAGGCACAAAATTATAGGTCTCCTCTTATGGTCCATGCATTAATAACAAAGCTAAATAATGTTGAATCTAATCACACAACTTCAAATAGTTCTTTAGCATAAATATTTCAATATGGAGGTTGTAGATGATACATCATTCAAGAGGGTCACTCAAGAGGCATAAAATGAAGCACTAATGAAAGTTTACCATACTTAAAATTTTGCATAACCACTAAACACAAACCATATGACCTAAAAAGAGATAAATTACTCATAAATAGGCAAGAATGAAGAGGAAAAATACAAGGATATTGAACATCAACACTCTCATTCATCAATAATTCACCATGAATACACTAGATATGAGATGAAGAAGGTAAAATTAGTTTGTATTCACTTTAAAAGTTAAAAAAAAGTATAAATTTTAGTATGGATTCATCATAATAACTTGGAGAATTCATTTAAAAGCCATTCTAGGCCAAATATATAGAAAAAAGGAGAAGTGAGAGAGGGAGAGGACATGGAGAAAGTCCATCATGACTATCATCTATCATGAAACCAGTTACAATGACAAGAAAAGGTGAAGAAACAATCCCATTATTCATCCATAAACATGTGTTGTCTTGGATTGATGATGTAGTAATGAGAGGTGTTGTATAAGTGGCTATTCATCTCTTATGACTTATCTCTCTTCACTTGAAACTACATTTTCTTGTTTAAAGGAGTTATAAGTTTTTATCTTGAAAAATGGCCTACTTGAAATTATTGGAATCCTTATACACCATATTTGACTCCTAAAATTCATCTCCTATCTTGGTGAGAAAGATATTTAAGCTTTATACCTCCTCATTCTATGTTTTTAGTCATTAGAACCCATAATTTTATGTCAAAACTTGTTTGGACCAAAAGAGAGTGATGAATGCAAGATTATTTTTCAAACAAAGTTTGGTATTATGCTTAAATATTGTCACAATAGTATTATAAAACTCACATAGATATTTTAAAATAGAAAATATCCTCTGTTCAAGTTCATAGATTACCTCCAATTGAGTTTTCATAGTTTACTAGCAAGTGATTTGGAGAGGGGTGTGTATTCTTGTAATAAAAGTTCTAAGTGGACTTGAAGACTATATTAATACCTTATCCATATCCCATGATTTTAGCACTGAGGTTGAAGTTTTATTAGGCCTTATTATGGGTATCCAAGAGTATGTTAATCTTGTGATGAGTTTTAAGATTTGATACAATCTTGTAGGCTTCTTTGAAGGTCTTCAACAACATGTCTATTGAACTGCCTATGAACAAGCTCTTTTATTCTGCCATAAATGATTTAAATTGATTTTTTCATGACCTATATAACCTATAAATTATGTAATTATATTATTTAAAGGGTGTCATGAGGTTCTTGGTGCCATTGATGACTTTGATTAGGTCTATAACCTTGTTTTTTATGCAACCAAGAAGGTAGTCTTCATCATGACTTGTATCTTTGCTTAAAATCCTATCAAATAACCATGAAAGTATCTTAAAATTCTTATGGAAATTAATTATACCTATTCTTAGGCATATAAAATTTCTTCCAATGGTTAGGAGTTTCAAATCCATTCAAACACTATGCATATTGATTGAAAAATGTAGTTTTAAACCTCTATTCTATGTCTTTATCTTCATGCATGACAAATTATTGATAAAAAGGTGATTAAAATATTTGAAAACATAATAAATGTGATTAAAATAAATTTTTATGGAATTATCACCATTTAAATGAATATTCACAATCATCGAGCTCCTTGAGGGTAAAACATGCAGTTTTAGGTCTCTATCTTATTAATGATTATTCATAGAGTTGATCCCCCCAATGAACTAAAAAATGACATAAAGGTGAATTATAAAAAATTTATAATAATATTATAGTGTAATTATACCCCATGCATCTGCTCATCCAAATTCCCATGTGATAAAGTTTTTCTTTTCAGGCTTGTAAGACTATAGGTGTGTATTCTAGAGGACTGTTTAAGTAAATAATGGATACAAATTCTTTATTTTTGGTTTTAAAAGCCTCATATAGGATATTTTAATGTACCATGTGATATAAATATGGTTTATAATGAATTTTACCCATTAAAACTCCTAAGAATTACATTAATCCATAGCTAGGGTTTCATGATAGTTTAGGGGGTTTGACCCTAACTGTCATATTTTTGGGTTCTCTCTTGATTCCAAATAATATAATCAATATGTAAAAATTAATCAATGTTATATTAATTTTTAATTAACTTTAAAACCTCAATATCCTCTCCAAAATCACACTTTCCCTTCATGGACTTACTCACAAACTTGACATAGTCAAGCTGAGCATGTATATTCACACTGTTCTCTTAGTCATTTGATCTGTAGATGATTTGTCATGAGTTTTAGGACTTACACAATTTAGGAATAAGGAGGTGAAGTATTTGGAGAGACCTTATTTTATGTTTACACTTAATTCTCTTTTATTCCAAAGTGTTTATTAAAATTCTCTAGAACTCATGCTTCTTAAACTAATTGTACACCAATGTGTGCATTTTCTTATCAAAGATGTTGGCGTAGTGTTATAATTGATGTAAATATAGTGAAATTAATGTTAAATTATGATATAATTTATGTATAAGATGCATGGTATGTGGGGTATGAGCTTGTATGCCTAATATGATGTTGTCATTGATGTCAATCTTATGTCACAATATCAAAGTATGCTATCATTGATGTCTAAGATGTATCTGGTGAAGATGCATGTTATGTGGTGTATGAGTTTATACACCTAATATAAATACTCAACATAAAACATATTTAGCTACAAATATCCTTAGTTGAGCTCTTAGATCTATGTAAGTAGCTCTGAAGATGCCCCATTAAGCTATGAAGATGTTCTATTGAAGCTCTAAAGATATTTCAAGTAGCTCCAAAGACATTATGATGAAGATTTGAAGACCTATCCAACCATGATTTGAATATTCTTATTTTTAATCTGTAGATTAACATAGCAAATCCAAATATGTCTACTATGCATATATAGATTTTCCCTCTTTAGATATCTTCTTTTAGACATTACTATTCGTAGTAATAGTCCAAAATGATCCAATAATGTCTATCTACTAAGAGATAATTTGAAGGAAAATTTATGATTATTCTAAGGTTGATGTCAAGTTTCAAGTCAAGGTAAACATGTTTTGAAGTACTATTCTTTGAAAATAAGGTGTTTGAGAAGTCTAGTCATGACATTGGTCATTGTATGAAGAAACCTTGTGAGAAAGCATGATCTTGGTAGCCTAGTGAGATGAATACATAAAGACATAAGAGGTTTTATGAGATATTTTTAGTTTGTACATGAGGTTTTAAAATTTTGGATAGTGGTTAGAGGATCAGCTTCAAGACCTATTGTGACTTGTAGGTCAAAAGCTTAGAGAGCAAAGAGAGAGATGGAAACTAGATGGGGTATCAAAATTAGTTTCTAAGGTAATTGTGAGTATATGTGCATTATAATAGGTATTTCATGTTGTTTTAAGTATATTTACCAAGTTTCAAGTCAAAATTTGAAGGTTAAGGCAAGAAAAAGTATCTTGAGGTCTCTCGTGTGCATAAAATGAAGGGTTCTCAACCTGAGATGAAATTTAAAGTGTTTATGATCATGTATAACATAATATATTAATGTTATATGGTAAATTTTCTTAGATAAAATTTAAAAGCATTGATTTCTTGAAAATGGGGCTAAGCTTTATGAATGATCGTTAAGACTATGAGATGGTTTAAACCCTTAAATAACCCTAATAATGACTTGATGTGAAATAAATTATTATAAAGTGCTTGGAATGGATTGGTTTGGATATTTTATCTATTATATAATGAATTAAAATCTCTCAATCATGTCTAGGTGTGATTTTTTTATCAAGAGAGTGAGTGGACCCTACAAGAAAGGCCTTGTTTCTCAAATATTTGTTGTAGCAGGCAGAGTTGACTGAGTCAAAGTTAATTATTAGATAAAAGCTAAAGCTTGATACTTTTATATTATTTACACAATTATTTTTTATTAGGTTATAGACATTAGGGGTGCTAAACTGACCATACAAGTTGACTAGTCACCAGCATACCTAGTGGTGCAAACAGTGAGAAAACTAGGCACAAGTGAGAAGTTGATTAGGGATGTGTTAAAATGGACTAGGGATGAACACAAGTACATGGAGATGTTTTTAAATAAATTTAATACATGTTAATTTTTTATATAATTTTTTTAGGTCAATGGTAATAATGAAAATATTTCTCATAAGTTAACTTGTCTAGTGAAGATGAGACAATGAAGGTGCAAGGTTGTGAGATTGGTCTACAAGACCAATATTGTCATATGATCATATTATCTACCTATATTATAATAATATAATGATAATATATGATCATTGATATAAATAAATATATTTTTAATGTGTACACATAGGTTTTGAAATTCAAAATCACCATGACTAGTCTTTAAGGCAAACTGGTAGTTTTAGGTAAGCAGGTTACAACGATGGGTTTGAGAATCTATGCAATGAGTTGATATATATAATAAAAATAATTATGTTTTTTGAGAATTTATTTATTTATACATGTTTTTTATAATTTTTAATTCAGTTTAAGAGGTTGAAACATTGAAGTCAAACTGGCTTGTCTGGCTGAGTAAGGACTGTAAGAGAGAAGGTCAACAAATTGGTCTACAAGACCAATAGTTTCCATTAATGTTGATGATATTTTTGTTTAAATTTTATATTATGAGGTATTAATATCATTTTTATTCATTATAATTCCTTTATTATGTTCTATCAGATGTCAAAATTTCATGTTTTCATGACTGTGTGTTGAGATTAGTTGGTAGTTTTGAGTGAGCTTCTTATACAGAAGAGTTTGAGCATGTATACCATAAGTTGAAGAATATTATGAATTTTTTGATGACCCTAAGGTCATAAGGTTTATTAATATATTATTTTTTCCATGATTATTCATCAAAATTGTGTTTATTCTTCCATTATTCAAGATAGACTTTCTGGGTACGCACAAGCATTATATGAATAGCACTAATGATGTGCTCTAAGTAGTGTTTGAGCTAAAAAGTGTTATTAAGACAAGATATTATTATCATGGGTCTAATATAATTGAATATGATGTGTTACTTCCATATAATTTTTTTAAATATGATCTAAGAAGATTAAAGGGTAACGCGTGATAAGTAGGCCTAACAGAATTAGGTTTCCATGAGACTTAAATGAGAGATAAGGCCTAATTGAAATAGGTTAGACCTAAATGGAATCAAAGAAAATTTTATCCTTGTATATGATATGTATTAAGATACATTACATGGCTGACCTAAGAAGATAATAATTTTTGGATGACTAATAAGTATATTATCAAGTGACTTGTATAAATACTAAGAAATTTTAGGCATATTTGGAGATGTGGTGAGTATGATGAAAGTAAATGAATAATATAAAACTTGGTAAGAAAAATAAGGTATTATAAACCATTATAGGAGTATAGAGTATTAGTGATGAATTTTTTATAAAGGTTCCACATATGAAGATCAAAGTCATATGACCTAATCAAGTCAAGAATAGGGCTAGTTGAGTGAAGAAGGCTAGAGGCAAGTTTGAGATGGATAGAAGTGTATGAAGAGTTGAGAAATAATATCATAATATATTATATGAGAAAAAAGGTATTATAAAGGTGATAAAGTTTTTTAGGTAGCTTATTTGTCATTGATTCATCTAGGGGGTTGGTGCCTCCTTGAAATTTGGTGCCTGATAAAACCTAGTTGATCTGGTGATTAATTAATTGGGGTTGATGCTCCATGTGAAGTGGGTGATTCACTAAATTTTGTGTTTGTCTATAGGAATGTAGTCCATTTTAATCATTAATGGGTTTTCTTCCCCTTGAGATTTTCCCACATATATATTATGTTCAAGTGTTTCATGCTCTCATGGATTGGTGTTTATGCTTGCGAAGATTTACATGCTTATTTAAATGATATATGATTGCTTAAGTAAGATTTTTAAATAATTTTTTTGAATATTTATTCACCCACACCAATAATTTATCTTCCAATATTTGTTATTAGATCCTAGTCCTTTGAAGTGGGTCTAAAACCTAAAGGAGATCTTAGAAGCAAGGATGGTTATTCAACAAGCTCAAGGTGGTTTCTCTACCAGTAAGGATCCAAATATGCCTTTTGGAATTAAGATGAAGATATATTTGATGTCTCAAGGTCATGATAACTGGTAGATAGTTATGGATGTCTATAGTGCTCCTCCTATTCCATCAACTATTATAGTAGGTAAGAAAGCTAGTGAAAATAATTCTAAGGCAATGAATGCCATTCTTTGTGGCCTATCAGAGGTAGAGCTTGCAAAGGTAATGTAATATGAATCAACTAAAGAGATATGGGATAATTTGAATACTATCTATCAAGGAGACACCAAGGTTAATATGGCCAAGTTACAGACCCACCAAAAATAATTTGAAATCTTAAAATGAATTAAGATGAAACCATTGCATCTTACCTATTAAGGGTTGATGAAGTTGTCAATGCCATCAGATGATTAGAAGAAGAAGTGAAAGAATCTATTTTTGTTCAAAAAGTATTGAGATCACTAACTCCTAAGTTTAATTCTAAGGTGTCTGTAGTAAAAGAGATGCAAGATTTGGACAAGCTAGAGATGGATGGGCTTTATGGCATTTTGATTGCCTATGAGATGAGAAATAATGAAGGAAGACCTCCCAAGAAGGAAACAACTTTAAAAGTTGAGAATTCAAAAGCCAATAAGGTAAAGGATGATAAATTCTTAGATATTGATGATGATAGACTAATAGCCATGTTTACAAGGAAGTTGAGGTTTGGATATGGTAAGTACAAAGGTAAGTTAGACTTTAAATGCTTCAACTATGTCAATATTAATCACTTTTCATCCAAGTGTCCTAACAAGGATAAATATTAGCATGATGAAAAACATGATGAGCATCATGGAGATGATAATAAAACCTATAAGCTTGATAAAAATAAAAAGTAGTTCATGAAGTATGAAGGAAGAAAAGGAAATTTCAAAAATAAGAGAAGCTTTTACACTAACGAAGATAACTATTCTGATGTAAGTGACTCAAGTGAATCTAATAATGATGGTGGTAGTAATCAACCTAAACATGACAATAATGAAAACTTGTTCATGGCCATAAAATTAGATAATGAGGGTTTTTCAAATGGGAAAGGACTTATGGTTGATGTAGAATCAAATGAAGAAGAAGCATAAGTGAATCTTGAGGTAGAATTGGTAAGTGCCTTAGAGGAGTTGAATTTTCAAAAAAGAAAGAATCACAAACTAAGATCACTAGTTATGGACTATTAGGAGCAGATTGGCTTGTTTGAGGAGAGATTGAGTAACACCTCTAAGGATTATGATGATATCATAAATCAAGTTGAGGTACAAATGGAGATAGTCAATACAAACTTGAAAGATAAAGAGGAATAATGCATCAGGTATGAAACTAAAATAAAATACCTAAAAGCTGAATTGGATCAAATATCTAACAAGGTGAAGAGCTCTGTGAAGTTTAGAAAGAGCACTAAGGATATAGATGATATCTTGAGTAGTCAAAAGTTTGAAATTGACAAGACAAATCTTGGTTTTAAAGAAGACCAAAAGGAGGCTCCTATAGTCAAGGATAATACTATTGAATACAAAAAGGTCAACATGAAAAGACCTATCAAATAACCTAATGCTATAAGTTATGCTAGTTATTTCAATGGTTACTATTTTGTATGTAGTTAATTTGGTCATAGAGAAAGAGAATGTAAAATGCCCTCCAAGAATGAGTACTCATGGAACTATGGAAGGAGTCATAATTCACATCAGCCAAATTGTATGTATAAAGTGGTTTGTTATAGATGTCATAATGTAGGACACATTCAAATATTCTATCCTAACAGAGTTATAAGGTCATCAAGTCAAAACAAGAAGTTTGAATCCCCTAGAGTGAAAGAAAGAAGGAAAATAAATGTATGAAAACCAAAGGTAGTCAAGATAAGTCATGATAAATCTACAAGCTCAAGTGGACTAGTTTTGATAGATCATGCCTCAGGTGTGAAATCAAGTTAGGAATATTTGTTGTCAACTCACATTGATGATTAAATGGTTGATGATGAGATCAAGCCTATAGTGAAAATCAAGCCCAAAATGATATTGAAGAACATTCACTATTGTGAAAGCATGGGTACATGGGAATATCCTAAACTGGTGTTGTTTTAGTGTCTTATGGAAAGGGGTGACTCCATTAGGCTTCATGGAGACACTCATCAGTAAGTGGAAGCATGGTGGATGCTTGTTGAGCTTTGAAAAGTGTTGTATGGTATGAAGACATGTTGAATATTGTTGAGTCTGAGCTATAAGTGTGATCTTTTGGCATTTTGAGAGGTAAATATTGGTACCAAGGTGATTGATTTGTGTTGAAGATGGTCTATGTGTACTATTGATTCATATGGTGAGCAAGTTGAGAAGACAAAGAGGGAACATGATTATGTAGTTATGTATGATCCTTCTTTGTTGAGTTGTTACATTGATTGATATATGTTTGGTCTAAAGGAGGGATTGGTAGCTCTGAGTTATTTGTCAAAAGAGTGGTTGTCTTTGTTATCTAGATAGAGGTAAGCATGGAGTTAGGGGGAGCATGATCTATGAAATGTTTCATGATTATTTTTGTTGAGATTTTTGAGAGAGATTTGAGTTTTATATATGCATCAAAATGACCTTAAGGTCATAGAAGACTAAGTCACATATTATATTATCTCAGTTTGAATATCATGAAGAAGATAAGTTTTGATAGAGGTATGTCATAGTAAAACATGTAAGCATAGATCTATTTGATAGAATGATGAAATGAATGTGTCATGATGATGTCTTGAGAAACATGAAGAAGAAATATTGATGAAAGAAGAACATATGAATATATCATATGGACATGAAATGAGTGATCTTTCTTCAGCATGAAAGACTAGATTATTCCCTTAAAAAAAAAAATTTGATATCAAACATACCCAATTGACATAATGGATAAGCATTAATTAAAAAAAGGTTTTATGCTCATAGGCATTAAGTGTGATTGTTTTAGGTTTTTGAATATGACCTTTGGGTCATGTGTCATAGGTCTATATGCTTAGTATGCCCTGGTTGTATGACGTTAAGGTGATCAAGGAAGATAGAAGTTTGGTAGATAATGAACTAGGTATTCTACAATCCTAATGAATAATGAACTAGTATAATAAGGGTTATCATGATGTATATGGATTAGATATGGCATATGAATATTATAGAAGATTAGAAGAGATTATTTTGATAGTGTATGAATGGATAATAATAGCTTGATTGATATCTTTAAGGTGATATTGTTGAACATTATCTTCTATAATTAGTGATCAATATTGATATCAAAGAGAATCCTACATAAGGTGGATATCAAAAGTGAATTGAGACAATGGGTAGAGTACAGTTGGTAGTGATTGGGTGCATGAAAGAGTTTTCATGAGTGAGGTCATTCATGAAAGAAGTTTCTAGATATTATGTATCATCTATTATCTTTAAGAGGGAGTATCTGATCAGGAGAGAAAGATAGTTTCTAGAAGGTGCCTACAAAAATTGATGAGCCTAAGGTGAGTCTTGGTCAACATTTCATTGTGTGGTTTCTTAAAATTTAGGTCCAAGGATCAAATAAGCTATTTATGGAAGACCCTTTGACATTAATTTCAAAGGGGGAAAAAGGAAAAAGATAGTTTGAGGGAGAAGAGATTGATTATACTATAGTGTGTTTTTCCATCAATGATAAATGGGGAGTTTGTTGGCATAGTGTTGTAATTGATGTGAATCTAATGTCCTTAATGTCAAAGTATGTTATCATTGATATCTAAGATGCATCTGGTGAAGATGCATGGTGTGTGGGGTATGATATTATATGCCTAATATGATATTATCATTGATGTCAATCTAATGCCATTAAAGTCAAAGTATGTTATCATTGATGTCTAAGATGCATCTTGTGAAGATGCATGGTGTGTGGGGTTTGAGCTTGTATGCCTGATATGAAAAATTGATATAGAACATAGTGAGCTACAAAGATTTTTATTCAAGCTCTAAAGATATATGTAAATAGCTCTAAATATGCTCCATCGAACTATAAAGGTGTTTTGTTAAAGCTTTAAAGATATTATAGGAAAATTTAAAGACATTCCAATGATGCCTCAAAGACCTATCCAACCATGCTCTAAATATGCCCAACTATACTTTGTATATTAATATAACAACTCCAAAGATATTTACTATACATATGTAGATTTTCCATCTTTAGATATCTTCTTTTAGATGTTACTATTCATAGTAATAGTCTAAATAATCCAATAATGTCTCTCTATTAAGAGATAATTTGAAGGTAACTTGATGATTATTCTAAGGTTGATGTCAAGTTTTAGGTCAAGGTAAGCATGTTTTGAAGGACTAGTCTTTGAATACAAGGTGCTTGAGAAGTCTAGTTAAGACATTGGTCATTACATGAAGAAACTTTATGAGAAGGTATGAGCTTGGTGTCCTAGTGAGATGAATGCATAGAGGCATAATAGGTTATATGAGGTTGTTTGAGTTTGTACATGAATTTTTTAAATCTTGGACAATGGTTAGAAGGTCAAATTCAAGACCTATTATGACTTGCAGGTCAAAAGCTTAAAGAGGAAAGAGAGAGATGGTGCCCATATGGGGTATCAAGATTAGTTTCAAAGAAAAGTGTGAGTATGTGGAATTTAAAGAGGTATGTAATGTTTTTTAAATTATGTTGACCAAGTTTTAGTCAAAATTTTAAGGTTAATGCAATAAAAAGTGTTTTGAGGTCTCTCATGTGCATAAAATGAAGGGTTTTGAACTTGAGAAAAACTTTCAAGTGTTTGTTGGCACATGTAACCTCTAAATGAGAACCTAATATATTCATGGTATATGGGTAAGGATCCTAGATCAAATTTCCAAGCATTGGTTTTTAGAATATGGGGCTAAGCTTTATGAATGATCGTTAAGACTATGAGATGGTTTAAACCCTCAAAAAACCCTAATAGTGACCTGATGTGAAAGAAATTATTCTAAAGTGATAAAAATGGATTGGTTTGGATATTTTAGCTATTTTATCATGAATTAAAATCTCTCAAGAATATCTAGGTGTGATTTTTTTGTCAGGAGAGTGAGTGGACCCTATAGGAAAGACCTTATTTCTTAGAGATTTATTGTAGTAGGCAGATTTGACTAGGTCAAAGCTACTTATTAGATAAAGGTTTAATAGTAATAATTTTATCTTATGTACATGGTGGTTTTTGATGAGGATATATATTAGGGTTTCTAAATTGGCCATATAAGTTGACCATTTGCTAGCAAACCTAGTGGTGCAGATAGTGAGAAAACTAGTTAGAAGTGAGAAATTGATTAGGGATGTGTTAATATAGACTAGGAATGAATACAAGTAAATGTATATGTTGTTAAAGATATGTAATAAATTTACATATTGGATATATATTTTTTAGATCAATGGTAGTAATGAAAATGTTGCTCGTAATTTAACCTATTTAGTGAAGATGAGATAGTGAAGGTGCAAGGTTGTGAGATTGGTCTGCAAGAATAATATTTACATATGAACATGTTATATGCATATATTATAATGATATTATTATCATATATGTTCATTCACATGCATCATGATATTTTTAATGTGTCTACATAGGTTTTTAAATTGAAAATCAACATGACCAGTTTTTAAGGCAAACTGGTAGTTTTGGGCAAGCAGGTTATAGTGATGGGTTTAAGACCCTATGCCATGAATTGATATATATAATGAAAATAATTATGTTTTTTATGACTTAATTTATATATCCATTATTTTTATAATCTTTTAAGTTAGTGTAAGATGTTTAAACATTTAAGCCAAAATGTTTTATCTCACTGACTGAAGATTGTGAGAGAGAAGGTCAAAAAATTGGTCTACAAGACCAATAGTTGACATTAATGATTATGATATTTTTATTTAAAGTTTGTATAATTAGGTTATAATATAATTTTTATTCATTATAATTCCTTGATTATTTTATATCAAATTTCATAATTTCATGTTTTCATGACTGTGTTTTAAGACTAGTTGGCAGTTCTGAGTGAGCTTCTTGCAGAGAAGAGTTTGATCTTGTATACCTTGAGTTGAAGAATTTTTTGAAGTTTTTGATGACCCTGAGGTCATGAGGTTTTTTAATATAAAATTTATTTCTATTATTTTTCTCAAATTTGTGTTTGTGCTTCATTTATTCAAGATAGATTTTCTGGGTATGCACATGCCTTATATGAACAATACTAATGATGTGCTCCAAGTAGTGGTTTGAGATAAAAAGTGTTATGAAGCCTAGATAATATTATAATGGGTATATTAGAGTTTAATATGATGTTTTCCTTCCATTTTAATTTTTTTAATATGCTCCAATAAGATCAAAGGGTAACATGTGCTACATAGGCCTAATGGAATTAGGTCTCTATGAGACCTAAATGAGAGATAAGGCCTAATTAAAATAGGTTAGACCTAAAGGGACTCAAAGAAAATTTTATCCTTGTATATGAGATTTATTAATATACATTTCATGGTAGACATAATAATATAATAATTTTTTTATGACTAATAAGTATATGATCAAGTGACTTGTATAAATACTAGGCAATTTTAGGCATATTTGGAGTTGTGGTGAGTACAATGAAAGTAAATTAATAATATAACACTTGGTAAGTAAAATAAGGTATTATATACCATCAGAGGAGTATATAGGATTAGTGATGAATCTTTTATATAGGTTATACATATGAGGATCAAGGTCATATGACATAATCAAGTCAAGAAGAGGGATAGTTGAGCGAAGAAGGCTAGAGGCTAGTTTGAGAGAGATAGAAGTGTGCAAAGGTCTGAGAAAGAAAATCATCATATGTTGTATGAGAATAAGGTATTATGAAGGTGATAAAGTGTTTCAATTGGATAAGTTTGTGTTGAGTAATCTAGGGGTTTGGTGCCTCCTTGCAAGTTGGTGCTTGTTAAAGCCTACCTGAGTTGGTGCTTGGCTAGTTGGGGTTGGTGTTCCATGTGAAGTGGGTGATTCAATAAAGTTGGTGTTTATATTATATGACTATATTACATTTGAAACATTATTGGGGTTTCATATCCTTTAGGGTTTTCAACATATATACTATGTTCATGTGTTTCATGCTCTTGTGGATTGTTGTTTATGCTTAATAAGATGTACATGCTTTTTTAAATGATCTATGATTGCTTAAGTAAGATTGTTAAAGAAAGTTTTTGAATACTAATTCAGCCCCCCTCCCCCCATTTATCATTTAGATTCCAAAAAAGGATGGTCATATAAATTTTTAATATTTTTTATATGTTATCTTGGGATGCTATGAACCATTTTAAACAACAAAAAACCAATCTCTCTATTGGTTTCTTCAAGATAAAACTTCAATAATAATTTTGATATTTTAGGTATCTATAGGCTTGATATACCTCCATTAAAAGGTTGTGTTTTTTGTCTAATGGTTTCTCCCTCTCACAAGGAATATAAATTATTAAACCATCTCTCATAATGTCTCTCACACCATACATGACTTTCAAACTTTATGTCCAACACAAAAACTACCTTATCTTCTCCATTTTTTGTAGGCAAGCCTATAGGTGCATATCTCAAGCTTGCACCATTTCAAACTTGCTCTTTGGCTGACCTCCATATATTTTATGATCTTAAATGGTCCTAAAAGGAATGTGACATTAAGTTGGTTTTCTTGAATACCCTTTTCAACTAAGATATCACATAGGATTTGCTATAAGTCTTTCTTCTTTGAACAATCCACCTATGCATGCATTTGCCATTCTCTTGCCATTGTGAACATGTATGTTCTTCAAGGAGATTGAGTAATTTTTGTTGAATTCTGATCATCAATATGGACATCTCAAAATGTACTAAAAACTTAGCCTTTAGTCACAACACTGCTACTTGCTTTTTCAACACTTGAAGCCCCTTGTTCAAGAACACTTAGACCAATGGCCTTAAGCTTGCCACATGTATCTTTCATCAAGTATGATATTGGATTAATTTTAAATAATTATTTATAAGAATCCCATATACTTCTCCTGAGTTATTTAAGATTTACCTAAGATGGATTACATCTTAGACATCTAATTTTATTGCTCATAGGATAATATCTCTTGTACTTGAAGGTTATATGCTTGAACCAATACAATAAATACACTTGAGAGGTGAATACCAGTTGGTTAAGAATGGAATATATAGTAAGACTAATAAAAATTCATATAATTTTTTTGGCTTTTTTCATAAGCTAAAAACCCTTCAAATAATGTCAAACAGGCTCAACACTTGTAGTCTTAAAACCCTACAAACTTGTACATTGATATTTGGCTCATTCATACCTATAAATCCTTCTTGAAAAAGGTTTAGGAGAGATATTATGAAAATTTTTAGGTATTATATATCGTTGAAACTTTATTTTAATCCCTTTTATGTTGGGAATCACCTCATGACCCGGCTTGTCATGTCTAGAACACTAGTACACTAACATTTATTGCTAACATCACCATGAATATTAGTAATTTGGGTTGATTTTGATGTTTAATATGATATTATACATTAATTAGATATTTTTAAAACATTTTAATGTATTCATAAATTTGGGACATGCCATTTCAAGAGAAAAACCATGACAGTGGGGTTTAGTAAGGTTTTAGAGGGGTTTAACTTGTTAGCAATGGTTTATAAAGATATACCCCCTAATCTCAAAAATATTTACATGAAATTGAAGGTCATAGGGGTGGTAAAAAATAACCTAATATTATTTGGTCTAAAACATCTCCTCCTTCATGAAATAGGCTTATGAAAATAGCTCTTCTTGGCTTGTCAATGACCTAGTGGATATCTTGGACAATTTTCTACCTTTGGACTTACAACATATTATTTATAATGGTTTTTACCTGAGTAAGCATTGAGGAATATTTGTAAAGGCTTCTATCATCCTGTGCCAATGTTATTTTGGATAAAATGCCTGAGCCAACATGAAACCTGCATGATCTCTTCAAAACTTGATTTCTCTTACTATGTAACTTATCTATTTAGAATAATAACCTATTTTAGATATGTACCATACATTCCATGTATTCATTTTTATCTTTTTTAATGGTATATTAATGTATAAACTCTTTTTTTATACCTTAAACCTGCCATTATACTATATTTGGAGTTGAAGACAAAGAACAAAGAAATTTCAAAAGTGAATAAATGTTAGAAAAAGAGTTTTGACACCTCTTGGTTTTTTTATGCTATAATGAAGTATGACATGATATTTAATGAATTCCAAATGTCCCAAAAGACCTAATTTACATTATATTAGACCTTCATACTTGATTTTCTTCAAGGGGTTATGTTTCAACATTGAAATAAGCAATATATCAAAACCAATGAAACCTTAAAATCTCCAACATTACCTTAATCCCTTCAAAGGTTTGAAATGGAAAATGTTTTTATCTCATTATCTATTCTCCTAGACTCAAAATCCATCATGGAGCACCTTGTCATCTTAAGGATCATCACATCAATGCTTTTGTCATGGTTCCAAGTATACCTTAACTTTTACAAAACAACCTTAAAATTTACTAATTTACCTTTACCTATGCTAAATTGCATTCAAAAAGACTTCTTCAAAGGTCATGGCATGAAACTAGTTGGACAAGACACACACATGGACTCTATCCTTCTAATAAGACCTTTTTTAGACCTTAAGATGACATACACACCACAACCATGACACCAGTATATGATTCTTAGAAATACCATTTCAAGCTTAGATGACTCATTTACCTAGTTTTGAATAATCCTTGGTCATTGGTGACATATTAGCTAACATTTTTGGTGACATCCTTCTATAGTTTACCTACTAAACATATGGACTAGTGGCCTTAGATAACCCATTGGGCATAGAGTCACTAAATATTTCTTCTCTATGAGACCAAATCTGAACCTAAACATGACATTGGCTTTTAAAACAAATTCAAAATTAAAAAATATCTTTAAAACACAAATAAAACAAGACACACAACAAGATAAGGAACACACTCAACAAAAACAACATGTGATAAAAGTACTTAGAGAAAGAAAAGCCTAATCTATTATGTACAAAAGGATAAAAATGACCTCAATAGCAATGCTTGAGGTGTATCTCATTGATTGAGATATGTACTTCTTCTCCATTTATCTTTGAGAGATGAAAAACATTGTGTTGCTTGCAATGAGTGATAATATAAGGCCCAATCTATAAAGTCTCAAAATTTGTGTATCTTCGAGGCTTTACCCTATGTTCATCCCATTTGAGAACAAGGTCACAATATTGGAATGATCTTGGAACAAAAAAATAAGTGGTGAAGGGTACTCAAAGGAACCTTCAACAATTTCCCAACTCCAAAAAATAAATATAATATGATGGAACATAAGGGGGATGAACAACCCTGGGAAATAAGGATTGGTTAGGAATCTAATTTTAAAAAACTTGATATTTTGATACTCCAAGAAACTAAGATGTATGAATACAAAATTTTGGAAAAACATTGACAACATTTGGAACAAATCCAAAAGCATCGACATTGATTCTATAGGTGAAATGGGGGGATTTACAATTTTTTGAAACCTTCAATATCTTGAAGTATCTATCTTAATTAAATCTAAGAACCATATAGTTATCCGTTTCAAGGGGGCCCAAAATAAATTGGAATGGATACTCTCCAACATCTATGTTCCCAACTCCATAAATGTTAGGAAAAATTTGTGGAATGAGCTGGAAGAATTTAGGAAAAATAGTGAGGATCAGAAATGGATTATTCAGGAGACTTCAAATCTCCCTTATATCCACTATAAAATAAAGGGGGAATACTAACATACAATGATATCATGATAGACCTAAATGACTTCATAGCTGAAGTAGGACTAATGGATGTAGAATTAAAAGGCAATCCATTCACCTTATCGAACAAAAGAATGGGGGATAATCTCATCCAAGTCAGACTAGATAGGTTTTTGGTTTCAATGAATTGGGATATTTAATACAATAACACTCTCACCTCAATATCAAGGATAGGATCAGATCATATCCCATTAATTTTCATGGGGGAGAAAATGATGAAGATAAAAAAACATCCCTTTTTAATTCAAAAAAATGTGGATTTCCCACCCAAATTTGATAGACTCAATCAAGGAATGGTGGAAAGAACCGGTCTCAGGATCGAACATGTATATTCTTGCCATGAAACTCAAGCATGTTAACAAATTTTTGAAAATTTGGAAGAAAGAAGTGTTTGAGAACAAATTTATTCATAAAAATAAAATTGAGGAATATTTAAGGAAGATAGAGGAAGAAATCAAATTCTCAGGCTTGAATACCTTCCTCTAAGTGAAGGAAAAGGATCTATTAAGAACCTACCACAACCTAGAAGATAAAGAAGAAACCTACTAGTGTCATAAATTCAGATACATCTAGATAAAGGAGAGGGATAAGACCATTAAGTTTTTCCATGAGTCAACTTATAGGAACCAAAACACAACCAAAATTCATGAATTTATGGGGGAAGATGGTGTGATTTACAAATATTAAAAGGAAATAGAACTATAGATTATAAAAAAAATCAAGAACTTCCTATCTTATTATCCCCTAGGATGTGGAGTTGGAATCTCAAGTATTGAATCTCTTTTTTAGAATCATTTTATAGGCTGACAATACTAACATCCTCATCCCTCCTTCCCTTGAGGATGTTAGAATGATCATATTTTCCATGGAAGGGGATAAATCCATAAGACCATACAAATTTACCCTATTCTTCCAAAAATATTGAGATATTATCCAATAGGGAGTGCATGTGACTATCTTTAAATTCTTCAAATCAGGCACTATTCTACAAGAATTACCCCTATTTTTATAATAATATTGGGATATTATCTAATAGGGAGTGCATGTGATTGTCTCTAAATTATTCAAATTAGGCACTATTTTATAAGAATTCAATAAAACCTTTCTTAGTCTTGATTCTTAAGAAAATGGGAATAAACCGATTGAAGGATTTTAGACTAATTAGTCTCTACTCCACTTTATACAAGTTATGCACCAAAACTTTGGACTTGAAACTAAAAATTCTCCTGGATAAGATCATTGTAGAACAATAAGGATATTTTGTCTTTAAAAGACAAATCATAGACGGAATCATCATTGCTCATGAATCTATTCACTCAATTTCTAACTCAACCAGGCAAGGAATGTTCTTCAAACTTGATATGAACAAAGTATATGATAGGGTTTCCAATAGCTTAATTGATAAATTTATTGAAATTTTTTGTGTCAATCAAGTGGTTAGAGGTATCATATCCACTTACACATCATTTCCCATGTTTTCAATCAGCATTAATGGTATTCCTAAAGGTTTTTTTCCCTGTTGGGAGAGGTTTACACCAAGGAGACCCTCTATCTCCCTACCTCTTCATAAATTTAGATCCATAAGTATTATAAAGGGAAACTTTGATCATAATCATAGAAAATATAGATCTATAGATATTATAAAGGGAATAAAAGTGGCTCCTAACACCACCTCATTTATGCACCAACTATTTGTTTATGACACCATGATGATGGGGGAAGCTTTGATTATCGAAGCAACATCCTTTAGGAAAATCCTCAAAAGCTATGAGGATATTACTGACCAATTTATTAATTTTCATAAAATGGGCCTCTTATTTATCAACACCCATGAAAGTATGCAAAATAAAATATCTAATATTTTGGGCTATATAATAATAAACCTCTCATTTTTTTACTTGGGGCTTCCCCTCTTCAATGGTAAGAATGAAAATTGAGTACTGGAATACCCTGATCAATAGAATATGAAAAAGGTTAGTTGGATGGAAAATAAAACTACTATCCTAATAAATTAATCTTTAGCTACTCAAAAGTTCTCTCAAGAGCATACCAGTGTATTTCATGTCTCTTTTTTCTATCTTGTGTAAAATTACTAAATAGCTGGAACAAGTTCAATTTTTAATCTATATGGGAGTTGAAGAGAAATTCAAATTCCCTCTCTTTTCATGGGAAAAATCTTACCTTCCTAAATTAAGAGGTAGCCTCAAACTGAGGAGGGTGAAGCATATGAACTAAGCCCTTTTGGTGAAGCAAGGATGAAAAGTTATAAAAGAATACAATCAATGGCAAAAAATCATAAAATCTAAATATCTGGGGTCGAAGGAAGGTATCAATCTCCTTTATGAATAAGGTCCTAACAATGGCTCAGTATTCTAGAAAGCACTTAGATTGAAGGTGACTTCCTAAATATCAATAATTTCATAAAATGCAAATCTAGTCCCTCTTGGACCATCTTTAATGTAATGTAGGACACAAAGATCCTACTTCCATAAATTAAAAGATAATATATTACCCACACATATGGAGAAGGAAATGTGGGAGTAGACTGAATGAAAAATATAGTGGTTCATATTGATTCATTTAAACATTGGTTAAAGGATGATGATATCCCAAATAAATTCATAATGATCATTTAAAAATAAAGTATATCCCTCCCACATATGGGATAATTATAAGCTTTATTTTCATGATCTATATCACGATGGATATATCCTAAAGCGAGAACCAGTTTAATCATCATCACATAAAAGAAATTATTATAAATCATGGGAAGAAGTATGATAACCCAAATAATAAAATCCTTGATTTATCCAAAAAGGGATTCTCAAAACTAGTTAGAATAATTAAAGTTATCAAGCCCTTGAGTGGTGAGACCAAGCAGATAGTGGGAGGTGATCAAGATAGGGTGGAGCTGATCTCTTATTTGGAAGTGAAGGAAGACCCAAACATATGGAAGAAGCTTGACAAAGGAGGTATAACAAGATTCATGGAAATAATTGTGGGGCATGAATCTTCCATTTCTATAGACTTTTTTAGAAGATAAGAGGATCAAACAGTCAGAATGTGAGGCCTCAACATCTCCATTTCTGAATAAATTATTGGCAAAATTATAGGGATGAGTTATGATGGTGTTAAAGCATTTAAGGACAATAAGAGAAAGGATGAGTTAATGATAATTTTTTTAAAAGATGATAATAGTCCCCTCAACCTAAAAAGGCTTTTCTAGAGCTTTATTATTTAGGAAGTGTCCCAAGATATGTCATGGCCCAAGATATGCCTCCAAATTATGGGGTATATTACCCTTGAGGGAAAGCATATGATCATATTTTCCTACCACTTCCTAATAATGAACCACTTCAAAAGGCATAATATAAGCTTATATATTTTTTTTAATAAAATCTCTAGAAGCCTTAATTATGACCTTTAAGGCCAATTCATCCTCCAACCTCTTACACCAGGGGCTTATCTTTCTTATTGTGAAGAAAGGAAAACCCTTGTGGGGGAAATATGTCATTGAAACTATCAACATCCCTAGTGAGGGGGAATATTTAGAGGAAGATAGTGAAGATGGTATGGATAGGTGAAATGGAAATACTCATATGTTTTTGTGGGAGAGGAATAAATTGGTAAATCATCTTTTGTTAATAGTTTTAATGGAAGCATCTAGGTTGCCAAGTCGATTGAAATGTTGGGAAAATAACGGAAGAACACAATTGATTACCAAGCAACTTAATATGCGGAATTAACCAAAATCACAAGTAACTAGAATTCAAAAATAACACATGATATGAGAGACAATACACAACTTGTATTAAAACTCTTTCAGAAGGAAATACAACAAAGAAGGCTGCCATAGTTCTTCTTCCTTACACACCTCTAGGGCTCCCACACCTCTAGGGCATAAACAGTAAATCTTCCCTCAAAGCTCTCTCTCTTAGGTCCCAACACACAACTCAAACACAGAGTTGGTGTTCACCTCCAACTAGCCAGTATCACTACTGCCAGTCCACCTGTGCTCCATGCACTCCACAAGTGCTCCACACACTCCACAAGTACACAATCATACTTCAAGTAGATCTCCCCTGAACTGCAACAACCTGCAACCCAATTTGATCTTACTTATGGAAGGAACTACCTTGCCTTCCTCTCTGCTCTCTTTGAGTACACACTGTACTCCAAGTAGATCCTGCCTGATCCTGCTCCCTATTGTGTTTCTATCCTATCTGATCTTGCACACCTACAAATCAATCTGGTTTTGAACACCTATGAACCTTGACCTTGCACACACATACACCTGCAGATCAATGATCTTACTTACCATGTAGATCTCCTAAAGTAGCCATCCTCACCTGATGACCAAGATCATACATACATGAGGAACCCTGTTGATTCTCTAATCCAACACCCACCTTAGTACTGCTGTGGAACTAGGAGGAACACCCTTGCTCACCTCACACATAGAAGAAGTAAACTTTGCTCAACTCAAACTAGAAAAACTTACAATACAATCCATGAGTCTATTATATAGATCTCATCCAAACAATAATTAGACATCCAATTACAATAATTAGATCTATAGTTTCTAATCTAAATTTAGCTCTTGACATGCAAACACTTGGTTCATTAGCTAACTACCCGTAACATTCACAGTTTGAACCACACATGTGACCAACATCGGTCCCTATCTACCTGGGGGGTGCCGACATCGACTGATCTCTGACCGACGTCGGTTGCCTTCCTATCTCTTCCCTACCGATGTTGGTTGGCCTGACCGATGCCGGTGACTATGATAACAACAAACTCTCTGCAACCTCCTCACCTATTTGCATCAGTGAAGCTTTTAGCTCCACAACCTAACAATCTCCCACTTGGAGATAAATAGCTGCACTGTACCTATACTTGTACTCCATCTAATCTATTTTCTGGCTTGTATCCCTCTTCAAGATGAATCTTGAAGACAACCCACCACACAACCTGTGGTGCACCACCTGTCATCCGAGTACCCTGCCACATCCGAACCTATAAACCCATGTAGTGAAGTCCTGATCCTGCATGTATACATGCTGTTGGTCCCTCTCAAATACCTGAGAACCCACTTCCCCAAATTGGCTCCTAACTCTCTGACAACTCCCACTACTTGGGAAAACTCAAGTCTATACCAGACCTCATGTGATTTTAGACACTGACTGTCCAGCCCTTAGTGTGCTCTGGCTCTGCATCCTAAACCTTGCCAACACCTGATTCACATCAGCTCCCACTGGAGACAAAATCAACCTATGATCCTCCATGTCTCCCATGCCAAAGAATTTTGTTGCTCCCAAATTCTTCATGATATGCAACTGAACTAATCTTACCCTTAGCTCAGAAAAATGCTGTATGTACAACCCTGCTAGCTAGCATACTATCCACATACAGTAACAGGATAATGCCATGACCATCATCCCCCTGGTAAGACAAACCATAGTAGTTACCTTGACATTGACTAAAGCCTTGCTTTGTCATCCACCTGTCAAAACCTGTACCACTGTCCTGCAGCTTCCTCAAGACCATATGCCCTGGCCTTCTGTCTCATGTGTCTATTCTCTCTATTCTTCAACTAAGGAATCCATTCGTCTCTGTGCTTTCATACCAGCTGGCAACCCTACCAAATCTCCCATTTGGTTTTGCATCATATTCTTACCACACTCCCACTGTTTCCTGGATCCTTCCTGCTCTGTAGTCAGTAACTAGTATAAAGAAGAGGAACAACGAATTTGAGGTTTACTTACCACCTTCAGTCCTCCATATGGGCGTTTGAGACTCCTTGATAGCTTGCTGTCCACCCAAAATCTATTATAGTGATCGACCTCAATCACCACACAATATACATCCAATCGACGTCAGTTCCATGCACCTATCCTAACTACCAACCCTATCGACGTCAGTGTCTCCTATTGCTGATGTCAGTCCTCATGACTGATGTCGGTCTTGCCTACTACCGATGTTGGTCCTCCTGACCGACATCGGTCTTACCCTACCTAACATCACTAACTTCAGTCTGCACATGACTGACATTGGCACCTGTCTGTTTGATGTTGATTCCTCCTAACTAATGTTGGTACCTGTGTTCACCTGTGAGTGATGACTTTTTACCTACAAGCTCCTTTGAATCAAAACCCATGTCCAAACTACCCTGCTTAGAAGTATCCAGCCTCATCCACTAAACTCTGTCCATCATCTCCTCCAAGAACACCAAGGCTTTCCAGTTCTTAAGCCTGTCAAATATATCAGTCTTCCTCTTAAGAACATGCATCTCCTTCTTGCTCATGTGACCAAGCTTACAAAGCCATGTCTCTACAACAGAAGAATAATCAGTAATATAAACAAGTAGATAAAGAGTACCTATTTTCTTACCACCATCTAATTCAAGTGTATCCACTGTGAGAGTTCTTGTGCATCTCTCATCACCCAAATTTTCTAAAGAAATTAGCCACATCTTCAAACCTGGGACCTGCATGACCTTCTTCAACACCCATGTGTTGGTCGCCTACAATTTCAGCTTCACTTCCCCTTTGCCAATTCTTTGGCAAGGCTCACTAGCTCCTCTACCTGGGGCTACATGGAAAGAGGCAACACAATCTATTATCCAAGATTCAACTTTATCCAAGAAACCTCCCAGAGCATCCTGTGCCACATCACCTGCAACATCTGCTTCTTCAGTTCCTTCATGCTAATCTAATACCAACCAACAATATTCTTTTACCTGCTCTTTCTTTCCATAGGACCGTAAGTGACCATCTGTGATTTTCAACTCCTCCATTCTTAGCTTACTTTGATCTGCCATTGCTCTACTCCCACTCAATCAGAAACCCCTAAGAGTGACCTGTAATCAAACATAAAACTGCTCCCTGCAACCTTAGCTCTGATACCACTTGTTGGGAAAATAATGAAAGCACAAAATTGATTACCAAGCAACTTAATATGCAAAATTAACCAAAATCACAAGTAACTAGAATTCATAAATAACACATGATATGAGAGACAATACACAACTTGTATTAAAACTCTTTCAGAAGGAAATACAACAAAGAAGGCTGCCATAGTTCTTCTTCCTTACACACCTCTAGGGCATAAATAGTAAATCTTCCCTCAAAGCTCTCTCTCTTAGGTCCCAACACACAACTCAAACACAGAGTTAGTGTTCACCTCCAACCAGTTAGTATCCACTACTGCCAGTCCACCTGTGCTCTACGCACTCCACAAGTGCTCCACACACTCCACAAGTACACAATCATACTTCAAGTAGATCTCCCCTGAACTGCAACAACATGCAACCCAATCTGATCTTACTTATGGAAGGAACTACCTTGCCTTCCTCTCTACTCTCTTTGAGTACACACTGTACTCTAAGTAGATCCTACCTGATCCTGCTCCTTGTTGTGTTGCTGTCCTATCTGATCTTGCACACCTGCAAATCAATCTAGTTTTACACACCTGTGAACCTTGACCTTGCACACACATACACCTGTAGATCAATGATCTTACTTACCATGTAGATCTCCTAAAGTAGCCATGCTCACCTGATGACCAAGATCATACATACATGAAGAACCCTGTTGATTCTCGAATCCAGCACCCACCTTGGTACTGCTGTGGAACTAGGAGGAACACCCTTGCTCACCTCACACACAGAAGAAGCAAACTTTACTCAACTCAAACTAGAACAACTTACAATACAATCCATGAGTCTATTATATAGATCTCATCCAAACAATAATTAGACATCCAATTAAAATAATTAGATCCACAGCTTCCAGTCTAAATTTAGCTCTTGACATGCAAACACTTGGTTCGTTAGCTAACTGCCCATAACATTCACAGTCTGAACCACACAGGTGACTGACGTCAGTCCCCATCTGCCTGGGGGTGCCGATGCCAGCCGATCTCTGATCGACGTTGGTTGCTTTCTTGTCTCTTCCCTGCCGACGTCGGTTGGCCTGACCGACACCAGTGACTGTGACAATAGCAAACTCTCTGCAACCTCCTCTCCTGTTTGCATCAGTGAAGCTTTTAGCTCCACAACCTAACATGAAATACTTACTCCCTAAACCCAAAGAAATAATATGTATACTAAGGTCAAGAAAAATATGGAGAAGATCTAGAATAAGGTTGATATGTAACATCTACTATACTTTGAACTAGTTTATGAGATCAACAAATTGAAAATTATTCTCTTTCTATAGGATGCTAAAACTCGTATTGGCAGAGGAATGTCATAAGGTACTAAATAGGTAGGGGAGATAAGTATACATAGTAGGGAGGTGAAAAAGGATCAAGGGAAGAAAAAATAGGATAAAGAGGGGGAAAAGAACCTAGAAAACAAAAGGAGAAACATAACTGAAGAATCTTCCCAAGGCCTGAGCAATAGAACCAGAGGTAAGAAGAAAGAGGAGACAAAGGTAGAAAATAATAAGTTAGTTGTCTACTCAAAATCTAAGGCATCCTACCATTAAATCCTTCATAATCTTTGTTTTATTTTTACTTAGTTTTTATCTAAATTTTGGATCAAGTTTCCTAATTATATATGGCCTTAGTGGCTCCTAATGTATGTTTATTTCTCTCATTTTTAGTTAAACAACTTTCACTATGTTTTGTAAGGGCATGAGACCATATTCCTAATTTTTAACCTTATCTAATAAAAATGAAACCTATTACCTTGAGGATGAGTGATATGTTTTGATGATGTGGGGAAACATTTCATGAAGATTAATTGATTTTTATTACAACTCATTATAGCTAGAGAAGAAATATGATGTGAAAATTTATACCTAATCTTACTTCCTCATGAATCAATATGTTCAAGTAAAATAAAAGCTTGCGATTAGAAACTAAATGCAATTATCATTGGATCACTTACCAAACAATATACAATTAAAATATTGATCCCATGAAATTTATATCAAGAAATCATACTATAAATACACTAAGGATTATTGACAAGGTGAACTAAACACAAATCTGTGCCACCATTACCTCATTTATGACCTAGGTCACTGGTCTTGTCTATCAAATCATGTTACAACTAACACATTGATTGCTCTTGTGCAATGATTAAACTTAGAATTACAAAATTCAAAAGTGCTCACATACTTAAGTGAAAAGAGGTGAAACCATGCTAATATTTTGATTGAAACATATACTTCAATGATCCATATTATGCTACACATTAATTTAAATTAGTGTTACAAGTAATAAAATCATTTCAATGCAATAATATCTCATATTCACATATACACATAAAAATGAACATTAAAACTAATGCAAACAAGTTGGCCCCCACCAGTAGATTTAAACATTATGAAAAAAGTCACCATATGACAAGACTAATCATGTTGATACTTTTATAAAAAAAGAGGGGTACTAAAAATAGGCATAATAATGCCCTTGGCTTATAACATGTATTAGGTTTTATGTGGAAAACTTGTGGATAGAATAACCTTTAATAAAGTTATATGATCATCTCTTTAGCTTAATATTGATGGCAGGATCAGCCTAAGGCGTTTCTATAGCATATTTAGGGTATATATAAGAGTTATTTATTAGTATGTGATCATCATATTATGAATTTTGTTCTTATTGTATGTTTATAGAGGTTCCCCCTCGAAGTGGCTAATCATTATTTCATATATTATACTCTATTTTAGTAACATTGGATATGTTATTATTATTTTACTTTTTTTTGAATTAATTTCATTACAAGTGGTAATAGAGCTTTGATATAGGTAAAAGTGTGAGTAAACCCCTAATTTATTATAATTAATTATATCTTGCAATCCAATTTGAAACTTGATAAATTATTTTTACTCAAGTTGGTGAATCATTCAAGGAATCTATAGTAAAATTAAATTAGTGATTGATGATAATTTTTTTCAATTTTTTTTGATGTTTTAGGGTTTTTCAAAATTCATTCTACACATCGCATTAAATGGAATTATTATGATTTATTTAAACTTTCAAAAATATTGAAAAAATATAGTGGGGATTTTCTATTTGAATATTTTTTTAGATTGACCTAAGTAAAAAATTATTTAATCTAAGAATAAAATCATTTTTTTACTATCAAGCCTCAACATGATTAACCTATAAACTAGAGGCTAGTGAACTAATTTAATTATACCAAGGAAACTCATAATAAATATGATATAAAGTTCATGCTAGATTAGATGGGACTTATAATATGACTTATTATTCAATGGAGGATAAATTTCATGATCTAAATGGTTGTATTCACAACATAGAGTTTGAATTAGATAATATTCACAAGGAAACAAAATGAGAGGTGGAGAATATATAATGACATGAAAGGATAAATTGGTTCTTTCAAGACATTGTTACTTAAAAAATCAACTAAGTTTGGATCTAAGGGACAACTCAATCCTATTATAAATATTCCATAGCCTTATTCCATGGATAAAATTAATTCAAGGCATCGAAACCTACTACCAAAATTAGACATATGTAAGTTTGATGGGAAATATCCACTCAATTGGATCAAAAAAATCAATATTTTTTTTGTCTAATTTTAATCCCATGTGATAATAAGGTTACATGACATATTTATAATTGGGACCTAAGCAATTCATTTGGTACTGATGGTTATGTGCATAGAATATTAAAAAAAGATCTTAGTGTCACTTGGTTAGTTCTTATGGAGGAGCTGAAATCACACTTCACATTCTAGAAACTAGACTTTCAGGCCAAGACCAACTAAGCAAGAGCTAGTAGTACTTTCATGTGGACCACCTTAGACCAAATGTAGGTATTTCATGAATGAGTCATGGTTTCCCATACATTTTCATATTTCATTAAGACCTAATCAGCATAATTGAGCTCATGAAGTCATATTAGCCCTTTTCAAGGCCTATTTGATGACTAAAGGAATTAAAATATGATTTTCAATGTAAAAATATATCAATAACGGTCCTAAATAAAGTAATTAGTTAATGAAAAGGGGTGAAGCATTCCAAAATAAGGATAAAGGTCACTTCGAGGTTTGAAACTCCTTCATAAACCCTTAAAGTTTGTACATCTTATTCAAAGAGTATCTTCGACCTTGTTTTGCCATTTATTTTGCCTCCTTGTGGATTATTTAAAAATTTTAACATGGAAAAACTTAGTCAAGGCCATGATTAGGTTTGTTTCACCTTTCCAATCCCTCATTCAAATAAAACCAAAGTAATTTATAACATTTTTGAGGTGTTTCAATATAGGTTTCATGAATATTTCTTAATCTTTTATTCTCTCTTACACCAAAAGTGACATTTAAAATTTCATATTGGTATTAAATCATGAATAGGAACTCTGTTCAAGGCATAAGAATTATTCCCTACTGATCAAGTTTCCATGTAAAGGCTTCAAGCATGTTTCCAAGCCATGCATCATAAGGATGAGTAATGGTTTTATATGAGATATTGAGCATGAAATATGGTTGAAGTAGATCTAATAAGATAAAAATTAGGGTTTTCATAAGATTATATATGTTTCAATCATATTTCTAAGGTTATTCTACAAGTTTGAGACCTCAAATCAAGTTCTCATGAGACTAAAACTAGATGTACAGGATTGTAGGTTGAAATACAAGGTCTTGTCAAGGATCTTGAGTAAGAAGTAGAGTTTGATAAATTTAAGGCATGAATAAACAACCATTTGTGATTGGTTTTAGGCCTTAAATGAAATCAAATGAGGTTTTCTAGTTATTCAATTAGTGAAAAACCAAAAAAATAAATGTTGCAGGTTTGTAAGTGGTCTATAGGGTCCTATCAAAGTTTAAGAGCAATAAATAGAGGTTGAGAAGGTAAAAATTTCATAAACGATGGGTTTTAGGTACTAAAGGAAGAATAATGAAGTCTAATATCTATATAACAAGCCAAACCACTATGTTTGTAGGGGTTTACAAACAAAAAACAATCAATGTTATATTACATTTCCCCTCATGCATGATATTTAGAAATTTTTGGAGGAGTAGTGGCAATCCACACATATGTTATGGTATTTATACTTCATAAGGAGGTACAAATCACATGTATCTCTTAAAAAACCCTTCAAAATCTACAAGTAGTTTAAATGACCACTAAAACCCTAAGCCCACAATAATGTATGTTGACAAGTTTTAGGCTTGGAGAAGAAAGAGATAAGGTTAAAGAACCCTTCATAAGATTACAGACCCCTTATAGACATAAAATAAAGGTAGTATAATAGTTTCAAGCCTATAGGTATGTTTTCAAGGTTATTATAGGGTCTATAACCATAATTCAAACTTGTTTCTAAGGTTATTTTCAAGTTTGAGACCCCATATTGAATATTGTAGGTTCAAACATGTTTCTAAGGTTATTTTCAAGTTTGAGACCCCAAGACAAAGTTTTCATGAGCCAAAAACATGAATACAAGTTTTTAGGGGGTTTATAGAGTCCCATCAGATGTCTTTAAGGAAGTAACATGAGGTTACATGTCTCCAAGGATTAAAAAACAAAAGTTTTAGGCATGATCTAATAATGTCAATAGGTATGTAACATAGTTCTCAAGTTTTCCATATTGATTATAATGCCAAGGCAAGGTTTGATGGTCTCAAAACCTAGATAATAAGTCTTAAATATATTTATTTTAAATTTTTATTGATGAGGAAATGATAATATAGGGGGTTTAACATGATTTAAGGACACCAACAAGTCTACAGATAGAGATTTCAAGAGTTACATAATCTAAAACCTATCCTGCAATAGGGTTTATATAGTTTCCATAATGTTATGATGCTAAGATAAGGTTTATAATGTTTATAGCATATTTTAGAGCTCATATAGACCTATCCAACAAAGTAATTTATGTCCTTACTAAGACATGCTTGAGAGAGCCTTATAGGCCTTCTAAGGATATACTAGAAGTCATAATTTGCTAATAACAATGCATGGTATTGTCAAGGATCTAAAGAAAGTTTGCACGACTTTAAGATCAAATACAAGAGGTTTCAAATTTGTAAGGCTAAAAAAAGGGACTTCAATCATGTTCTCAACCCTACACATAGAGTAAGGGACAAAACATTTAATCTTGTACCAAACAATAAAAAAACCCATCTTCTTCAATCTTTATTTGAGATTCTCAAATGCAAAATGTAGGGTAGGATGTAGGGGAATAGGTTGTAATTAATGGTATTGAAGAAATTTATCATAATGAACATGTTTCCAACCCAATCCTAACCAATATAACTATTGGAAATACCGTCTTAGTAGTAAAATCTAAGTATTTAATACCTCTAACTATGCAATACAAGTTTATTGAGCCTCCTCAAGAATATACAATGCATGAAAAAAACTAAATAGGTTTCCAAGGATTGAGACAAGATCTATTCAAAATAATGAATGGTTCAAGTTTATTGAGAGGGTGAATAAACATGGAATCCAATTAGAAACATGCTCTTAAAGAAGTGAAACCTCCTCAAGGTGATTGACATTCATGAGAGACATGTGCAAAGGATCTAAATGGGAAAGTTATGTCTATTTGAGATCTATTTTGGTGGAGGATACTTAGCAAGGAATCTAAGAAATGAGATCAAGTCAAGACTAACTACCTTTCCTCCAACCATCACATGTTCAAGAAAAAGGTAGTGAGTTCATATATTTTATAAGAGCTTCTCAAGAAATAAGACTAAGTCATTAGCTAAGGAGCATCAAAGATAATTGTTCTAAGAGAAAAATAGAGCTAAGATAGAATGGTTTATCCTACACGACACTAAGTAAGAAACCAATTATATATGGAACAAGTCCAAAGAATTGAAGGAGCTTAATGTATTCAAATTCTTAGTCTCCTTTCCTTACACATGCTTGGACTAATGAAGGTAGCTGAGGAAGTTATCATATCTTCTTCCCTCACTAAATTTTATTCTCTATATATGGCTGTAAAATTGTTTAAAAATGATCCCTATACTTTGGCATAATAATATTTTGTTCTTTTGAAGATTGTATACAGGCTTTAGCCTTGACATTAAAAATGAGATGATATTTCCTTTCTTCAAATTTATTGTATGTTGTGTATAATGTTTAGATTGCTGATATTTACTTGTGGACATAAATTTTTTCCCTTTTACTATTTTACAATCCTTCTTACCTTCATGCAGAAGTATATCACTTTCTTTTACATGTTGTATGTTGTGTATAATCAAGTTTATGTAGAACTAGTTCTAGATTCCCACCATTTGATCCTTTTCAAGGTAAATTTTAACCCTCCTAATGTTGTGTTAGATTTATTACCTTAATGAAAATCACTTATGTGAGAATTTTTATGATTTGAAGAGTTGAAGATTGCGTAAGTTATTAATTTTGAAGGTTGTTTAGTGACGATTGAAATAAGTTGAGTTCTCTAAATATTGGTGCATCACCATTTTGCATTTTCAATTCAATTTTATCCATTTTAATGATGAAATACTTAGTTAAGACTATATATAATCCATATTATGTAGTGTTTTAGGCTTGAAAATTATTATACATTAGGTACACTTAGTTTAGGTAGGAGTTTTCCTTATCTAAAGGCTTATCCCTAGGAGACAAGGTCCCAAACCTTGGGGATGTTCCCATTGTTGAAATAAATAAACTTAATAATCAAATGGGTGAAATTCTCATGTGAAAATAATTTTTTGTATGTTTGGTGTCCATTGAGTCAAGATTTTTAACTAAGATCTTGGTGTTATTCTTAGCAATTTGTAGTTCTAAAAAGAGTCTACAAGCACTTGACAAATACAAAAGTTCCTAGTTTCAAATTAGTCATATATTTTAATGCCAAGAGTGGAGATAAGATCTAATTCATGAGATAAGATTTATCAATTTTTAAAATTAACTTTGTCTCTATCAAGAAGAAGAACTAGAACATCCATGTCACCTTCCTCAAGAATCGAATCCACACCTCCTTTTGGTAGATTTCTTGAGCCAAGAGAAAGGCTAGTTCCTATTCTTTAAATGAATCAAATAAATCATATATTTTTCACCATAAATGGAGGTATTCCTCTTTCCCTTGCTCCACATTATGAAATTATAGTAGTATCCCTATAACTTACACCTTATTTCACTAGTGAAAATGCCACTAACCCCATATAATGCATTCAAGATATTGCTAACATATGCTCAATTCATAACCTTTTCGTAAAAAATGTAGTTATGAGAATCCTTGAAACTTACCTTAAAGGAATATAACTTTAATGATATAGGGGGTTGTAACCTAATTCAATACATAACTGGGATGAACTAGGATAATAGCTTTGCAAATAGTTTGAGACCAAAAGTGAACATTTATCCTTAATGGAAAAACTTAAAAATATTAAAATATCTCATCATGAACTCATGGTAGACATAAATTTTAGGTTTTATAAGATCTTGGATATGATTCCACGTTTAATCAAGCCTTCTTTAAGAATTACATTACTGCATTGTTTAAGAGCTTTGAATAGTGATGTGGTTATTAAGATTCAATCTATGGAAGGAACCATTTTAATTCATGCTTATGAAATAACTATAAGAGATGAAAATTTACTAATCCAAGCTATAAAAATAGCTCCTATACCCATAATGGCTCTTTTTCTTGAGCCTCTACCTAATCAACCCACTTTGGCACATCTCCCTAGAATAACTAGTTAACCAAATTGACATATTACCCATTATAATGAATTGCATGAAGTCAAAACCTTGATACAAAGTTTTGGGAATGAGATTATGGATATAAAAAGGAATTAGGTCCAATATAGTTGACCTTTTTAAACTTTTAATCAATCATATCAATCCAATAGGCATCCTTATCAAGGTAATACCTAAGGACAAGGATAAATAAGCTATATTAGGCCCTTGAACAACCAAAATCAAGCTATCTCAAGTTATTCAAAGGTTATTATTCTTGTTCAAACTAACTTAATCCAAGAATATGAATGGTGATAGCATTGTAACTAGTGCCATAATAAAATTACTTGTCCAAATGGGGTTCTTAGTAAAACTCTAATGGTTTAAAGTGCATCAATACTTCAGAAATAGAAAGTGGAATCAAATCAAAAAGGGGAAGAAAAAACAAACAAAGGGAAAAATCTAGTTTCATATAATACAAGGTATAAAAAGAGAGAAATGGAAGGAAAGCCATCTTCCATGGTTGGTCAATCATCCACTTCTCAAACACCACAAGAGGCTATAAAAAAAGGTACATCTACTAAATATTTTCAATAAAAGTAAAATAAGCTATTAGGATGATGATCAATACAAAAATCATCCTCTAACTAGTCAATAATCAAAATAATATGTTGTTGTTACTAAGTTCCAATCAATGGTTAGTAATTGATTTAACTTCTTAGGGAGTTATAGAATGTAAAAACCTAGTTTTCTAAAGTTCTAGAATGATAAATCAAGGAATAATTATAGTGATAAATACAACCTTTCTTGGTACAATAATTAACCTATTTGACCTAGAAAATTAAGTAATTAGCTAGAAATTGACTAAGACGTATGAATAATGGGATGAAACTTGATACAAGAGCTATGCAGAGTGTCATGAGTAGGAATCTAGAGTCAAAAAATATCCCATACAAAAACATAGTCCTTTGTATAGTAGTTCACCTTGGTAGTGTCCTAATGAGTATAGTATTGTCCTCTTACAATAAGGGCAGTGAACTTCTAGGTATACCTTTGATTGGAACTAATATGCCTATGCTTATGTAGATAATTTATAGTTCACTTATTGTAACCTATTTTGACTAATTTATATGCAAAAACCTATGCCTCCATGTTTTTAAGGGTATTTGAGAAGCATAAGTAGAAAAGAGTGGCATTAGCAAGGTAGGGTAGACATAACCTCTATACCCCATGTGTTGGGTGCTGCTTACATACCAATACTTTGAGGAGGCATCAAACCTGATGTAGTTATTTTTTCTAAGTGTTTGGTTAAAGTAGAAATGAATGATAGTATGATTTCCAATTTGAGTTATTTGAGTGTGAATTGAGATTGGAAATCTAAGTATTCTAAGCTTTGGACTAATGTAGATGGTTGTATGTAGAAGTAGGTAGAATAGGGATCGATAACCTTGATTTACATAACTATTTATGAGTTTTTGAAGAGTATTTACATCTAATTTCCATCTAATGGATAAGTGAATGAAAGTGTTGTATTTATAACATGTTGGTCTTCATCAAGATGTAAACTAGATATATGTCAACCTTAAATTGCATTAGGGGATATAAAGATATCAAGATTTAAAGAGCAGAGGGACACTAACACGGTCCCTAGGTCACTAGCACAATTTGCTAGTGTCTAAAGGGATATGCTATTATTCAGGTGACATAATCTAGTCAATAGAAGGCCTAACTACCTAAGGGGTGAATTAGTGATATTTTTGGTAATTTTGAGAGTGGGTTAGACCTGCATGAAAGATCAAATAGTATAAAAACAGGCCCTAAGATAGGTTCAAGGCTAACCTAAGGCAAGGTTGTCTCAAGTGACACTCATTGAACTACAATGAAATTTTAGATGACTATAATAATATTCCTTTTAGTATAGTGGAACAAATAAAAAGAACCAAACTGAATGTTACTATGTGGGTATCACTCTTAATTCCATCACAAAGAGATTTGTTTCAAGAGGTTTTGAATCATTTATATCACACAAATAAACTATCAAAGGGTGCATAAAATTCTAATACAAGTTTATCTAGCCAAAGGAAGGAGAAAAAAGTAAGAATAGAAATCCACCTCCTTTTTACATATCCCTAATCATTTATAAGCATATTTTGCATAATTTTATGATAGATTTTGGAGCTAGTAGTTTTGTTATGCCCAAGAAAATTATTGATTTATTAGTCATAGAGAACACACCAATCATTAAGGGGGATGTACAATTAGATGCAAGTGTTATTAATACAGTATGAGTTATTAGGAATATAAACCTTACCCTTCATGCATGTAAAAGTCTTTCCATCTTGGAAGATAGTTCAATTATTGATCTCACTCCCTATTTTTCCATATGCCTTTCTAGATAATTTACCAAAAAAATGGGGGGATATTTGTTTTTAAAATGGTCACATATGCTTCCTAGGAATAGATATGGGACAAGGGTAACCATCAAAGATTAATTTATCTCCAAATATCATATTAAGCCATATATGTCTAGTCCTGCTAACATGAATTATATTGTGCATGACCAAGAGGAATTTGGTGTTCTTCATGAGGCTAATACATCCTTAGAGGAAGTTTTATACATTTTTGTTAATGACTGGGGAAAGAAATGCTATGAGTTTAATCCATATGACTATATAAAATAAATAAGGTTGGGTACTTATCATATACATGAGGAATATTATTTTATAACCTTATGAAGTCACAAGAAGATCTTGAGGGAGCATTTTAGCTTTAGTTTGATGGATCAAGAAGTAATAATGGTGTTGGTGCTGGTGTCATGATGGTCTCTCCTAAAAAAGAGAGATATTTATTTGCATTTAGTCTTCAATTTATTTATACCAATAGTGTAGTTGAATATGAAGCATTGATCTAAGGTATCCAATTATCAAAAATGAGGGGAATCAAAGGATTATAGATGTTTGGAGATAGTGAACTCATCATACATCAGGTTAGAGCTTAAAGTGTGATGAGCCCATTTAACTACTCATTATATCCAAGTAATAAACTTATTTACCCCCTAATAATCTCCATTTTAATGGATTTGAATGTGAATTTGATAACATTTTTCTAATATAAACTAGAAAATTAATAAGTTTATCTTGATTAGTATTTTTGTATTTTTGTTGCTTGTTTTTACCACTATGTTTTAACCCTTTGCATGTAAATTCATCAATTTTATATGTATAGGTTTCATAAATGCAATATGATTAAATACTATGATTTTGGTTAATAATAATACCATTGAATACCAATGAATAACACTATGGATAAGCTCATGACAACTCTAGAGTCTACCAATCTAGCTTTAGAGTCTGCCAGTCTAGCTTTAGAGCCTATCAATCTAACTCTGGAGTCTACCAATCTAGATTTGGAGTCACTTAGTCCATTCATAAAGCTCATTGAAGTATGTTTATGAATTTATCCACTAATAAATACATCAATCAATAACCTTCCCCAAACCAATTTGAGTCAATTCCATAATCATGAAGAAACTTACCAAATATAGTATTCTCGCTTATATACATAGTATTTATATTAATATTTTGTAAGGTAATTACTATGAATATTGAGAAAATTAGTTAACAAATCATACATGACTACAAATGAAGATATAGTAAATATCAATATTGAAGAGATCTACATGCACACCTATGCATATCTTCCACTATTTCACCTTGAAACATGGAATGAGATTGTAACTTATTTTATGTTTTGTAATAAATTAGATGTAATTAGAAATCTTGTTAGGGATTAACTATTTTGGTTATATGTTATATAAGTGTTTGTAAATATAACCAATATCTTATGGTTGATTTTTAGTTAGTTAATTAGTAATAAATTTAAAGACATTAAGGTTAAGTAGTGTTATTGAAGTATTTTCTAGATTGTAAGCATTTTCCCAAGTTAATAATGATTTGATGCTATTGAAGGACTAATTGTGATCTACATCCTATTCCTAAGGAGAACAAGGGCTTACTCAACCAATTAATTAGGATTCTTTTGTCGTATTTTATTTTTAAATTATTTCTATTTAATATTTTACGTCTTTATGTTAAATGTGTGATTTAATCTAGCCTGAAGGTCTATGTGTGTGTTTCTATTTTAATATAGTTTAAATATTTTTAATTCTAGCATTTCTTTTCTAAACATTTTATTCCAAACACCATTTCAAATCAATAGATATATTAATGTGTGTTTTCCTCTATCATCAAGTTTATTTCTTTTCAAGAAAATTTGTTTACTTTTATTGATAACATTTTGATTTTGCATAGAGTGTTTTCCTTCCAAGTAATTAGATAGATTTTAATTCAAGTTGACTAGATTAGACCTTTAGGGATAAATGATCTATAACTTGCCCCAAATAGACAATTGTTAGTCACTATTTTTGGCACCTTACTATTGGATTATATTGGATACCAACACTAGTTTCATTTAACATCAACCAAGTCAAGTTGATATAAATGAAGAGATTAATGCCACATCATTTTGGGTGCCATTGCTAGGGATTGTCTAGGTCCTAATAGGGTTTAAATCCTAAAACTGATAATTGATTAAGAATAACTTCCTATAAATAAAATAAATATAAGAATAGACAAAGAGAATCAAGTGGAAGATAAATTTGAAAGATCCCTCTACAAAGCATAAGTAATAGTAAGTCATAGGAATAAAGTGTCCTAGAAGACCTTCTAAGAAAAGAAATTTAGATTGTTGAGGAGGAACCATTTCTAGCATCATCTAAACATTGTGATCATTCCCCATAGGAAGGTTAATCCTTTAAAACAAAATAATTAAAGCTAAAACATAATGTAAACCAAGGTTTTGAATCCCAATCAAGTAGCCTTCCATCCACTTCTGATGATTCAACATCTCCAAGGAGAACTCTCTACAACATTTGTTTGGAAATTATGGGGGACAATCTAAGAAAAATCCAACAAACATAGATTCAATAGGTAGAGCTCAACCACTAGGTATAATGTTCACCTATCCTATTGTCCTAGATCATGATGAGAATGCTAAAATGAAGAATATATCCCCATTCATACTACCCACTTTTAGGAGATTGTTTATAGAGGACATGATCAATCTATATTTGAATTTAAGGTCTTGCGTCAAATTTATGATTACAAAATTGAAAATCACAAATTGACATTGGTCCCTTATATAGTCAAAGATTCAACCATGAGATGGTTTATGGGTTTAAAACCAAATTCCATTTAGACATGGGATGAAATGGAAAATGTATTCCTAGATATATATCAAGACTATTATAGAGTGAGGGATAGAAATGAAGAATTCTTCCACATAAAACAAAAAGAAGATGAGAATATGGAAGACTGTTTTGACCATTTCTTCTTTACACATAGAAGATGTGGGTATGAATTAGAAGAAGATTTAATCAAAATATTTTTATTAAAAGGATTGGATGATGATTCTAGGTAATATTTTAACCGAATGAGTAAAAGAGAAATAAACAAACTTGGTCTCAATAATATAGCTGAATTATGCAAGAATTATTCAAGAACAAGGGCTAGTGTCAGGAAAATGAAAATAAGAAAGGGAATCAACAATGTAGGACAAATCATGGAGGAATTTTAAAATATAAATATATATATTTTGGTCCAATTAAACACCACACTATATGGTTTACAATAAAAATCTAAAGCCATTCTTGAATCAATGACTATGTATTATCCAAAATGTAGATTGAAACATGTAATCAGAGACTGCCTTTTGATAGGTCATACATGTGTGGTGTTTTTGATATAAATGATCATGATACTAAAAATTATGTTCTCATACCTTCCCTAAAAAATAAAATAAAACATGCTACCCAACAAACAAAAGATCTCAACTATATACAAAGATATAGAAATTAAATTTTCCACAATTAAAACTAGAATTGTTTCATTCCAAGAGATCCTTCTAACCCATGGATGATGCCATGGGATGTACAAACATATCCATAGGAATGGAGACTAAAAACATGGGGTCTAACTAAACAAATTCCTCAACCATGAATGTCCCAACTTCATAAATAATAATGTATGCCTTGATCTAACCAACAACCATGGGCAAACTAACAATGGGTACCCAAACAAGCCTTTAATTAGCAAAAAAGGTTTCCACAACAACAAGTGTTGATTCATCCCCATACCAATCCACCTCCATAATGTAAATAAGTAACTCAACCTAAATTACCTACATAACTAGTAACAAACCCCCAAAATGGATAAGCATCTCATGTCTATGGGACTAAACAAGAAAGAAACTTAGGGGTTGGTGTTATTGACTATAAGAATATCCATTTAAGATTAAGTAATAAAATAAATTAACCCCCAATTAATATAAATTAAGTATAAAATAAAAAATTGGACCTCCCTATTGATCCAATCAAAGAAAAACCTAATGAAAAAATAAAGACCTCAAGAAACCATTACAGTTCCTCCAACCATTCCCTTTCCAAAATGACTTTAAGAAGTTGCAAACAAAAGTGAATCTCATTTAATCCAAGAATTGAGAAATTAAAATATTAAAATGCCATCATTTCAAGCCATAAGATACATTCCATAACTAAATAAATTCATTAAAGGATTGTGTATAGAAAATCTATGGAGAAGAAGGCAATACCCTAAAACTATACAAGTAGATGGTAAAACTATTGATTTACTAGTGGAAATTACTTTTGCCCAAGTATAGAGACCCTGGAAGACTAGGCATCACTATGAATATAGTAAGGAAAGAAATACCCAATGTATTAGTAGAACTTGGATCTACTATCAATGTAATGAAAACAAAAACTTAAGAAAAATTTCCTCATAGGGGTACAACCTACTTTTACAATCCTATAGATAGTAGACCAATCCATTAAAAACCATAGAGGATGTCTCTATAATAGTATAATATTAATAATATCCTATATATTTCATGATACTCCAATTGAAGATTAAAAAACTAGAATATCTATTGATTTTGAGAAGATCATGGTTGGCCACAGTAACATCCCTTATAAATTGTAGGCTGGAAGACATCACTATTTAAAATGGGATAAAAGCAAAATGAATTTCCTTTCACCCACCTATCAAGCCATATTAAGAATCTTCATATCATATATTAGTGGATGAACTAGAATAAAACATTAATATCATGTCCTCTTTGGCCATGGTAGTGGTTAGAAATCATGTAAATGAGATAGAGAAGGAGCTAACAAGAGTTATTAAAGAGCCTAGTCTGGCTCTGGAGTCCACCAGTCTGGATTTGAAGCCCACCAATTTGGCTCTAAAGTCTATTAGTATATATTTGGAGTATATTACATTATCTAATGAAAATCACCCAATCAACTTAGAATCCACTCTTGATTAGTGATATAATCATACACCCTTCCAACAGAGTATTGTTAAATAGGTATAAGATGATCAAGATATATTTATAATAGCCTTCTAGTGCCCATTAACAAGGTTAATTTTATAAGGTGAGTATTTTTTCAAATACACAACCATTATCCATATGATATTACCACATCCATGCCCTTTAAACTCTCTGATGATTGAATATAGGCATGCTAGTTCCATTTATCCTAAAACTAAATAAATAATTGTCCAACCAGGAAAAATGCTAAGTATAAATAATTGGTTAAAAAATGAGCAAGAAACAAAGGTATTTGATATTTTAAGGAACCATACAAAATCATTTGCATGGGAATACAATGACATGGTGGTGCAAACATGAGAATTAAGAAACTACTTAAATTCTGCTACCAATCTCCCATGTTGCAAGGTTCAAACATAATTCATGACACATAGGCATTTAGTTAAATAGTGGATGCTCATAACAATAAAGACTCTCATTCATAAATACAATGGATTACACACATAGAAATTACCCCAATTGGGCTTACTTGATCACAATTATTTGGAGGAAAACCACTACAAAAAACTTTGTTTTATAGATTTTTTCCCTCAAATAACAACATACACAATCCTTTTCATGCAAGAAAGATAAAAGACACAAATCTATCATGTTTTATGTTATTTTCTAGCCAAAGCATCTCCCAATGTAAGGCATCATGATTATAAAGATGAACATGGAAAACCTCTAAACTCTTCCCCAACATCTCTCCATCTATTATAGGCATTTTGAGTCCCTAACAGGTGTTACATTCACCCATGACTTTAAATAATATTGAAAGACATTAGAATGGATAAATAAAGCTCATGTAGGTAGCTAAAAGTTTTGTAATTTGAGTCTCTCATATTTAAAATAGAATATTGAGGCACTTTATGCTCTTTCCTAGACCTTGTTAGGTTTAGAGGAGTTGCCTTCCAATTATAGGAACATAATTGGGTTTGTCAAATATTTTTTTACTATTGTATAAAAATTGGAAAATTTCTGAGAGCATTTGACCATTAATAGGCCCTATTGGACATGTGTAACACAGTAAGACTGATGAGGACTCTATTGATGATCAAAATTATCACATCAATGAATTAACCCTTTCACCTATTGTGAAGGTTAAGATGAAAGCATATCAATATAATAGTTATGATCTAAAAGGTCACAAATGATCTTATAGATATGCAAGGGGTTTTTTAAATGTTCTAGAAAATAAAAAGTATATCAAATATCAAACTATACTCCATTATAATTTCATATAAATGAACATTACTTTGATTCAAATGAAGGAAATAGATTTTGAAAGATAAAATCTAACCTATCTAACAAAGAAAATCTATAGATAAGATAGTCTCTTGAAGGAAAGATCATTGTTCCTTAATATATATTTGTTTAACCAAATGATCTACAATCTCTTGATATTCATGCTACGCTCAAAATAAATAAAAAAAACCAAAAGATAAATAAAACAAATGACAACAAAAACCAAAAAATGAAATAGAAATAAAAACCAACATAATTAATCAAAACATCTACTTAACAAGAAATAAAACAACACTAATTGGGAAATTAAATATAAAATAAAGAATAAATACTCAACAAAATAGAATTAAACAAACTAAACATAACTTAATCTAATAATTAATATAATATAAACAAAATTAAATAATATAATATTTATCTAAATCTAAATAAAGATAAAAGTAATTAAAAACTACTTAATCTAGACATAAAATAATTAAGTACACTAATAATCATAGATAAAGAACTTAAAAGCTAAAAATATATTATTAAATCTAAAAAACAACGTAAGGGAAATAAATAAAAAATCAATAAAGTAAAGATGAATAATGTAAAATTTAAAAACAAACTAATAAAGTAAAACTCAAAGGTAATTAAATCAATTAATCTAACTTTAACCTAAGTAAATAAAAATCTAGATCAAAAAGAAAACACAAACTATTTAAATTAACTAAGAGAAATGAAAATAGATTACAAGTCTTCAAAGAGTTGTCTTAACATAAGTGAAATGAGATTTTATTGAGAAAAAATCTTCAAGTACAATTTTTTTTAAATGATAACTAATACAATTTGAATAGATCAATAAAATGTCACACACAATGATATAATCATTATTATTCAATCCAATTACTTTAGATTCTACTCACATAACTATATATCTGCAGTCATCATAAGATATTAGACCTAATAGCCTTCAAAGAATCAATTGATAAACTAAATAAGAAATTTGGACATACCTATGTTGATTAAGTGTATTACTTAACTATCAGAGAATGTATCATTGGTTTGTGTAAAAAAGTTATATTATCTTAGAGATGTTACACATAAAAGAGAATGATGAATGAACTATGAATAAATTTAGAGTCTTCAAGAATAAATGTTTAATGTTTCTCCCTTTGATATGTAACTTTGATCTTATTTTATAACAATCTCCTCAAAATATGTTTGTAGGATAAGGTATAACTAACTTTTAGTTAGTTATTTGTTAAGTCTAATCAGTTAATTTATGTTATAACTTAACTTTATATTTAAGACTTAAATAAGTCTATAGCATAAAAATTAAATATTAATAAATTAAATAAGGTGGGGGTCCTTATTCATCACTATCATTTAAAATAAAAATTATATACTAAACATCATCATGACAAATAATTTAAATAAAATAAAATATAACAAACATTAAATCCATATGCATTCAACCAATTGAATTTAGTAAATATATGACCAAAATAAAATATGTTGCATAAGTTCAAACTGTTATCAAGTATCAAAACATAAATATCCATCATCAAAGTACTAGAGCATGATCAAAAGTATCTTAAAACATCAAATATCACTAAAATAACCTAACTATCCATCCATTCATCATCCATAGCAAAAAACATTTCAATAAATGGATATCCCTTGTCTATTATATACTCAGTGTAGTTCATAGTTATATCTAGAAACTTCACTAATTTTGTGCCACATTTATTATCCTCATCATCAACTTCCAAATTCACTTTTTTTTACCATCCTAGTGATTATAAGTGATGTTGAAGGATTAATCACTTGTATTTTACCATTTTAAGAAACCACCCTTTCATGTTCAAGTATATGTGAAGGAAATTGATCAAGGCTTAACCTAAAACATCCAACTACTACATTATCAGGTTTAAGAAATGAATGTTTAACATTAAGAGGTAAAATAGCATGGGGATGCACTTAGAAGTCAATTGTAATTCATTTTGAGGGGTGGGTTCCTTATGTTCAGGAGAATGATGAGGGATAATATTTTGATATGATTTTAGGGAAGTGTGCATATGTTGAGATGAACTACTTAGAGTTCCTCATCCATGAGAATGAGCTCTCCAAGGTGGACCTATCCAACCTCTATTACATCAGGTGTTGGTAGGATTGAAAGGTAAAACATCTATAACATTAAATAAGGCATGATAATAAGCATCAAAGTGAATAGACATGCATGCTCAATGATTATAAGGTCTAAGAAGAGTCCTACTAGGCCTTCTACCCTAATAATTCTAACCACTATGAACATATCTTTGTGGAGTGGTTTCCTCTATATGATATTGTTAATTATGTTCCCAATTGTCATCATGTAAATTATGAGAATTGGGTAGAGTCTAACCTAACATTATATAAAAAAATTTCAACCAAATAAAATCTTGATTATTATCTAAACTAAATACTTAAAATACATCAAACCTTAATAAATCTATTTCTCATCTAATTTTGAAAAATAATTTCTTGTGTATTATGGAAAAATTTGAATAAGTAAGATTAAAAATTATATCATAAATCCTTATTTTAAAAACTTCAATGTTGGTCAAAGCAAGCTATTTATCCCAAACAATCATAAAAAATCCAAATGTCTTCCTTATAACTCACATGTCATCACAAAATCTTGACTATATTCAAATGTCAAAATATCCATGTCATCTATTTGAAACTGACACATGACCATGTTTAATATAATAATATATGTATTCTTCCTGAAACAAATTATCTTTATAACCAAGCAAATTGATAAATAATCAACAAATAACTTTGAAAAAAATCCAACGTTAATACTGAAAATAACATCTAAGCCAAATAATATCTATTTTCAACTCAACCACATGTATATATATTGAACTGTATATATGAATCTTCATGATAAAAAATATAAAATATTGATTGTAACTTATCAAAACCTTCTATCCATAAGAAAAAAAAAAGAGTCATAGAATTTATAGTCCATAAAATACCATTATAATTATCATGCATTGTCAAACATCTAGATAAACCATGTTTCTAGCTCTCTAAAAAAAAACACAAAACTTCTATAGGCATACCATTGAATTTCATCATACATCTATATTTTAATTTATAAATAACCTTCAAAAACCACATCAAATTATGAAAGTAAGTAAACTAGTCCTCAAAATGATAGCCATTTCCAAACTTGACCAATAACAACACAAACCATAAGAAATTAAATTTAAATAATACCAAAGTATCTATACCGTAAAATGTTCCACCTTGTCAACAACTCATGTTTACCTTCTCAAAAATTATATGCATAAAACAAACCAATCATATAAGATATCTATATGGCATCATTATTACTTTTTTAAACCAAATATCAATATATTGGTCAAAATATCAAAGATTTAGATTAAAAATTAATACCCAAAAAAATATCTAAGAGTAAAACCAACATGCAACTACTATTTGATATGTTATCCATTACCAGATGCTAAACTGATAGTCAAAACCAACACTGAAAAGAAGATATAATATCATAACTTCCAACCAAATCTTAAAAAATATCTTCATAGTTTAATCAAAAGAAACCCAAACTAATCTACAACTATAAACTTTTTGGAAATCACATTGACACCTTTCAATATAGGAAAATAAAATCATGCAAACAAAATCAACCTGAGATCTTTTGAAAAAATGAAATTTCTTGTAACTAAAAATAAACTCAAAGGTTTAAATATTTTCTATATGTAAACTTCAATCCTTCTACATGGATTCCAAAACCATGTATTCTTTCATAAAAAAACTTAGACAATTTCTAAAAAATGAATCTTTATTTTCATGCAAATATATCTTTTTATTTTGAAACTAAATGCATATTTGAATGAAGGAACTAGTTAATAGGGTCTTACCTTTCCTATAAACACACTAAACTTTCTTTTATTTCCTTTCTTTTTCTTCATCTTATTCATAGAGTGTCGATTCCACCAAGAGATTGTAATAAATGACCATATACAATACAAAAACCAACCCTTGTATACTCATAGAAAGCATTAACCACTCAAGCTTACTTGTCAAAATTATATTCAATGCCAAGTCTACCAGTGCTTAGTTAGTGGTTCAACCAACACTTATGCACCTATGCTAAGTTTAACCAACTAAATTTTCCTTAGAAGATCTGCTAATAGCCATTGTTTGATCCATGCACATTAAGAATAAATGCAATGAAATATGTACTTCAAACAAATACCAATAGTATCTAACTATATCAATGTAACCTTATGCTAATTAAAACTCATGGTGTCACTGCCAACTTATCATGGTATATTTCTAACCAAATTTCAAACCCAAGTTCAAAATAAAATACCTAAAGCCCACCACCTTCATAATTTAATTTGACCTAGCCATCACCTTAGAAAACCTAGCTCAAAGGTCTTACACTTACGTTTAAATGATTATATATTAACACTTAGGTTTTAGATATAAGATTAAACCTTAATCTCAAATGATTAATTTATATGGTAGATTTTAAATGAATCAAACATATATATTAATGTCATAGAATAAATCAAAAATTCCACCCACATGGAGAAGTATAAGAACTATATGAACTATGAATACTATCAAAGTCATATATCATTTCAATCTTATCTTGGAACTTTATGATTTAAATAAAGCATAAGAAAACATACAATTATGACCTTTACTAATCAAACAACTCATGTGAAACAAAACAAACCACACAAGTCTTTCAAAAATCAATGTTACATAAATTCTACATCTTTTTTAGATGAAATAAACAAGTACAACCTGAAGTTTTTCTACTCAATGACCAAGTTGAACTATTTCCAACTAACAATCTATACATCTTATCCATATAAACCAAATGCTTTTCATTATATCAACTTATGTTTTCAAAACAAATTTTTAATGCTAGAATGATTTTTTAATTAAATGCAGTAGTCATAATAACTATTCAGCATAATAATGCACATTAGAAATGAAACAATGGACTAGGATCCCAATAAGTTATTTTAGGTGTTAAGACATTAGTCTTCAATATGGTAGAATACCTTATAAGTACACTTGAATTTTTAGAAAAGAGAAGGGGTGTCAAAAATAGGCATAACACTTGTAACTATGCTAGTCAATTTTAGCAATGAAATAGGGTAGAAATAATAAATTGCCTATTTAAATACAAATCACATGAGAGTGTGATTCAAGTTTAATCATTTCTCAGGAAGCTATATGTGAACCCATTTAATAAGATAATTATAAGGGATGAAATGTTTGGTTAGCGTGGCATGGAGAATATGATAGATTCGACAAAGAAATTTAAGATAGATGTACAATCTAATACAAAATCCTCAATTACAAATTTTGAAAACCAGTAATGCTTTTAGCTCATTAATAGTCAACTCATGTTAATTTATAAATAAAGAATCTAAATGTTATCACATAAAACATCTTAACATAATTGTATACTTACAATGATATGGCAGCTTCCATGTACTTTACCCTCCACATAATGAATACTTCACCGATGTAATAAATATTAATCCATTCATAATAAAACAACAAAAAAAAGTAAAACAAGCCAAAAAGAAAACAAACAAAACAAAACAAAAAGAAATTGATAAAGAGTTATTGATAGAAAAAATTTAGATGATGTACATTGACTAAATAGTGTAGCTAATTTCCATCCATATCTTACAAATGAAAAATATTTTTCTCAAGTATAGTAACAATTTTGTGTGGTCCCAACCAAAGAAAATCAAATTTATGGTGTTTCCTTGCATCTTCATGAGCTTTGTCCCAATAAAAGATGAGGTCACCTACTTTAAACTTTTTATTACATATCTTTTTGTCAAAAAAATTTTATCTTTTCTTTAACCTTCTATATTTTCTACAATGTTTTAGCTTTAGTTTCATTTAAAACTATCAAATGATTAAGTCTTTATTTAATTAGATTAGTATCTCCTAATAATCATTGTAAATCAATATGTGCAGATGAAATTTGAAGTTTAATTGGTAACATGGCTTCAAACCCATAAGCCAACATGAAAGGAGAATAACCTATAGCTACTTTAAGAATTTTACGATCAATCTATAATGTTTTAAAAATATTAAGATGTCAGTTCCTTTGATTTTCATAAACTATTTTCTTCATAATAGAAATCAATTTTTTATTTATTGATTTGGCCTATCTATTTTCTTGAGGATAATACTTTGAGGAATGACTTGATATAATAGAGTAACATCATAAAAACTTTAAATATTCATTAGAAATGAATTGAGGACCATTATATGAAATGATTTTGTATAGAATGCCAAATCTAGAGAAAATATGATTTTCAAAGAAAGAATTGACTTCAGCTATAATAGAACTTTTAGGTTCTTTTGCCTCATGATATTTCTTAAAATAATCTATGGTTGTTAAAATATATTGATGTCCAGTAGAAGAAGGTGGATGAATATCATAAATAAAATCAATTCTCCATTTGGTAAATGTTTTTTTCATAAATTACAGGATTCAAAGGCATTTTTAGTAATCTATCCCTAACAAAAAATAATTGACATAGAATGCATGAACATACCAACTTATAAGCATATTGAAATAATGTAGATAATAATAACATGCACGTAAAATTTTACAAATTATAGTTTTTGTTGCATAATAGCTATATACACATAATATTTTCAAACTTTTATTGATTATTAACACTTTATATATTGTAAAAACCCATGTAGTCTCAATCTCTCTGAGTTCATGTCTTAAGGGGTGTACTGAGAAAGGGGTCAGTAGACCATTTGTGCTTTATAGGATTATTGTCCCTTTTGCCACTTGTTATCTACACACTTGTCTTCTGAAACCATTATACCTAAGCTTGTTCTTCTCTATTTTACCTTCTCCAATCATTTGCTACATTTCATTATCCTATTCCTCACCTTAATCCCTTTTTGTTAGTAGACTGTATTAGGTCAATTGGGTTTACCATGTATAGTTTTGAGTAATTTTGACTTAGGAACTAGTTTAGCCTTTGGCTGACCTAGCTCATGACCTAGTGAATTATTATCCAAAACATTGCTAAGTCGACTGGGTCGACCCTATCGACTAGGATTTTTAAAAGGGTCACAGGTCAAATCTACCTATATATACAAGTTCATTTCACCATTATTTAGAAAAGAGAAGAAGAAGTAAGAGCTATTGTGCATATGCTTATCCACCATTATACTTGAGGATCAAGCTTAGGTTTTCATACTTTCTTTGGAGATATGGATCTTGTCTTGTGGAGAAGTATTTTGGATGTATTGATAGGTTGTGTATTATAGAGATGATTTGTCTTTGTCATCCTTACATATCACAAAAACCTTTTGTGAATCATCTTAGCCAAGGGAAGATTGAGGCTCAATAGGTTTGTCTTCAAAGGTAAGTATTCCTAACTTTGTTCCTCCTTTATAAGAGTAGATAGATATGTATTTATACTTCTCATCCATGCATTAGTATTCTGTATACATTGACATGAGTATATGTCTTCCATGCATGTTTAATTTTATTGTTTATAACCCTCACTTTGTGCCAAAAGCTTTAGTGAGCACTAGATTAGATTTAATTTACTTGTTATTAGTTTAGGTGAAATATCAAAACTCAAGACCCCCTTAGGGTTATTGCATGATTGTGATTTATTGGAGGCTTTGGAACCCTCCCTAGCATAGTTTATTATGGTAAGATATCCTGTAATTGGGTCCAGTGGATCCCCATATTGGTCATGTTCTCACTTAACAAATATGTCCCCAATCGAAAGTGTATGGGATGATATATCTTCTTCAAGTTAGGATTGATTTATAGACATGATGAATTTATAATTGTATACATGCTGGTGAACTTGATGTGAATCTAACCCTTGCAGTTTTTTCTTCACTTATCTCATCATTTTATCATTTTATTTTTCATATATTTGTGATGCTAGGTTGAGTGTATCAACACAGTACTAACTTTTATGTGCAGGTTTAACACACAGTTACATCCCTATGACTATGTTGTGTTTGTACATGTTTTTTAGACTTTGAGTTCAGACTACTAGTTCAACCTAGTTTACCTTGTACATTTTTAGGCTATCAACAATAGGTTTTTGAAACACTAGGTCAACTTAGTCAACATAGTTAGTAGACTTATCAAGTACAAATAAAGGTTCTTCAACATCAATCTTATTTTCCTTTATAACCTCTAACCCACCAAAGTTACTTTATACCCTTCTTTGTCATTTCCAACATTTTTTACAATTCTATTTTTCATAGTTTGTAGTTTTTAAAACTACCCTTGTATAGTCAAGTAGGTCGACCCTGTCGACATAGTTCTATATTTTGTGTTCGATTTGGAAAGCTAGGTCAACTCTGTCAACATAGCTCATTTTTAGATCCTTTATTTTATAGTATAAAGGTGACACTATCGACCTTGTTATATATTCCTTGCATACATTATCAACTAAATCAACACTATATTATGTTTCAAAGTTGGAATTAACACTTATATGCTAGTAATTAGTGCACACTTTCATTTTTTGTTACTTGCATGCTTAAAATAGATCACATAGTCTAATTAGGTGGTTTTTAATATACCATTTAGTTTCACTATTTTCTCTTTGATGCACACACTACCAAATCACAAAATCTTAAAAAACATTTTAATAATTATTTGCCTAAGGCCTGCCTAATTATATTTCATCACCATGGGGGGAGCCAACTTGGTTTTTTGGCTAAGTATAAACACATGGTTAATTGTATATTTTGGCTAAGCACCTAACACCTTTATCACTACGATGTGTGAAGTGAGGGGGTAGGCCCCAATACCAAGCCTACACCATTGCCAATACAGATCTCTTTGAATTCAAATGTCCTAAACTCATCCTTAGATTGATTTCTAGTTCCTTACTTACATCCAACTTCCTATCACATTTAAAATTATAATCTAATAATCTAAAATCATTTAGGTTGACCACTTAGTTATATTTTACTTTCAAAGTTGATTGCTTGCTTTTGCTCAATTATATGTTATATTTCAAAAATTTACATTAGCCAATGTTGGTGTAAGGTTTTGTGATGTTTGCCTCAATTAGATCAACCTCATTGATCTAAATGACTATGTGTTTCTTTTCATTTCTTGCTTTCCTAAGTACTTACAAAAAATTTCTTATATCGGTACATAGTCATTTCTATCAACATAATCTCTTATAGACTATCTATTTTTTCTTGTCTTATGCTAGGTCAACCCAGTCAACCCTATACAAATTTTTAGCCTCTATTTGATGTATTAGGTTGACCCATTCAACTTTATATAATTTTTAATCCCTATTTTATATACTAGGTTGACCTAGTTGACTTCGTATAGTTTGTTGTCAATTCATATTTCCTTATTTTTGCATCTCTTTCTTTGTTTGGTCATTATCCTTAATCATGAAATTTTTATTTGAAGACAACACTAAGTTGAACTCAATAGACATGATGAGTATTACCAACCCTTATAGGGTCTCCCATAAGTAGAGTAGGGCTCCTCTCTTGGATGAGAGTAATGTTCATATATCCACTCGCACAATGAGTTATTGGACCCCTCCTCATTCCTCTTCACAACATAATTATTTTTTATCACTTGAAGATCAACCCAAATTAGAGTTTACCCATGAAATTCTCTTCTTCATCTTCAAATTTTCTCAACATAGAGGAAAGCATCCCTATACCATTTACCATCTCATGATTAGTGGTCAAGTTGAAGAGCCTCATTCACTTTCTCCCACATTCTCAAATGGATTTGGGGGTACTAGTTTCTTTGATTCTTAGCCTTTTCCCTCTATTATGACCCCTTCTTATACCATGACCTCTTCTTATTTAACTTCTTCTACCTCCATGCCTAGTATATCCACTAATATGGTAGGTTCTAGATCTAGTGGGCTTCTCCTAAGATCCACTCTCTTTAATATTTCCACTAATGCATCACTTGATACCCATGGTAATCATGCTTCTAGTGCTTCCTCTTCTCATCCCTTCACTAGTTCATCTTTTGCCATGTAATCAAATTTTACCACTCATGCCTCATATTCTAACAGTTCCTCTCAAGCTCTTACCAACACCAATAATAGTACCCAAGCAACTAATACCAACTCTAATACTTCAAATAATGCAAAAAATTCCAATCAAACCCACCAAATATTATTAAAAAAAATTAATCAAATTAATACTTTTCAAGCTCATAATATAAATCAAATGATGAGAATGCAAAATCACCTTCTCCATATTCAAACTCATCCTCAACCAACATCTTGGGGCATGTATAATCAAAACGTTCCCCCACCTCCTTGTTGATATTCCCAAGGAAATATAGTACTTCAACCTCCTTTAGTCAACAAAAACATTAATCATCTTCAAAATGAACCTCTTACCACTCAAATTACTAATATTGATATAGGAGGTATCACCCCTACCATTTATTACAATGGGTTAACTGATCATACTCTTCATCTCAAAACATTTGAAAATATTTATAAGGATTGGGTCAAATTGAACACCTTTGTATCTACCAAGATATTAGCCAAAAATCTCACATCTGATGCTTTAGATTGGTACAACCAACTTAAAACTCATTCCATTACTAGTTTGGAAGATTTAGTAAATGCTCTAGTCCAAGAGTTCCAAAATAGTGATCTTCTCGAGAATATTTTATCTCACTTTATAAATTGTAAAAAAATTGAAAATGAAACTACCTAAGCTTTTATTAAAATGTGGAAAACATTGTCCAACAAATGTGAACATAACATGGCCAATGATAACCTTTTCCATCTCTTTACTAATGCTCTTTTTCCCAAGTTACAATATCGGTTCCACACTCTCTCTCCACATATCTTAGAAGAGGCTACTAACCAAGAAAAATGTCAATATTTCCTTATGCATCAATTTGAGCCACCCCAACCTTCTATGGGTACTCGTATTTTACTCAATAAAAAAATTATAATGCTACCAATGATGGTGTCATGGACTCTAATGACACCATTTACACTATTCAAGCTATCATTCCTAACCAATCTTTAGAACTAGCTCCTTAATCTCAACAATACACTAGCCCTCATTTATATTCACCTAATACCATTAATGTTCACAAACCTTTATCCTCAGCTAAATTATTAAAATGTTTACCTAGGCATATTCCACAAGAAATAGATCCCACTCATCCTATGAAATCCTAGTATGATCCCAACAAGTTTTGTTGGTTTTATGCTGGTTGGGATCATTCCTATGAGACATGTGGAAACTTCATAATTTAGCTATGGATTTTCTTCTTGGTCCTAATTTTTATCATGCCTCTATCATTCAAAATATTCAACAAGCCTATGACATTACCTTTAAGGTTCATGAAACTAATACTATAACTCAAGTTTTGAATCAAGATAATGCTCATTTGGCTATCTATAAAGACCCTCTTCCTAATTACCAATCTAATCAAGATATATAATACAAGCCCACACCTTACACCAATAATGTATAAATTCTTTTTGATTTAACTCCTAAAGAGAATGTGGTTAATATGACTAATATGTAAAGGGTGGTTGCTTTCATTGATCCTCAACCTATCTAAACTCCTCCATTATCTTGTACATTTCATGTTATCCAATATTGTTCTCCAACTCACTTGAATGAGTTGGGGCAATATGACCTTATAAATTTTGATGATCCAATTCTAACTCCTCCCTTGTCTACCACTTCCCATTCTATTCTACCATCTATCCATTTTCTTTGCTTAACATTAATGATAAAAAATCTTCTATCAAAACTTATCCTACCAATTCTTAACACCAATTTTAACCAACTACTTTAGATTATAAACATAATTTATAACATTTTTCTAAACCTTCTCCTTCTTATCAACACAAATTCCAATGCACTTTGGCTCCTCCTTCTGAGGACCTCTGTCAACACTATGCACCTATTTATAATAACCTTTTTATGGGTTATGATGAGTGGTATCCCATCATGAAAATCACTAATATCCCATCTCAAATTCCATTCCTTGAGATGAAGAGGACCTATCCACATCATTGAAACCATCCTATGCAACTTTTATTTGAAATGAACATCCCTCATCCTCCTCTATCAGGATGTGAAGTAAACTTATCTTGATCTAAAGATAGCATATTACAACAATGTGAAGAGATGTCTATCCATGTTGATGAAATAATGGACACTTATCTTTCCTTGAAATATCCCATCAATTCTATGATTCTTGATGAGATTATGCTTTCTGTGGATGATCCTTCTCTATTAATTAGTGTCCAAATTGGTGATATCCAAGTCAAGCATGCCTTGATTGATGAGGGATCTAGTACTTGTGTTGCCTCTCTCTATATTATCAAAACCCTTGGATATTATAAATGTAGTCTTAAATCCACATGTAACACATGCCAAGAATATGATTGAAAGAAATTTCCTCCTTTAGGTTGTATGTTTCTTCCCACTATCTTCCCACCTATCACCATTCATATGAAGGTGATGATATTTAACTTTCCTCTTTCTTATAACATTCTGCTTGGTATGATGTGGACTCATCATATGAGAGTAGTTGCTTCTTCTACTTATAAATGCATTAAATTCCCTCATAATTGAGCTATATATAGGATTCAAGATGACACTAACCCTTAGAATTTCAAACAATTCCAAGACCATGGTGTCTTTAAGTTTTTTACTCATGAATCTTTACCTAGTATTCCATTTCATAAGTCTCAATGATACAACTTTCCTATAAATTTGAATTAATGTTATAACAGTCATATTAAACTCATTAATAATATTACTCCTAATCTATTGGATTTTGATTGTGATGATCCTAATGAGATCAATCTCAAGATTAAAACTTCTGATCTCTCACCTCATCTCATCTCTTAGCTTCCTACTTTTTTATAGCCTCATTCTCACAAACATCCCTGTGATGATATCCCTATTGTCTTGGATAAGACTCAACTTTCCATTCATCACACCTCATTGAATGATAATGACATTCTCATCTACATCATTGATCTTTATACACCTAACTACGGTGATGGTTATTCCTTAGATGATCTATTCCTAGGTAGTCTTGTTCAAGCCCATGATACTGATATTATCTATTATCATTATTGTTTGCTTTTGTATTTTCATGTATCTTCTCATATTCCATCATTTATAGTTCCTAATTTTATTATTTTTCCTCTTTATTGTAGGGTAGAGATGGTGTTGACACCTCCAATTTCTAAAAAACCTCATAGGAGTATGCTTATGGATCATGCTATGATTAGGCCTTACCACTTTACTAGGTACTCTGACCCCTATAGCTTAATTATCCCTGAGATACATGTGACCCTTCTTCAGCCTTTCATAGACCCTATCCCTCCCTTAATTTATCCCACTATAGTTTATTCCATTTTTTATTTTGCTATAATTGAACCTATTCTTGCTTCTGCTTTAGCTAAGTCTCTCCTTGCTTCTACTCCCATTTCTCCTTCTATTGACCTCAATTTCATTCCTTTCCCACCATCACCTTCTCTTGGTGATGGTTTGCTTCTTTTACCTTAGTTGGCTATGTTGCCTACCAAATAAATTGATGAGCCTTCCTAAGCTCCTTCTATTCCTATTGCACCTCCTCTTATGAGTATCTATACTAAACCTACTCACAGGTGTATCTGTTGCTTCTTTGACATAGACAATCATTCATCCACACATTATCACAAACTATGACAATATATTGACACTTTACATCCTTCTACCCCTCATTCCTCAAATAAGGCCATACCTCCCGTAAAGGTACTTCTTAAGTATATTCCTAAGTATAGAGAGGTGTATTATCTTTGGCACTAATGTGATAGACATCACATCAATAATTTCCACATCCTTTAGTAACATCTTAAAAATTACCTTATAGATATTCCCAAACCTTCTACCATTTCTCCCATAGGTTGGTCTCGCAATAAGGTTCCCTTTCTTTTCTCATGGTTCCACCTCCTGTGGTTCCATCCTCTATTATTATTTCACCTATGAATCCTTCACCCGTGGACCTTCCCTCACCTATGGATCCTTATCCACCTATGAGTCCCTCTCATAAATATCCTTCACCATCGGTGATTCCTACATCTCCCATAGATTCTACTCCCATGCATTCTTTTGAGTGTCCCTTACCTGATAGCCCTCCTCAACATGATACATCTAGCATTCCTAATTTTTATATTGAGGATATTAGACAAGAATTATTTTCCCAATTTTCACTAAAGATAGATGAGACACTAGTAATAGTTTATGTCCAGCTTCACAGAGACTTATCATATGTTCTGGATAATGTGTATGGGAAACTCAATGTTTATGAACACATGCATGGTGTTCTTTACATTTTCATTTACATTGGACATGTGCTCCTATCTTATATTTATCTATTTGTTGTATCATTTTATATTGTGTCAAATTATTATTTATCTTACATTGTGACTTTAATTTTGCACTCTATATTGCTTAAACTATCATTTATTTTTGCATATGGATGTCTTATTTATCATTGATTTATTTTCCTTATTAAAACTCCCTTATTTTCTCTTCATGACTTGTTTTCTTTCTTATCTCTATTTTTCATAGATAATTATCATTATGAATTGGTTATACAAACATCATTCCATTTATTCATTCCCTCTTTACCATGTAATTAGTTAGCAAACAATTAATCTCATTATAATCTCCTTTCACTGATCCACTTTGGATCTCCTTTATTCCCTTTATTTATTTTTTTAAAACTAAGCATTTACACAATTGATATTTGAGATAACATGTTGGTTCATTATCAAGCCTAAGTGTCTTAGTCAGTCTTATCTTTGGTTACTTAGCTTCTTTTAGCCTAAGCCTATAACTGATTCATTGTGTATCACTCTATCTCTTATATTTGGTCATTCCAAGTCCATATGGAGGAGGAATATTAAAAGACTTAAAAACATAAAAAATCCATATTATTTAATAAAAATAAATGATACAAAAGGCAAAAACATTTAAAATTATTAAAAGTCAAATCACACTAAAAGACATGATTTAAAGCACATCTCCTTCTTCTATTCAAAGCTCAAACTCCATAGTTGGCCTCAAGATATAGTCAAAGTCCATTGGGTATGGTAGGAGAGTAGATTAGAAAAGGAGAATAAAAAAATATTTTAGTGCTACCTACTTTCTCATGCAAGTACCCAATCTTTGCAGTAGATTTATGACTCTGTAAGGGATCTTAAAGCATGGGGAACACATTGTGGGAAGGTAGGTTCATTTTAATTTTATTGTAACAATGTACCTTCATGATTCGATCTTAGTAGCATGCTTATTTTACTACATATCTTAATGTCTATAGAAAATAGGTTTCCTTTGTACATTGATGGTCACTAGTCACTTAGTGTCTTCTCATGTCCTTAGTATGCCTTCTATCTCCTAAGGTCTTCTCATGATACGCCTCAATTATGATTTTTAAATTCCATTTTTCACTACCTAAATTCCTCATATTTCCTCTTGAAAAATATTATTTTATTCACTAATCACTTCCCTAGGGATTCCATTTATGAGTTGCATTCTAAGACCATGGATAAGACTTGGCCTTCCTCATAAATTACCATAATTTCACATTGTTATTACCAACATCCTTTATTTCATGATTTTCAAATTTATTCCACCTCATTGGTGTTCCATTTTTGAGTTATAATGTAAGACCAGAGATAGGACCTGGCCTTCCTCATAAAATTTTCCAATAATCCAAATCACAATCAAAATTACATGTGTCAAATATGAGATAAGATGTGATTGATTATGAAGTTACACATCATTGACATGCTTTACAGATTGATTTAGTATATTATATGCTTAATTTATTTCTCTTTCACTTTTAACTTCTTATTTTTCATGTAAGAATCCAACCATTTCTTGAATTTTTCATACTTTTCAACTTGAATTAGTGTGATAAATTTAAGACCATTTTTTGCCAATTTTGTTTTTTTTCTTATACTTCCCAACGTGATTTAGTATGATTGATTGACTTAATGGATTTGTTTTATATTATTTGCTCTTTTTCAAGATTTTCCACTTTATTACATTATTTTCATACTTCCCAATGTGATTTAGTATGATTTTACTTGTTTTAATTTGGTGCAATTTTTTTGGTTTAAAAACAAAACTTTTTACCATCTTGCTTTTACCACCCTTTATTTTTTATACTTAGTCATTTTCTTGTTATTACACATTTCCCAGCATGAAATAGTGTGTAGTACATTTTTTATTGATTATATTTTTCCACATTCTTTTTTAACTATTTATTTTTAACCATACATGTGTTCTACATAATGCTAGAAAATAAACTACAACTCATATATTTCCCATAGCATATAAGACAAACAAATAAATACATGTGCTAAAAATAAATATATCCAAGCATTCACAACCACATCCATAATGCAAACATATACAATTGGTAATATAAATCCCAAAATGTGATATCTCTATATATATCATGATTTTTTCATACAAAAATACAACCATAGACAAAAATATATCTCTACAGCTGGGCCCCATCTTGCCCATCTCATGGCATGGCCATGATACCCATAGATGCCTCAATCTAACTCCTTCAAATAAAATGTTGTAAAGAGGTTGTCTAAGATCTCAATCCTAATACCTACCCCTATAGATGAGCCACTTAAGCCTACATTTATGCCAATGGGGCTAGGGTCGCGAGATGTGTTGCTCTCTTCTACTCCTATACCTATATCATATGGGTCAGGGTTTCTAGATGTGTGTCTCTCTCATAGGCCTGTACCTATCCCATTTGTGTCATGGTCACTAGATGTACAAATATCTCTTTAATTAGGGCTCGCCATACCCATGCTTCTCCTACACTCACCTCTACTATTAGCTTCATCCCCTCTCTTTGTTCTTGTAACTACCTCATGGCCTCTCTAGCTAGCCTGAACTAGCTCACTTGAATTGGGGTAGATGGTACCCTAGGCTCCTCTAGTGTCGTGGGGTCATATAGTGTTAGTGCCTCATTTGAAGATATCATGGAATACTCCCCTCACTAGGGACTCCCATCCAATCTCCTCATCCTCTATAATACCTACAAAAACCAAACCATGTATATATATATATATTATATATATATATATATACATATATATTAGATTACTAAAATATCTCAAAATCTATCTATCTATCTATATTATCTATACTTTATTTAAACTTAAGGAAAAATTATATATAATATATATACATATATATTAGATTACTAAAATATCTCAAAATCTATCTATCTATCTATATTATCTATACTTTATTTAAACTTAAGGAAAAATTATATATAATATATATACATATATATTAGATTACTAAAATATCTCAAAATCTATCTATCTATCTATATTATCTATACTTTATTTAAACTTAAGGAAAAATTTAACCATATTTTATTATGTATTAGTGTGTCAACCAATATTGTCTCACCATCTGTGCACCCATCGAGCACAATCTCTCCATAAATACATCCTCCAAGAAACTCATCAATAGGATGCCACCTAAAAATAAACCCTAGAGTCATCACTTATACCCATCTCAAGCTATGCTTGAGTGGCCTCTTTATAGCACAGCTCTGACCTAGCCCATTTAATGGGTCATATATAATGTCTCATGTCTCCACTCTCTCCTAATCTTTCTACCTCCATTAATGCCATGTATATGATGGTCATTGGTCATCCTATTATGGAGCTAACAATGGTACCTTTGATACTCCTACTTCTACATCTATCTCTTCTCACTTTGCTACTTGTCATACTCAACTAGTCCATGGTCTCTCATGATGTGGCCTAAGCATTAGCCTCATAATTGGTGGCCTTAATCCTCCCTTCCCCCATGGATCTCATATATTCTAAGACCAAAATGTGGGAATCACTATTAACATCATCTAGATATGACTCTATTTACCAGGTATAGTGCCATGTCACCTTTGTCCATGCCAAAGTTGGTACCACTATCTCCCAATTAGGCCATATCATAATGATGTGCCCATATAAATGCCATATAATATCCACTCATCTCACCATCTATAGTATTAGCATGTGGGGCATGATCCATGCTACCTAGTCCTATCTCCATCTCTAAACCTGAGGTAACCTATCATCAACTGCATGGGGTAACCCAATCGACTGATACATGGGTAAACTCTCATATATCTGTGCCATCAATAATATAATTGATCCTATTGATTTTACCCTCTAGACAACATCTCATACATGTCATGCACAAGTTGTATCTAGATGATAGATCCCAAGTCATATAACACCCTTTGCTCTAATATCATCTAGCTCAATGCTATCACAAATAGTGATACCTTACCATCCAACTTGTGACATAACACCTATGATCTCACAATTCCTATTATAACCTTTTGGATATCCATAATCTATGATGTATATAAATCAAACATATTCACCTTAAATCCAAGGTGTATCATCTTTAAGCCCATCACCCATATGGCTAAGGCTCTCCTCTCCTCATTAATATTAGGTACTCCTGTGACTATGGGTGTCCCTGCTATGGGTAATCCTAGGATGACATGCACATCCTACAAGGTGATACCCACCTCTATGGTATCCCCCTCCACCTCCCACCTAAAGGTGATAGTCAAATGTTTATAGCATCCTAAGAACATGAATAAAAAATCTTAACTAAGTGGTATCCTACACATGTTTATTATGCCTCCAAGGCCTAATGAGATCAATCTAGCTCTATCCTCTATAGACAAGAACTCTAATAAATTTGAAAGCCATGATGTGTCCACCAAGTTCCAAAACCTTAGACATCCTTGAAACTAAAAACTAATAAAAGATGTATTAGATCTTTCATGTCATTTATAAGAAAAATACATTCTTTTAAAAAATTTAAACAAAAACAAGCTTAATTACTTTAATCTAGTTATCTTTAATCAATTTCACCTATTTTTAGCCTACTCAGCCCTTCTATCCCTTACTCGATCATTTTGGGTCCTTCTAGTACTCTTTTGGCCTATTGTATGCATTTTCATACTATTCTAGTCCTTTGGTCAAACACTAGTTTGACCAAAATTTCCATATTTTGACCTAATTAACTTCACAAATTATGTCAACCCCTTTATTTTTCCCCTCTTAGTACTGAGTTGTTATAGTGAATTTTTATACTAAGCATCAATGCACTAAGTCAGTAGTCTACAAAACATACAACATTGACACATACCTAGTAGGTTGGCAATATGGACTTTGCTAATTTTTAGCCTACTAGATTGACTGGGTCAACTTAGTTATTTTCCCTGATAACCCCTTACATTTTGCAAAATAAAAACCTTCTGATAGTTCTTTCCCCAAACCCTTCAAACCCATTTACCTCAATGGTTTTTCCAACCCTTAGCATCTAATTTGAGTTCATTTTGATGTCTAGAAATGCTTTTAATTACAAATTTCTAAACTAACACTTAAAATCACTAAAATATTCAAAAACTAGCTTGATATTATTAATTACCTACCTATAATACACCTGTTATTGCCACTGGAGGTCCCTCTCATTTAGCTTATTGTCTCCTCACCATCCTAGCTTGTTTGATCTCTCAGAGCTCTTTTTCTCTCCTTCACAAGTCAGAAATAACAAATGACTTTCATTTCACCCTATTTAAAATCACTTTTCAAAAATCTTAATCTTTCTAATTTTTTTCATCAAATTCCTTGTTTTGCCTATATCTTTATTTCTACTCATCCATTTTTTGAACCTTAAAATGTTCTAGAATCATGACAACATAGAGAATATTTTTCAATAATTTATGCCTATCTTCCAATTTTTTTGATTTTTGGTTATTTTTTGCACTAATCTCTACAGGTTTACCTAATATTCTTCACATTGGACACCCTCAAATCTCTTGCAGTTTCATTCTTTATCTACAACACTAAGGTAACTAAATGTATCTATTTTTCAATTTTTTGCTTTCATTTATTTTATTTATTCCTTATTGTACTTAATTTAGCATCAATGTTATATGTTATCATGCTCTATTTTCTAAAGCACCATCTCATGTTGCACTCATGTGACATGTGATGAGCTTCAAGTGGGACATATATATACACACATAATATTTTCAAACTTTTATCGATTACTACCACTTTGCATCTTACAAGAACCCATCGAATCTTAATCTCTCTGAGTGCATGCCTTAAGGGGTTCTCTAAGAAAGGGGTGGGTAGAACATTGGTACTTCGCATGATTATTGTCCCTTTTGCCACTTGTTAGCTACACACATGTCTCCTAAAACCATTATCCTTAAGCTTATTCTTCTCTATTGTACCCTTTCCAATCATTTGATACATTTTATCCTCTTATTCATCACCTTAATCCCTTTTTATTATTTAGTTGTACTAGGTCAACTGGGTCAACCCTATACAATTTTCGGTAATTTTCACTTAGGAACTAGTTTGGCCTTTGGCCGACCTAGCTCATGACCTAATGAATTATTATCCAAAATTTTGCTAGGTTGACTAGGTCAACCCTATTGGATAGGATTTTTGGAAGGGTCGAGGGTCAAATCCACCTATATATAAAAGTTCATTTTTCCATTATTTAGAAAAGATAAGTAAGATCTATTATGCATCTACTTATCCACCATTCTACTCGAGAAACAAGCTTAGGGTTTCATACTTTCTTTAGAGATAAAGATCTTGTCTTGTGGATAAGTCTTTTAGATGTATTTATAGGTTTTGTAGCCTAGATCTGATTTATCTTTGTCATCCTTACATACCACAACAACCTCTTGTGAAGCACCTTGGCCAAGGGAGAGATTGAGGCTCAATAGGTTCATCTTTAAAGGTAAGTATTCTTAACTTTGTTCCTCATTTTTAAGAATAAATAGATATAAATTTTTACATATATTCCATGCATTAAGATTATGTATACATTAACATGAGTATATGTCTTCTATGCATGTTTACTTTTATTATTTTTAACCCCCACTTTGTACCACAAGCTTTGATGAGCACTATATTAGATTTACTTTACTTATTATTAACCTTATGTGAAATATCAAAAATTAGGACCCCATTAGGTTTATTGTGTGAATGTTCTTTATTAAATGCTTTTTAACCCTCCCTAGTATAGTGTGTTATGGTAAGAGATCCCCTAATTGGGTCTAGCAAATGCCCATATTGGTCATGTTCTCACTTAATAAATGTGTCCCCAATCAGAACTATATGATATGATCTATCTTCTCTGAGTTAGGATTGATTTATATACATGATGCATTTTTTATTGCATACAATAACCACCATAACTTAATTCATGACATCTTCTAAGCACCTTTAGGATTGATCATGGGTTAGGCATCTTAATAATACATCATCTCTATTTCTATAAAATAAAAAGTTTTCCAATAAGAATAATTTTAAAGTTAAAAATCTCTAATATCTTCTTTGTCTTTTATCCAAATTATTAAGAGAGTCCTAATTTTTAAAGTAATAAACTAAATTGTGATACTGATCATTTTCAGCCAATAAACAATCTCATTCATTCATTTCTTGTCCAATTTTTTTTATTTTTATTTTATTTTAAATCAACAATTTCATTGACTGAATATGAGGTTTATCATTTAAAGATCATCAATAAATAAGACCAAATCATTTATGCTAAAAAATCATTCTCATCTAATTGTTTTGCCAAATCATTCCCTTTAATAGTTTTAGATGTCTCAAATTCAAGATCAAATTTTTATATTCTCAAAATCCATTTTACTAACCTTCCTTGAATGGTTGGTTGTTTCAAAATATAAGAAAAAACAAGTCAAGTGGATCTTAAAACATCTTTATTTTCCATCAATAGATAAAATAAATTGATTAATGAAGTAAACAAATATTAAAAAAAAAATTCAATGAGGGGGTATATTATTTCTATATCTTTTAAAACCTGATTCATATAACCAATAGGTTTTTCATCATTGTTTTTATCACCTTGAGTGATCATAACACCTATGGCTTTGTTGGTTTCATTCACAAAAATAATAAAAGGTCTTACTAAATCAAGCTTATCAAGTATAGGTGCACTTGCAATGACATTTTAAATATTATTAAAATCAAAATCTACACTTGCATCCCACACATATGACTAATTTTTCTTTAACAAAATTTGTAATGGATTAGATTTATCAAAAAAATCTAATATGAATTTACACGCAAAACTAATTTTTCCAAACAAAGATCTAAGACTTCATTGGTATTTAAGTGGTGGTAGTTCTTTTATTTATTTAACATGTTTATGATCAATCAAAATACCATATTTATAAATAATATTTCATAATAATTTTCCTTCAGTTACACCAAAGATAGATTTCTTAGGTTTGAGATAAATACCATACTTCTTACATCTTGTGAAAACTTTACAAAGATGATCTAAATGCTTCTTATTCTTTTTAGTATGGACTACAAGGTCATCTAAGTAAACTTTAATAATAATACCAATTAAATCATTAAAATCTATGTGCATATCTCTTTGAAAAGTAGCACTTGGATTGATGAAACCAAAAGGCATCATGTTAAACACAAAATATCCTCTTTGAGTAGTAAAATTTGTCTTATGTCTATCATTTGAATTAATAGATATTTGATTATAACTAGAAAATACATCAAATAAAGACATCATGTTAGATCCTACAACTTGTGGAAAATTTAATCAATACTTGGAAGAGGAAAATTATAATTTATACTAGCCTTGTTTAAATATATAAAGTTTACACAATCTAATATCACCATTCATTTTGCACATGGGTACTAAATTAGCTACCCAATCAAAATATTTTATAGAAAAGTGACACCACCATCAAGCATCTTATCAAGCTCTTTGTTGATGGTGTCTTACAACAAAAGGCTTACTCTTTTTATTTTCTTCCTAGCATGTTTAATACCAATTTTTATAGGGATATCATATATTATAATATTAGTATCATAACCTTTTAGGTTTTTATAAGACCAAGAAAAAATTTCAATGAATTCTTTAAAAAGTTTAATGAAATTTACCTTCTCATCAAGTGAATATTGCATTCCAAAATAAACAAAATTTGGATCCTCTTCAGTTCCAAGATTTATTGGAATAGTCTCTCCAATAATTCTTAAATAAGATTATTTCATCCATGATATCTTTAGTTGATCATTTGGGGTAAACATTGATTCCAAACATACTAAACTAGCATGTAATTTATTCATATTCAACTACAAATAATATTCATAGCTAAGTATGTAGTCATGATTATCAAAATAATTTCCTTTTATAAAAGCATCAATATGTTCATCACAATTGAAAACATGTCAATTTTCTTTTAAATTGAAAACTTTAAGTCTAAAAATGAAAAAATCAATAGTAAGCTCTATTTCACTCAAAGTGGGATTAGAGGCAAAAACAATGAGTTTATCAGCTCAAACATTGAATTCTCTAATTATGTGAGTGATATTAAAATCATATAAATTTTCAAGTAAGGCCCAAACCTTTTGAGTATATCTATGAAGATGAGTTTTATTTGTTTTATAAACTTTCTTTACTTGTCTAAAAATTAATTCAAAATTTACCAAAGACTTCTAATTGTTTAACATTTAGCTCTATAGACTTTTCTAAACCTAAACATAAGGCGTAAAATTATACTATGTCATTAGTAGTATCAAAATATAATTTATAATCATAATGAAACACTTTGACTATAGTAGAAATATGACAAATTCTTGCACCACTACTAGTTTTTAAACAATAACTATCAAAATATAAAAACCACAAATCATTTCTAAAAAAAGGCATTATGTGGTTATTTTTCAAGTTCATCTAGAGTCAATAGCTCATAGGTACCAATTATTATTTCTACATATGAAATAATAAGAGGCAAAGAATTAATAAGATTATTAAACCAATCCTCTCTTTAAATAAAGGTGATCTCATTTCCTATTGGAACCCATGTATCTTTCTCAACAAATGCACTAGTTGCCTTTGACCAATCTCTACCTAGAATAATGGCATAATTATTAGGAATGTATTAAATTTGAATGTTAATCATACACCCAATTATTTCATCTTTATTAATTTTGATAACAAGATCTCAAAACTTACCATAGATTTTCATTTGATGTGAATCAAAACTTGTAAGTTTCCTATTATCTATTTCATAAGATATTCTTAATTGATCAACAATAAATTTTGGCATTACATACTTTGATGCACCAGTGTCTAAAATATAATTACATATGATTTTATCCCCAACCTTCATAGATACATACAAAGGTGGTATATAATCAGTAGGAGGATAATATTTATGAACAAAAACAAAAGTATGAGATTGTTCATGATTTTTATCTTCTTCCTAAAATACTAAAATATCCTTAGAATTTGGATTTTTAATAACATCATTTATTTTATCAACCTATGTTGGTAAATCAATAGCTTATAATAATGAAAATCTTGCTTTTATAGTATTACAATCATCAATGATATTATAAGCTCCTACATCTAGATGATGTATATGTGTGTAATTTTTGGGCTTATAAGGAGGATATTGAGGAGTATTAAACCCACTAGATAAAGGGTTATTTTGTGGGGAATTACTTATAATATGGTCAGATGTAACATTATTTTACATACCTTTGCCTTTATCAATATTTTTAGAAGACTGATTATTAGTTGTGTTATCCTTATGGGATTAGGAATTAGATCAACTAAATCAGAGGTTGGTTTGCCCTACGTACTCCAAAATGGTTATTCAAAGTGCTAAGGGTGCCTAATATCTTTGGGTATAGCCTTAATTTATATTATATATTGGCATGAATAGTTTTTTCAAATCCTTATTTTAGGGGCTAATAGAAGGTGTTTTTCTATTGTTCCTCAAGTAGCTCAGAGTTGAGGTTATGGACACACTTGCTCTGATCATACAAAAATTTCAAGAGATGCATTTGGATGGATCTAATCTAAATTTTATCATAAAATTTGTGACTCACCAAAATAATATTGGAGGGAGACTTGGTGTTTCCCAAATTGGCACTTTGATGGGTTCCACCTTACTTTATTTGATAGTTGGCCCTCTTGTCTTTCACTCTCAATCCTGGATTATTTTAGAATCCTATTTGGTAAGTTTTATCATAAGCTAAAAATACTATATTTTCTTACGGATAAGATATATTGATAATTCTATGGTTTGGCACTATTTTATTACATTATGGTTGTATAATTATTTGTTTAGGTCCCTTGGGTAGAGATGGTGGTTTAAAGTTTTCTACAGTGAATTACCTGGTTAGAATAGTTTTGGTTCTAATATAAGGGACAAGGTTTGTGTCTTTTATTCCAACTCTTTACTATTTTTAGGAAGGTAATATTATCTCATTTATATTTACCTATTTTACTCCATTTTGGCTCTCTAGGGGGAGGGTTTTGTTATGTTGGAGACCTAAGCCTCCCATTGTGCCTAGGGTAGTTCCAAAACCAAGAAAACACTAGATTGTACTATTTTAGGGGATACAAATGTTGATATTTTAGAGCCTTGGGCCCCTTACTCCATTAGCTTAGGTTAGTTTTTGGTCCATCTAAAACTAATTCTAGACAAAATTATGGTAAGATGGGTACCTTGGGGGATCAAAATAGTTATTTTAGAGACCTAGGGCTTGTGTTAATTTAATCCAATCTGGTTACTAGCCCCTTTAAAATTGATGGTCATTTTGTTAGTTCTAGGTCCTAATGGGGACCTTGTAGGGTTTATTTCTCTATGCTTGATGATATGTTGGGTCCCTTAGGGAATCAAAAAGGGTTTTTAGAGAGCTATGCCTCATGGTTTTCTAGTTTAGGATGGTTATTGGCACATTTAAAATTGATGGAAGCTATACTAATGTTGGGTCTCAATGGGGACTTTGTAGGGTTTCTTTCCCTGCATTTGACTCTAGAGTGGATACTTTGACCTCCTTTTGTGTCCATGCTAGTTCTTGATCTAGAAAAACTAATTTTTTTGGTCCCTTAGGGACATTGATGGTATCCTTAAACTTGGGCCTCATTTTAGCCTAGGATGGTTTTCAATCATGCAAAAATTGGATGGTTGCTATACTAAATAAATGCAATATTGGCTCTTCCTCTAATGGTTCCTGATCGATTCAAAATTAGATACTTCTTTTGGTTGGGTTCCCATTGTACTCTTGGTCAACTATTTCTGACCAAGAGGAGACCTGATCCTTCTAATGTTTCTTTTGGTGGGTCCTTTTTGTAATCTTGTTCAGTGATTTTTGGCTAGAGGGACACTCAAACCTTTTGATGTGTTTGAGGTTAGTATCTACACTAGTTATTAAATGCAGGGTTATCTTGATCTAAAAACAAGTATTTATAGATCTCATTTCATCTAAAAACTCATTAGTGCCACCCATATTTATATTGTCATCAAGGTCAATGAAAATACTATTCTTTCCTTAAATATATCTTCTAAATCTTTACATAGCTATACATGTGTCAGGATCATGATCCAATTCACAAGCATTAAAGTAATGAATTTTTTATTTCATTTTACCTTTTTGTGTAAAATAATATTTACCTAGTGAAGAGGATTTATCATCCAATTGCCTTTTAATAGTGACCATCTCATTTATAAGACTATGAATGACTTTTAAAATTTATGTATTATCATAATTCAAATTGGTTGTAGTTCTTGTTGGTGTTCTAGATTTTCACCCTAGCTAAGAAGTGGATTGTTTAGGTCTACTTATTCAAATATATTCCAACATGGGACTGATCCTAGGCTATGGATATCCTAATAATGGATTAGAGATTTGGAGAAGGCTAGATTCCTTTTGAATCTATCACCTATACTAAACGTAAACTAACACTTACTTGGAAAAGGGAGAAACACTTTAACCATAACTTATGAAATCATGTAAAAAGAGGTGATGCACCAATGATTATATCAAGAAAACTTGCACAAGACACAATATAAGATGCATTTAAGACTAAAAAAATTCATTCACATCATTATTTCACAAAAGACATGACCAATTATTAATCTACTATGGAAGGTAGTTATACACTTCCAAAACTAACCAAAAAACCTTATATTAAACTTAGAATTACTTGTGAGGATTACCAAAGTAGTTCATGAAGGCGAGAAAATTTAGACATAGGAAAGGAAAGCATACATTCACTTAACCAATCAAAGAACTCATAAGACACACTTTAATTCAACTGTAAAAGGAGGAATTTAGTCTATATTATATCAAATAGGTGTCACAATACAAATCTCACCAGAGTTTAGTCATACCAAAGAGAGGGATACATTTCAAGGCTCAGAAGCCTATATTTATAGAAAAATAAGGAAAGAAATGGAATTGAGTAGATATAAAACATTGAATGAGGCCCAACTACTCTCAATGGATTAGCACTGACTCGAGGATGCCAAGTCATGATATTATCAAGAAGGAACAAAGTTAAAAAGGCTTCACAAAATAAATGAATGATACATTATATTTATCTAACTACTAGGTCACTTCTTGGACTCTATACCATATTAACTTGATCTACCTAGGAGGACCAAATCTTCATACCTTAGAACTAATAGAGCCATGCTTGGTTTGCTTCGATTGGATGTAAATATATGCTTGTCTTGTAAATGGCCATTCCAAAAGATAAGAAGATTCCCCATAATCACATATTTTCCCCTAAGAAATAACTGAGCATAGGTCTTTGAAACCAATCATATTCATTGGTTTCCTTGTAGCTTTCATTATTTCTATAAATTTTTGCTTTTTTCTTAGTTTTTAATGAGAAAAGATAGAAATACAAGATGAAAGGTGTGTACCACCTAAACATTCACTCATTGATGACCATATGAAGAGATAACTCCTTTTTTTCTTGGAAGGAATACCTGCAATAAGACAACACTACAACAAACTTATTGGTAAGACAAAGATGCAGGGTGGACCACCTATCATATGTTAGATCTAAGAAGCTAAAGATTCCTTGGATGGCTGTCAATCCACTCCCCTAATAACAAATGAATATGATGAAATAAAATAAAGGTAATTTCATTTAAATTAATGATAAATTAAATGCTACATACAAAAATAAATGAAATACTTATTCAAATAAAAATGACTAAATCTAGCACATGCTAGAACTAGTCAAGGCAAGGCCATATTTTTGGGGTTTGGGTAAAAAGATAAGCGTCAAAAGGATTATTTTTTTGGGTTTATTAAATTATCAAGGCTTAAAATATACAAAAGTGTAAATGGATAGATGACTCAAATAAGAGAATATGTCGAGTGTGACAAAGAGGTGAAAGAGGTCAAGTGAGGAATATGGCAAAGAGGTAAAATGGGGTAAAGGGGTAAATGGTAAGATGAGAAAGGGATGAATAAAATAATGGTGAAGGGATTGAAAAGGTTAAGGGAAGGGAGGCCAAAATTAAATAAATAAATAAATTGAAATAACAAAATAAAATATTACCTCAATGTTTATAGATGCTTATTGATGAAGATGCTTTGTTGAAGATTGTTGATGAAGATGTTTTGAGGCAATTTCAGTAGAGCTTCATTACTTTGAATTATTTTCTTCCAAGATGTGGAATATTAATGACCTCCTTGAAATGGATGAACACCTACAATAAAATTTGGGAAGCAATAATTTAACTTTTCAACCTCCTCTTTGGGTGAAAGAGAGCGGGGGTATTTGTAGTTTTTTTGTGAGGAAACATGTCAAAAGAGGGCATCTTGGAAGTATGGCACATTTTTAACCAAGGTAAAGGATGGGGTTGGTGGAATATTCTTATGAGGGTTTTCAAGTCTCCCTACCTTGCATGTAAGTCCAAGTTTAAAAAGAATTGTGCATATAGTTTGAAAATGGGACCAAAGACTTTGGTACACCCTTATTTGTCCTCATTTATGAATTTTCAGAGTTATCACACCAAATATGACACCATTTTTCAAGGGGGCATGGGTGAGTCAAGGTGAGGTGGGTGAAGATTCTAATTTGGGCTAGTAAGTCTCTTATTGGGGCTAAGAAGTCCAAAATGGGAGCTCTTTGTCTCTCCCAAGGTGTGAAGGGGTAGGTAAGTCAATTTTGAAGGCTATTTTCATGTGAAAATGAAAAACCAAGTTAAATGAATTACCCTTGAAGATAAATTAGACCCATTTCAAGTGGGGACCCTTGTGATGCTTAAATGAGGTCATTAAGCATCTTGGAAAAGGGGGCTAAAGGTGGGGTACCAAGCCATGTCACTTTTCCACATCATTTTGCCATATCATTTGTCATGCCATATGCCATGTCACATGATATGTCACATGCCATGTCATTTTCCATGTCACTTTCCATGTCATATTCCATGTCATCATGAATAGTGAAAGTGGGTCCCATAATGAAAAGTGATGGTGAATAGTGATTTCAAAAACTATTTTTGAATGGTGTTTTCAAATAATACTTTTTGAATAGAAATGGTTAGAATAGGGATTTTGGTTAAGTTAGGAGGGTGGTAGAAGGGGTTAAGAATGGTAGAAGGGGTTAAGAAGGTTTTATGAGGATTTAAGGTGGTCCTAAGGCATTTAAACACCTGGAGCTGCAAGTGTGTAGTTTTTTAGCGTCTACATTTTACCCCTTTTCATTATGCAACTTTGTATTAACAAGTGACAAAACAAAAATAGATTGTTTGGTGAAAGGTCAGGGTGACTTGAGTATGGGAGGAGATGTTCCCCCTCAAACTAAGAGTTTATGAGGAGAGGCCAAATTGGATGTAGGTTTGATAAGCAGTTGGTGGGGAAGCACTAGGTGGTGCCACAAGGTAGTGGGGCATGTGAGATGCCAATAGGTGCATAAAATATGACTAAACATGGTACTCAAGATTCTACAAAGACAAAAGCTACCAACATTGGTAAAATAAGTTTAGTTCTAAGAAGATAGGTGACCAATGGACCACGTGACTATTATTGTGATAGCTGGGTACATTTGTTATCCTTCATAACAAAAGGGGTGATGTTTATGTGGGAATCCAAATTTAGGAGTGATCCCATATTTGGGTAACTAAAATTGGAAGTGAGCCTACATAAAACACCAATGGTCAAGTCATGTACTAGGTGGTGAAAAATATTAAATGTTTAAATGTTCAACATGGCAAAATTGGTTGGCATGGTAAAAAAGACTATGGCGAGGGAATCATAAAACATGCAAATAGGTTGAGTCAAAACTAGCCAATGTTAGGGTAGATGTGGGTAAGGTGGTTGGGTGATTAGAATGGGGTGGCTAAGCACATGCCATATGCACTGGGCAAGTGGATGCTGCCTACATAGCTCCATGGACATAATGTCCAAAATGAAATTCATGCCTAATGTAGTTATTTTGAGGTTGGGAGTATTGGGTGACTAGTTGCTTGAATATGAAAAGGTGACGAGTTCACATATTAAAATGAAGGTGGAAAAGGATGGGAGAGTCCAAACATGGGCAGGACAAAAAGAATGTCATAATAAAATAAAGAGGTAATAATTCTAAAAATTTTGCCACCAAAAAAATGGGAGAAATAGGCTTTACTAGGATATAGGAAATGTGGGACTACTCCAATTATCATAGTGATTTGATGGGGTATTTCATTACCATCCAAATAAGTTGACATTGTGCATACTCCATAATAATGTCATGAATAGGCTATGGAAGGGGTATGGTTCAATGATTTGGGGAAGCAAAATAGCAGAGTGGGTAAACAGGGCATGATGAAGATTCAAACCCTTGATGCTTGAGCTAGTGGGGCACCAAAATAAGCAAGCATTGAGTTTTGAGGGAATTATAAGAAATACATCAAGGGGATTTAGAATATATAAAAATATTAATTAATTAAGGGAGTAGGTTTTGTTCCCACATAGATATCCCAAATCTCCCCTGTAAAGATGGTTTATAACTTGATTCTAATAGCAAAGAAAGAGTAAAACAAAAGGGATATAAAATGATCAAGATCGAGGGGATGGGGAAGGAAACTTCTTCCAAACAGCTAGGCTTGCACATGTTTTCTAGTCACATGACTTACGAATGAAGTAAAAAAAGAAAGCATTGAAAAGTGTCAAGTGGAAAACACTGAAGGGTTGAGAAGGAAATGGATGAAAGGAGAAGCATCGAGGTGACCAAGGGGGATGAAAGGAGCCAGGCATGGTCATATGGATGAAAATCAAAGAGTTTTAGGTAATGATAAATAGAAAAGTAAAATAAAAGGTAGAAGTGAAGAAATGAAAAGGATGGAGAATGAAACATGGTGAACCCAGTGGTCGGGTGGCCATGAAAGGCTTGAAAACAAGTCTAAAAAGACTAGGAAGAAGGATTTGGTGATGAAAATGAGAGAGAAAGAAAAGGGAAACAAAAGGGGTGAAAAAATGAGATGAAGACAAGGGATGAAAATTAGGGATGACAAGAAGGAAGAATTGAAGTAGGGATACAATGCACAAATACTCCTATAGATGCAAAAGATAAGTACTACAATGGAGAATAAAGGGGAACTAGAAATAAAAAGAAAAGGGAAATTATGGAAGGATTCTCCAAGATATATACCCAAAGTGGGGCTATAGGATGAGGAAAGAAAAAGGCTGACAAAAATAGAAAATGATGAGATAAGGAGGAATGAAGTGGAGGATCTGATTAGAGTAGGGGAAATAGTCAGTAAGGAAGACATCCAAGATGAGGTGGAACTAGTGAGGAAATTAAAGGGAATTAAAAAAAGTTAGTGAATGCTTAGAGTGTCAAGACAAAAATTAGATGAAGAAAAGGAATGATAGACATGCCTAACTAAGGTGGCAAAAAGTAGGCAGGGAGATAAAGGGGATGCAATATAGTCTGGGGTGCAAGAAATAGAGTAAAATCATAGGAAGGTGATAGGGAGGCCAACAAAATAGAAGAGATGGTGGCTAGATAGGAGAGAAGAGTGAGGAATTGGGAAAGCTATCAATACTTGTGTTAAAAGGGATTGACAAGCTAGAAAAGTGATTAAAAGAGATTGAAAATATAGAAAAAAATGGCAAATAAGGTAGGTGGCATTAGAACCTAAGGGCACCAAGAAATAATGTTCAAGGTGGTCTTGGTTTAGGATGCTCTAGGTGAGGGGTGCAATTAGTGGCAAAAATTGGTTAGGAAATGGGGAGTTAGTTGTTAGTTGTTGAGCTTTCTGTGAGTGGTGCCTACATAGTTGAAATGGACATGAAGCCAATGTAGTTCAATTAAAAGGATGGGTAGTGGCTTGTAAAGGGGATGCCCTGATTTAAAAGACCATGAAGTTTAGGTCAGGTTGGTTGGATGCAAAATTGGTTAGAGGTAAAAATTGGTTAACGTTAGTTTTGGTTTTCTCATGGTTGATATTGAAGGGAAGGAAAAGGGAAATGTTAGTGGCTAAGCTACTTCTAAGCAGTGCGTAAATAGTTTGTGGACATTAGGCTAATGTAGTTCTAAATAGGGGTTGGGTTAGTGGTGTCCAAGTGGGTTATCCCAATTGGATGAACCACATGGGTTTGGTTTGGGCTAATGACTTAGGGTTTTGGTGAAATAATAGAGGTGTTGGGTTATGGTGAAGGTAATGGTGAAAGTGAATGGGGTAGGTTGGTAAATAGTTACCACAATGATCCCACATTTAGTAGTATGAGAGGCATGGATGGGTAGTGTAGAGTAAATAAGAAGGGAATACCAAGCTTAGTAACATAAATGACCTTTAATGGAACTAATCCAAAGAAAAGGTGTCTTTGTTAGGAGGTTATGCCAGTTGAAGTTGTGTGAGGTTACAAGCAAAGTGGTAGTAGCTATTGGTACGAGTCAAGTTTTAGGATATGGTTTTCTATCAGGTTCTACATAGTCATAAAATCAAATGGTAATCACTTCTATGAGCCAAGTTTTATTGGTTATAGAGGATAAATGGCATGTAAATAATTTCTTCGATGGCTAGGTAAATTATATGAGTTGGAAAACTAGTATCACGGTGAGCGGTGGAGGATAGTCTATCCTACTTAGGAGCTACATTTATGGGCTAGGCAAAAGGTGTCCTTGTATGCATCATCTATTCCTAAAATGATAATCACCAGAGGCCCTTTGATTAGGTAGTGATGTGTTGAGGGATATGGAGCATGTAACTAGACAAGATGGTTGAACGTCTGCTGAGGAGGATCCAACAACTGGCATAAAATAAAATATTGACATGCCAATTATAATAGTCATAGAAAAGAGGTAATCAAAATATGGGCCCATGGTGGTGCCACAAAATGACTGATTGTATAAATAATTACGTAGACACGTGAAAGGTTGGTGGACATGATTACATCATGATGAAGGACACTATGCAAAGGAATGAATGATGTCATAAGATACATTGGTGGAGTGGATAATTGTGATGATGAGAAAGGATGATTAGATGGTTGAGTTAAAGTGAGTTTTTGGGGATGAGGATGCATCACTAATCACTTGGCCACACAGGTCATTCAAAATACTAAGAATGAAGGGAGCTTTGAATGGCAAACAATGGGAGGAATGATGGAGAGGAAGGGGAACATCCACATCTTAAAATAAATAACATGGTGAATGTCTAGATCTACTAGATGCTTCAACAATGATTTCAATAATAGAGGTGTTTCTAAACCATCAAGAAGAGGTGAGACATCCATGACTTGAGCTAGAACCAAAACTACTAACTCCTCAGTGGTGGAGTAGGTGAGAAGTGTATTGTGCTCATTGTGAGACTAGAAGCCATGCTATGTAGTGCATTCATGGAGGGAATCCACACTACCCAAGGGGATGCATGTGAAAGCAACAATAGATGGCACCTTTGTAGGCTAAACAACTAGAGGAGGGATATGCAGTGAGGGCACTAGGTGAGAAAAATGAAAGATGTAAAGCAAAGCATGTTTGTCACCCTACGAGGATAGATGTGAGATAATAGAATAGAGGATGCCCTTTAGTAGCTATGGAGATAGTGAATATTGTTGAGGTTATCTTTGGGAGAAATCAAGTAGAAGGAAGGATGACTATAATCCTAGAATCACTAGAGAATCATCCAAATGCAGAGCAAAGAGGATGAGGTGCAGATAGTTAAATAGCTTTGTAAAAGATATGTGACTTCTCATACCTTAAATAAATAAATAAATAAATAAAAGATATTGCATAGTTTATTTGTAAGCATGTACAAAATGCTTAATGTGATTTATTCATTTTGAGGCTGGATGAACGTAATGATGAGAATGATGAGAAATGGCTATAATTGATAAAAAGAAACATTTAACCATGCATTTGAGAGATAAATAATGAGGCATGATGCTTCATCATTGGGGAGGACCAAAAATAAAACCCAAAAGTGAGAAGTACTTAATGAACATAAACCTTGAAAATGCTTTGCATAAGCATGTGTTTGTGGATAAAACAAGTTTCTTGATCACATGGCATCAAGTAAGCTCACAATCCCTTGATCAAGAGGAAGAAGGGAAATATGGGTGATAGGTAGAGTTAGAAAAAAGGAAAATGTGAATGGTAACCTTATGTGGGTCAATTTTCCCCTTTTATAGGTGACCACTAAACTATAACAAACTAGTCCATGTCTTATGTTAAGTATAGACTGATTGATGTGGGAAGTCTACATGTAGAAGACGATTGTAGCTTCCATCTGATTATGTTGCTTGCAAGTTGATTGTGGTTGATAATGGGTCTTTTTGAGTTTTATTATTTGGTAAGCTAATCGATGTGGGAAGCTTCCAATGAGTTTATTTCTATTTTTGTCAAAACTAAGTTAGCCATCCTGTGAGGGAGTGGTCTAAGTTTATGTGTTTTGTTTTTAATGCTTGTAATAGCTGTCCTTCAAGGGAGTAGTCTATTTTTTTGTTTTAATAAAATTTGAATTTATTTTGGGTAGTTGTCCTTTGAGGGAGCAGTCTATTTTTAATTTTGAAGCAATTTTTTGATTTTGATTTTGGGGCAGCTGTCCTTCAAGGAAGCAATCTACGATGCTAAAGAGTGTGACCCAGATAATATTTTGTATTTACAAAATAATTTTGATATTTGTAGACATGGATTAGTCTAATTAGGTTTAGGGGTTTCCCCTTTATAAGGATGAAACTTGAACACAAAAAGGTTTGTGAAAGGAAGGGAACTAAGAAATAATGACCATGGGATCCCATCATGTTAAAGACAAAAAGTATCCTTGAGAACCATGCTATGGATATAGTCAGGGTACCCATACTTAGGATTAGATCATGACTATGACAGTTAATCACATGATTATATGTTGTATTCAGTTGTTCTCAGAAAGGAGAAGAGGAATGTCAAGGGTAAATATCTCATAATCAAGGAATGAGCTTAAGTTAGACATGAAAATGGGTCAGATTCAAGTTCTATCAAAAGAAATGATGCAAATACAAAGCCTTGAGAGGCTCAAGTTCTAGTTTACCTTAGAGGAAGGATACATGATAAGCACTTGATTCATACTTTTCAGTGATGATGTATGTTTCAAGCCAATTGAAATCAAACTTGCCCCATTTTATTTTTTCCATGTTGGTTACATGTTGGTTTTCCTTTAGGACAAGGTCTCCAATAGTGAAGTTTCAAGGTTTGAGGTACTTGTTATAAGCATGAGTGATATGATCTTGATAGATGTAGAGGTGGGTGAGGGCTGCCAAGTGGTGCTCATCAAGGAGATCAAGTTGAGATAAATGATGATGATGATGAAAGTCCTCTTTAAAAATGATATCTTGCAAAGAGATGTGAAGAGAGGGGATTTGGACTTTGAGGGGTAAGACTGCCTCTGCTCCAAAGTCAAGAGAGAAAAGGGTAACACCCATAGAGGTTGAAATGCTAGTGTGATAAGACCATAAAGTGAACAGGATGTGAAAGTGTTAATCCCAGCTTGAAGCACTATCTTAGTGAGCATTGTGTTAAGCATTTTATTAGAATCTTCCTCCTGGCCATTGCCTTGAAGGCAGTATGGTGAAGAAAATATCAACGTGATCCCAAATGCATTACACAGGCTTTGAATTTACTTTTTCATAAAGGATTTGTCATTATTAGTGATGATTTTATGAGGGACACCAAAGCAATAAATGATATGATGATTGATGAAATCCATGATCCTTTCTACTTTGAATGAGATGAGAGGGATAGATTCCACCTACTTAGTGAAGTACTCAGTGGTTGTGATGATGAAGCTATGTCATTGTGAAGAATGGGGGCTAATTTCCCCAATGAGATCAAGCCCCCATTAGGAGAAAGGACAAAAGTATTGAGATACCTAGAGACCATTGGCTAGCACGTGATGTAAATTAGTGTGTTATTGGCATTTAACACACTTTTTTACATAATCATAATAGTCTTGGTTGAGGGTGGACTAGTAATAGCCAAGGTAAAGGATACGTTTAGTGACTTTTAGGATACTAAAGTGTCCCCCATAGATCTCATCATGTGTTTCCTTTATGGCATGGGAAGTTTCATGACTATGTAAGAAATGAAGGAGGAGAATCTAATCTAGGAATTTGACTCAAAAGAGGATGCTTAGTATGGTGTTAATTCCAAAATGAAAACAAAGTGAAATAAACACACTAATAGGATAATATCTCTAGGCCTAGACACTAGGGAGAGCTTAGTTAACAAAAACAAATGACAAGTAAAACTAAAAATCAAGGAATGAAAACACAAGAATTCCTTTCACCTTCCTTGGATGCTACAAATGCCTTTGTAATGGTGTTTTGCTCGGCTTGTGCTTCAAGAGGTCTTCTTCAATTGAGTGTGGCTACCTTTATCTCCTCTTGGAACCTTTGGCTTGTGGCTTGGCTTGGCTTGGAATCAATTTGGCATTATAACACTAGTTTCATGAAACTTTTGGAACCAATCATGCATTATAACTTTGAATTAATTAAGCTTAGAAATGATGTTGTGAGGCCTCCTATTTATAGATTTTTATATTTGATCAGAATCAACTTCAACCATCCACAAGATTGAGATGTGTGGTTGGGGATTAATTTAATTTTTGGAATTAAGTTTTTAATTATCCTCATCATGGCATTAGAATAAGGGGATATTAAGAGGCATGTAGGGCATCATGGAAGGCATTGATGAGGCATGAAGGGCATGATTCCTGATATTTATGGCATTTATGGCCTAGGGATGTCTTCCCAAGAAATGAGGTCCCTTGATGATGTAAATATTCAATATTCATTTCTAAAACAAAGTATTCAACAAGTTTCCATGGAATTATTAATTAGTCCTTAATTATGGTTAAGCATAATTAATCACATCATGCACAAATTACTCAAATTGATCAGAATGCCTTGTTATTATCATAAATTTGATTGGATTAGAACTATAAGTCCATATTAGATGCATTGGATGTATATTCCCATTTAGGATGTTGCCAAAAATAAATAACAAAGGTACAAGTTTTAAATCTAGACCTGGAAACAGTTGAAGGAATCCTTGAAAGGATAGAAGTCTTTTCATCTCAAGCTGCAATTTTTTGTTTTCGAGGTTTTTGGCCCTCGCTGGTTGATCTACATGGATGGATATCCAAAAACTGGGTGCCACTTATTGATGACAGTGTTGAAATCTTTCCTTGCACAAAAGGATTCTTTATTGCTGTATTCCAAAGCTCTCAGGACAGGAGAATAATATTGAGTAACAATGATTTTCTTTGGCAAGGCAAATATCCTCTCATGGCCAAGCGGTGGCATAAGGATTTTAATCCGCTAACGGAATCCTTTAATAAGATTCCGATATGGGTTCGGTTACCAAATTTACCTATACATCTTTGGCATGAATCGGTCTTTGAAACTATTGGGAATGCATTAGGAGACTACTTGTTTGTGGATAAAAATACTCTACTAGGGTACCATTCAACTTGTGCTCGATTTATGGTTGAAATGGATGTTTCAAAAGGTCTACCAGAGGTGATTAGCCTAGATTCCCCAATGGGATCTTGGTCCTAAGTGTTGGATTTTGAGGGTGTACCTTTTCGGTGCAGAAAATGTCACCAGATGGGTCATTTGGCCGCTCGTTGTTTGACAAGGACTACAAAGTCCAGAAGACCACATTCTTGGTGGGCCAACGCTTCCTCAGAACACTATATATCTAACCAACCTACGGAAGACCTGGCTATCACTAAAAATGAAGAAAACATTCACTCCGAGCCGATGATTGAGGAGGAGCCGCAGGTAAAAGACTCCTTAGATGGTCCTGTGGTGACTATGATTAATGATCTTTCAAAGCCAGTGGTCATGGAGGCTTTGGCTTCTCCCCCTATATTGGAGGATCAACCTAAGTGCCAGACTTTGGTTGGTGTTCATAAGGATTTTGATGTGTCTTCTGTATCCATTGGGCTTAATGAACCACCGTTTCCTGAGGTATGGATGACAGAGGCAGCTAAGGTAGAGGATGGATGGACCACTGTGAAGAGGAAGAAGTCTAAGCCTGTGGTCCCCCCTCTAGATATGAACCTTCGTTCGTGTAAAAGGTAATTTTTTATTTTTTGATGGTTGAAGGATGTTGTTCTTGGTTTTTGACGGTGTGATCCGTGTTGTGTTAGCGGAATCTACTGGTCTTTTCTGCTGTTGTCAGGTTTCTATTTTTCCTGGTTTGGTTTGTACCTATTTTGGTGTTTTGAACTTCAATGGGCTTTAAGGTTATCTTTCTGATGGTTGTAAAGGGTTTCGGGGCCCCTTCAAAACCTGCTTTAACCTCTAATCTAAAACAAAGGTACAAGTTTTTTGCAAAAGACTTGATATAAAAGAGAAGTCTAGAGTGCATAGGTGTAAATTTGGTATTTTGACTTGAAATGAATTGATCAAAGTTAGCTAGCCCATAAATTACATTGCCCCATTGATGGATACCCTCACCAAAATCAACACTTTAATATATCATTTTCACATCATTTAGCATGTTTTTGTGTTTTTAGGCCAAATTGTGCTTTTTAGATGGAAACTAGCCAAAACCATGATTGGGGGTTATCAGTGGCTAGTTTTAGGTATCTAAGTTTGCCCCTATTTAGGAAGGCATTAAAAACTATAAGCATAGTAACATATTCTCAAAGAATGAAAAGGTCTTGTATGCCTACAACTACAATGATGATAAAATAATTGTATGATGCCCCCTCGAGGGAATGGTTGGCATAAGGAGGTCAGTGAATAGTCCTTCAAAAAGAAAGAAGTGAAATAAGGGGACCAAAGAAAGGAAAGATGATAGGGTAAAAACACAATGATATTTAAAAATTACTCAAAATTGTTGAGAATGCAAGTGGGATGGTGTATAATGGTTTTCCCAAAGGCAATTATAAGCATTGTACCTCGATAGTGGCAACATGGTATGATAACACAATGATTTGCCTAAAGGCAATTATAATCATTGAGAAGATGAAGCTAGCCTAGTTAGGATAGAAAAAAAATATAACAACATACCCTTGTATAGGCAAAAAAAGTAAAGTGGTGACAACACAATGATTTGCCCAAAGGCAGTTATAATCATTGAGAAATGCAGGTGGGATGGTGTGCAATGATTTGCCCATAGGTGGTTATAAGCATTAGGCCCCGATTATGAAAAACTTGATAAAATTGACTAAGGATGATGATAACTTAACACAAAGGGTAATGATGAATTGGAATAACCTACTAGCAGGGAGATACTCATTTAAACTAATAAAAGTTGAAATTTTTTTGTGGTTGATTATTCTATTTGTAATATAATTAGGATGGAATTGGGATGTTAGTGCCAAAGAGATGCGACCATTACTGAATAAAATTCTTGAAGCTAAGGTTTATTGTAGCATGTGATGGTAACATTTATGAAGAACATTATAAAGATTTGGACAAAATATGCATAAGGACTGACTCCTGATCTAATAAACACTTGAAAATAATGCACCAATGATAAAAACCATGATGACAATGTTGATGTATGAATATGAATAGACTCAATAATAATTTGTACAAGGAATCACCCAATAAACACATACAGACTGAGTCAAGGCCATAGTGTTGAAAGCAAATAAATAGGCAAGCAAAAAAATGAAATAAGTAGAAACAAACAACCAAACAATGTAATAAAAACCCTATGAACATTATCCCTAGAAAATAGGCAACAACTTAACAAATGAATAACATGGGGGGAATAGAAGAAAAGGAAGGGAGTGGTCGACCTATCCCTATATGCACTAGGCAAGTGGAAGCTGCCTACATAGTTCCATGGATATAATATCTAATAAAAAACTTCAAGCCAAATGTAGTTCTCCTAGGGAATGAGAATAATGTGATAACTGAGGAAAAAAATAGGATGGATGTGATAGAAGAATATAAATGGTCTTGAAAAATAGTAAGTGCATGAGAGAAAAGGCCAAAAAAGATGGGGAAACTAAATGACAAGTGATTTGCTTGTAATTTAGTAAGGGTTCCCAAAATCTTTAAGGCAAAAAAGTGGTCATTGTTTTTTATTCTTTTCTAATGATTTTTTGAAATGTTTTTAGAAGTGTTTTAGAGTGTTATAACTCAATAGAGAATGATGAGTAACTAAATGGTTCAAGCTCATAAAATGGTGAGAGCATTCATACTTAGGTTACTTGAAAAATGGAAAGTGTTGCTTAGGTTGCTTGTAAAATGGTGAGAGAGTTGCTTAGGTTGTTTACAAAATGGTGAGAGCATTCAAACTTAGATTTCTTGCAAAATGATGAGAGCATTGGGAAAAGGGTGACTGAGTTGACCTCAATAAGTATTGAGTGATGCCTACATAGTCCTAGAATAGGACCTCAAGTCACTATAGTACTACTCTTACAGTGGAGGAAGTCAACTAGTGCATCAACCAATTCAAACAAAACAAGCATAGTTGGTAAAAAGACATAGTATGGCATAAGAAGTGGCAAGTTGGTATGTCAAGGCTTAGTATTGTGGCAAGCTAGTACATCAAGGCTTAGTATTACTCCTAGTTTGCCCATAGGCAATTATAACTAGGACATAATGACATAGATCAATGATACTAATTTTCTCAAAGGTGGTTGTAATTAGTAGCAAGACTGGTGGTAAGAAAGGACTAAAAAATGAAAGATGAAACTGTTGAAACTTCTATCACACTATCCCAAAATATGATCTCTATCTGAAGTTCTTGAATAAACCAATGAACTGATTATATACCTCAATGCTAAAACTATGTAATGAATGACAAAAACTAAGGTCAAATGGGCTAGGTTTTTAGAACACACTAGGCTGATAGGTCAAAAGTAGAAAGTGGATATGGCAAAGAGGATGGATAAGAATGGTATGTGTACAAAGAATAATAATGATAAAATGGCATAAATAAAATGGTCCTTATAGACAATACACCTTAGCATTCAAGCATAGTACCCCTTAAGATGAATAATATTCATTGGATCTAGAAGTTCATCACCACCTATGTGGCAAGCCTATATGCTTGTGATCCATAATCTATAGTGATGATGAAAGGGCCTATCCAGTTTGGTTTGAATTTCCCTTTATGTTTCTTCTTAGCTATGTTATTATTTGGTTTTATTTAAGAACAAGATCACCAAGTTCAAATGTTCTATACTTCACACGTCTATTATAGTGGCCTTTGAGTCAATTTTGATATGATTGAAGATTATTGAGCATAACTATGCATTTTTCATCAAGTAGATCTAGCTCTTGGAGGCAAGCTACTCGATAGTCATGATCATCCATGACATGCTTGAAAAAGATGCATAGTGAAGGAAATTCAACCTCAATAGGAAGGATGGCTTCAGTACCATAAATATGTGAGTATGGAGTGGCTCTTATGGGGGTATAATGATTAGTTTGGTATGCCCAAAGGGTAGGGAATATCTAGAGGTGTCAATCATGACTGGCATCATTGACAATCTTTTTGAGAATGGTAATAATGGTTTTATTTGATGCCTCAGTGTGGCCATTACCTTGAGGATATTATGTTGTATAAAAGTGTTGTGTGATGTATTTAGTACATAATTGGTCTACATCCTTATTCTTGAATGATCCTCCATTATCAGATATAATGTCAGAGGGGATACCATAGTGGCAGATGAGATGATTGAAGATGAATTTGGAAATTTGATTTCTAGTCATGTAAGTGAGGGGTATAGCTTCAACCCACTTAGTGAAACATTCAGTGGTGATAAGGATATGTTTATGGCCATCAGATGAATTGGGGTTAATCTTCCCAATGAGATCAAGTCCTTATGTAGAAAATGGCCATCGTGTCAACATCAGTTTTAGATTTTTTGTTGGGGCATGAATCAGATTAGCATGCCGTTGACATTTGTCACATTTCTTTACATATGCAGTGGAATCTATGTCTATTGTGGGATAATAATAACCAGTACGTAAGAGCTTTTTGGATAGGTCTGCCCCACTAGAATGGGCTCCACATACTCTTTCATGAACTTCTCTTAGCACTAATGTAGACTCTATTGAAGTTAAACAATGAAGCAGAGTTCCATCAAAACTATGATGGTAAAGAGTGGATCCAAGTAAAGTATATCGAGTGGAATGATGAATGAAGGCTTTTGTTTGTTTTTGAGATAGGTTAGGTGGTAGAACTTGGTCATGAAGGTAGTTGTAAAGGTCTAAGTACCAAATAAAATTAGAACCAATAATATCACAAATCATGGCAATAATTAAAGGTTCATGAGTTGATGATAACAAATTCTCGATGAGGAATCAATACTCTCTAGCTTTAGCTATTTGTCAAATCAGAAAGCCAATAATAGTCATGGCATCTGCAGTCCTATTACTAGCCCTTGGTATGTGCTCAAATTAAATTTTGGCAATTTGCTTTATAAGAGTGTTGACCATGTCTTTATATAGAACCAACTTGTCATCTTTGGTCTGAAAATGATTTGTAACCTGATTAATGATTAACTAAGAATCACCATAAACTTGGAGATGAGATATAATCCATTGTACTACTTGTCAAAGTTTTGTAATATGTGCTTCATACTTAGCCATGTTATTTGTATAATGAAAGTTGATTCTAAATGATTTAGGAATTAGATCCCCTTATGGTGCAATAAAAAATAGGCCTACCCTCGATCCATGTGCAATGAATGAACCATAAAAATACATCTTCCAAGGCTGATCTTCATGAGATGTATTAATAATGGTCATGATGGATTGATTAGGAATTGGAAACTTGAGTGGTTGTGTGTCTGTGAAAGGTGCTTCAGCAAGTTGATCTATAAGAACTTATCCTTTGATTACTTTTTGATTGATATACTCTATGTAAAACTCACTAAGAAGCATGATCCATTTAGCCATTTGACCTTGCAAATCTATTTTAGATAGTAGATACTTGAGTGGATCTACCTTTGAAATGACCATAGTTTTATTATTCAACATGTAATGACATAGTTTTTGAGTTGTGAAAACCATGGTTGGACAAGATTTTTCAATAGGTGCATAATTATGTTCATATGTAACCAAGGTATAGCTTAGGTAGTAAACAACATGCTCCTTTCCATTGTCATCATGTTGAGCCAAGAGTGTGCCCAGGGCATGATCAGTAGCTGATAGATATAACAAGAATGACTTTCCTGGCATAAGAGGTAATAAAATAGGTGGATTGACAAGATAATCTTTGAGTCATTGAAAAGCTATTTGGTAGTGATCATCCTAGTGAAATGCAACTCCTTTCTTCAAAAGGTGTGTAAATAGATGGCACTTGTCTACTAAATGAGAGATGAAGCATCGAATGGATTGGATCTTACCCTATAAACTATAGAATTATTTCAAATTGGTGGGTGGTGGCATCTCAATTATAGCATGGACTTTAACTAGATCCACTTTAATACCTCTACAAGACATGATGAAGCCAAGTAGTTTGTCTGAAGTTACATCAAACACACATTTCTTCAGATTAATTCTAACTTTATACTCTCATAGTCTTTCAAATATCTTATGCAACACTACTGGATGGTTAGCTCTGGTTTTAGATTTTCTCAATATGTCATCAACATAGTCTTTAATAAAATCATGCATCATATCATGGAATATGATATTCATTACTATTTTATATGTAGCTCCAACATTTTGAAGGCTAAATGGCATCACTTGATAGTAAAATGTTCCCCATGGAGTGGGGAATGCTATTTTACGCTAATCTTCTGGTGTTATTTTGATCTGATTCTATCCTAAAAATCCATCCATGAGTGAAATAATTTCATAACCTATCATGGAATCAATGGTCATGCCGATATTAGGCAATGTAAAATCATCTTTAGGACAATATTTGTTGATGTCTCAAAAATTAGTACAAATTATAATCCCTTCAGGATTTTTACTGATAGGTATAACATTAGAGATCCATTCAAAGTAGTCAATGGATCAGATATATCTTACTTATAAGAGTTTTTCCAAATCTTTCTTTACCAATACAACAATATGAGGATGCATCTTACGTAGCTTTTATTTTACCATTTTGGCATCAGGATTAACCATAAGGTGGTATAGAACTAAGGTGGGATCTAATCCTGGCATGTCAGAATAGGCCCATGCAAATATATCCACAAACTCTCTCAATAGAGCTATAAAAACATCATGTTCCTCCTCAGTGAGGGACATATCTTATTTTATCCATTTTAGGTCGGATAGAGTCTTGATGTTTACCTCTATTTTATCTTCGACTAGAAGGGTTGAATCATCTTATAGGATATTAGGTAGTGAATTGAACTGTTGGACTATATTAGGGTCCTCTATTAGGGCTTGCTCTTCAACTTTTAGGCATGATGAATCTGAGTCTCCTAATGGGAGATTTGGCCATGTAATAAAAATAGTCAAATACTTGTTGTTACTCAAAAGTGAACTCAGATCCATAGGCAAGTTCATCATTGGTGGTCTCCTAGTCTAAATTCAAAGAAGAATGAACACCCCTATCTAATGGTGCCTAAAATAGGTTTTCACCACTAGACTAGCCTTTATATTTACTTTTTCCCTAGTCAAAAAGAGCCTCAAAGAGTTTTTTACTTTAGGATATCAATGTTTTACTTATTATTTTTGGCTAAGGGTGTTCACTCACTCTCCAAAATAGGCTGCAGGATCCAATGTGATTGAGAAACCTAATTTGTGATCTCCCAATGAAACATTGTCTCTAAGGCCTAAGAAATCATAGAATGCCTCATCATTCTAGAACTCATTAATCAATGGACTAGATTCTTGCTGGTCCCAATCTATCATTTAGGGATAATATAATGCTAATGGATTATGACGAATGGCTTGGGTAAGGGTACAAATGGCATTATTATCAAATAGGTTAGTTTCATTTAGGTTATCAAAGGTAAGTCTATGATAGGACTCTACTTCACTATTGACATCGTCATTACTAGTTGCTAGTGATGGAGTTTGAATAAGATATGTGGGGTCACCCCCAGGCAATTTAAATTAAACTCCATAAGGTCTTTCATACTTAGTCATGGAAATAGGATCAATGGTTCCTTATTGATTTGGTCCAAGGCCCCTTCCTTCATAATTGTGATTCTCCATGATCCTATTGGGAATAAGATACTTTGCATTTTTATAAAAATCAGCTTGGTTGTCATTGTATAACCATGATTCATTCCCTTTAAGAGGGTCAGGTCCTAAGCTAGATGCTGGTACAAATATGACAGGTCCTTTATCTTTATTCTTTCATTAAAAATGTATATGTGAGATGACATTACGTTGCCCAAAGGTTTTTGTATTTTGAGGAAGATTGGTGACATGAAACATATCATGGGTCACATATTCTCCCAATCCATTATCTGAAATGATGAAATGATTGGAAGCTTTAGGAGGTGGCATGTGGGACAGGGAATCCAAGGTATTATGAACTATAAATTTATCTAGTAAAGGATCAATATGTATATCCTTTCCTTTATCCTTCTTGGAACTTGGGTTCATGCTGTACTAATATTTATAGCTTTAAAACTTAGCCTCAAGATGCTTGCAATGCTCATATGGATGTAGATCTCCTAGAATATTCACTTCTATCCCTGACTGGGAAAACTTGATACATTAGTGTAGTGTTGATGGGACTACACAAATCTCATGTAACCAAGGCCTACCTAGAATCATATTGTATGATAAATCAATATCCAACACATGGCAAAGTGTATCATGGGTTAAAAGCCCAATAATAACTAACAAACTAATGGTGCCTTAGAATTCTCTTTCTTAATTATAATAAGCTTTGATAGTTATTGTTTTTGGCTGGAGACTTGTCATTATGTAACCAAAAAGTTTGTTGAGTTTGAGGGATGCTATGTTGAGGCTAGATCCATTATCAATAAACACATGTTTCATTTTATGCCATCTAATACAAACTTCTATGTACAATGGGTTATTATAGAATTGGCCAAGGGAAGATATATTGCTTTGGTTGAATGTGACTTGTTGGGCTAGAGCTAGGTGTCCAACCAAAGCTTGAAATTTATCAAGGGATATGTCACTAGTAATAGTGGATTGGGTCAAAAACTCATTCAAGATGTTCTTGTGGATTATTAACATCTGCAATAAATCTAAAATAGAAATTTGTGCTAGTGTCTTCTATAATTGTTCCATAATATCAAACTTCTTGTCTTGTTTAATAGTGAATGGTTTATTCTAAGGCTAAATGGTCAGTTAGATGATAGGCAAAGTGGCAGATGGTTGTGGGCCTAGGATAGTAATATTCAACCTCTGAGTTGTGATTACATAATAAATATTAAACACCATACCATTATTACTAACCGATGTTGGAAATGGTGTGAGACCAAATAGGACAAGTCTCAGTTACTAGTGCACTTGCATGTGGTCACATGGCAAGAATGAATTGTTGCTATAAGATCCAAAAGGGGAAGTCCATGTTTTTTGGTTTGCCTAAGGTTAGAGAATGATTATCCATGTGATTTGGCTGAATATTAATGTTTAGCAATGGTCTAGGCTGATTAGTGCTTGGTCTAGGATTAATGGAGATGGTGTTAACACTACCCCCTATAATATGACCTACAACCTTGTTGTAGTTATGTGCAACTGCATGGTAGGATTGATGGTTGTTACCATTCTAACCTTAATTTTATCCATTATTCTATTGTTGTTAGTTATACTACTGATTTTGTTGGTTCAGCCTTTGATTTTGATACTATTGATTTTGTTGTTTCACTAGCCATTATTATTATTGCTGATTGTTCTACTACTATTGATTGTTATGTTGAGGAAAGGGGTTTTGATAGATCCCAAGATTTTGATTGGAAGTGGAAGCACCATTATCTAGTTTTATCTCCCCATTCTCCAACATATTTTCAATTAAATGCTTGATTTGGACACATCGTTGTAGATTATGCCTATTGACTTGATGATAGTCAATAAATTCATTTTCATGGTACCAATCAGGGTAAAAAATGCCTTATAGATAATGTTTTGGTATGGGCTAACTAATCAGATTAGTGGTAGCAAGCTTATGAAATATAGACTCAATAGGTTCTCCTAGGTCACTAAAGACACGACGTGCAAGAATGATTATTATAAGAGGAGGGTTTGCAATGGTAAAGGCTATTGTATTTATTGTGTAGGTCTTGGTTGTTACACTTATGGCATTGGTTGGAGAGGTTTCTAGGTCAGAGTAAGCTAAAAAAGTGGTGTGGATGAGATTCACATAGTTTTCACATGATGGGATTTGGTTACTCCATTTCCCACAACATTCCAATTTTGGTTGCATTACTTTGGTCTTTATTGATTATTGGCTTGTGCCAATTGTGATGCTTGCACTTGATTAGGATGTTTTTGTTGGCAATTTCCCTGATTGGTAGAATTAAGTTTGATGATTGTTATATTTATGAGCACTCACTTGATCAACAAAAATTTATCAATGATATTTTTGAATGTATGTGCATGTTTCATTTCAAGATGATAGACTATCTCACTATGAAAATTTTTAGTAAACATAGCAGCTAATTATTTATCTAGTAAATTATGGGTGAAATGGCTTGTAAGGGTTCTCCATTGCTATAAATAACTTGAAAAACTCTCCCTAACTTTTTTCTTTGCTTGTGTCAAGGCTACTAATGAAATATCATGCTCGAGATTATAGGAAAAGTGTTATACAAATTGATCTGTAAACTGAAAAACACAAGTGTAGTACATTTGAAAAACACTCTTTCGTGTTTAAGAGATCCTTCAATTTCTCAAATTTTTCATTTAGTTTTGTATAAAGAAATTAAAACTAGAATTAAAATGAAGATCTAAATTAAATAAAAATCAAATAAAATCATAAGAATTCACCATCAAATTGATAACAAAGTTCGGCTTCAATAGCCTACGTCTCTGGGTCTGTTCGAAGTGAGGATCATTTTCATTAATTTTGTGCAACAAATGGCTTCCAAAATCAATACAAGTCTTCAATTCACCTTTTCTAATCTCTACTTGTCTGTAATAATATCTCTTAGACTAGAAAATAATGGCCCAAGGCCATACAAAGCAAGAATAAGACTCTAACCTTCTTAATTTTCTTTACACAATCAACTTTCTTCTGCTCTTCAAATAGAATTTCATTCCTTAAATAGCACTTTCACCTCCATAGCACAAGCAGTCAAAGGCTATTCCTTTTGCACCATAGGTGCATGGTTCAAACCGTTGGCCTCCTCTTTTGGCTCTTTAGGAACCGTTGGCCTCCTCTTTTGGTGCCTTGGCTAATCTTTATCCCACATTTGTTGGGGAATAACTAATTACATGCTTAAAATAAGTTGGTCAGCTTCCTTTCAAATGCTGATGTCTACTTTATAGGAGATTTAGGTGCTATCTTAGGCCACCGTTAGAGATATAGTTAGTTTGGACTTGGTCCTTATTTGTGTGGTGATGGTTTAATGACGTGGCAGCTGATGCGTGTTGGTTGGTGGCTTCTTATTACAAAGTGATAAATAATTATCCCACATTGGTGGGGTTTGAGAAACATTTGAAACTTAAATACAATTTCTCAAACATAATATATGAAAATTAGGAGGCCAAGGCACCCTTCCACAAGAGTGTGTTGACCCTCACTGAGGGCCCCCAAGGAGCAAATAGTGGGGCCCATGGATCCTCATATGACTACCTGTCGAAGACTGGAGGTTAAAAACAAACACCAAACCAAATTTTTTTTGCAAAAATTCATATTTCCATGTGTCAAATGGATATTGGACCACTTCGCATATTTAAACAGTGCCACGTCACTTTTGACACCCATTATTCCCCTGTCACAAGATTTCTTCAACCAGCTATATCTCAAGCATCTAGACTCCATTTTTCATTTCGAAAAAAGCAATAGAAAGCTCTCGACGAATTCTTCAATGTGCAAATAGTTTAACCAAAATTTGAAGACTTTTAAATGGAATGGTACATGGATCTACCTGGATCACAAATTTATCAAAAAGATCATCAAAGTTCATTACTAAATTTTTGGGTAACTTCAAAAACCACTCTAAGGCTTGTCCAGCCAAGCTCTTTGGAAATAAAAGCAAAAGGTATATGTCACTATATGCCATTGGTTGATATGAGACAAATAATTTAGTTAAATGGGCCTTAGGGTCACCTTTCCCTTTGTACTTATCAAATTTGGATGATTTATATCTTGGAGGAAATGGTATTTGTAAATACTCCATATTGAATGGATAGGAACATATGTCATCCAATTTGAATTTCTTAGTTTGCTTCCCTGCCTAAATGGTAGAAATTGCATCCTTCATCTATTAAAATTCTTAGGATAGGAAACTAGAAGGGATATTGGTTTGAAGGATAATATTGGTTTGGGTAAATGGCTGAGAGGTCACAAGTGGGATACTTTGACTAGGGTATGATGAAGACACCTATTGGGGTACATTGGCTTGGTTGGGGAATAGACCAGGAATATGCATACATAGATTGGGATGTACTTAAAATTGTAAATATGGTTGCATGATATTCTAGTTTAGGTTGACAATAAAGGTTTGACCCAGTGCATTTTGTGGTCAGGATGAAGTGATATAACTATATTATGCCTACTGTGGTTGAAAAGGGACATGCTGCAGACTATCAAACCTTGTTGTTGAGTCGAAACTTGTGGACCAAGACCTTGTCTCTGGATTTGTGGCACATTTTGAACCAATGGTTGTCTATTAGGTACTTGATAAATATGGGGACCTCTTTATTGCATGAATCCCTGTGAAGAAGTGAAAGCATGTTGTATATTCAACATCTATTATTAGCTAATATTTGCACATTATTGATTAGTCATTGTTGGCTTTTGGAATGGCATATTAGTCTATGACTAAAAAGGTATGTTCATCATTACCTAGCAAGGTGGTACATTAGTTTCCCCTGATTGAGGTGGTAATGTATTCATCCTTTGTTGCATTGATAGACTAGACTATGTCTACTATTATGGAATACTACTTATTACCTATTGAGGAGGAGTAGGATGCATCATATTCTATCATTGAGGCATAACATTAGCTATTGTTTGATTATCTAATCATGTAGGTTGTACACTTGAGGAAATAGCTAGTTGAGGTTGGGGTGCAGAAACTCTTATTCCTTGGTATGATGATCTACTCATGGGATTAACTATAGGCACACATTGTTGGCTAGTTGTGCATTAGTACCACTTTGATCACGATTAGATGTGGTTTGCATATTTTCCACTATATTTAGCTCACTATTTAGTGTAGAAGATAAAGACACTTCTTTAATAACTAGCATATGTATCAAGTTATCTATCAAAGTGATTTGTATAAATGGGTTGAAACTCAGATTTTCTTGTCTAGCTAATTCCATCAACACTCCTATTGAAGGACTAGGTTAATGAGAAGCTTACCATTTTCATCCAATTTAAATCATGTGCTAAACTCAGGTAGGTTTGGTATGTTATTTGCATTTGGTTAAAGTGATCTTCCATGATGTTTTTTCCTTGATTGGATATATTGGGGTCTTCATACATTATTTGAACTAGAGCCATAGGATTATTAGAAGAAGCCTTTTGATCATAAATGATATTATGGGGCACTCTTACCAAACTTGGTAAATTTTCATGGGGGAATTTTGCTACAAAATTAGCCCCTACCTCTATGTCTCTAACCAAAATCTCACCTATGCTTTCTAAAAAATGTCGCTCAAACAAAAATGGATCATACGTGGAAGTTGTATTAGTAGAATATGGTTGTTGAAGTATTGTCTCATCCATCATGGATATTTTAGCTAAGTATTGTGTGGTTTGCTCTTAGTATTTTTATGTGTAAGGTGGTATGTTAAATATATAATTTGCTAATTTATCTTGGCTTTGTGCCCCCGATTGAGTATTATAAGAGGGATAAGAATCCATCTCATAAGCAATGTTATCTACATAGGGGTCTTGCACCATTTCTTCTTGCACAACTACATTACTAATCCCTGCATTATACATGAGTCCACTATGAGTGTAGGAATACATGTTGGGATCCATAGTCAATGCTTTGTGATAAAAGGTCAAAGACTTTTACAAACTCTAAAAAGGATAGAATCTGAAACAAATGTTGCCTTTAATTGGTCTAGATTTGTCAAAAGGATCAAAAGGTTTATGCAAAGATTTTTGAGGAATCAAGTTAGCACAAAATATCTAAATTTTCATTATTCACACAAAGGTAAGCAAGTAAATGGACCAAAAAATCAAAATTCCAAACTCTAAGGTTGAAGTGTTTCAAATCAGTATAATCTAGGAATTTAAAAGTTGCTAGGTCTTTTGACTAAATGTGGTGTCATAAGCTAGGCTCAAACAAGGCATGTGCTATGACTCTTGGAAAAACAACATCAAAATATAGACTTTGAAAAATAGATTAAGTTTTAATATAATGGATTTGAAACACTTCTAAAAAACACTAGGCATTTGATTCTTAGTCATGAACTTGGTCAACTAGGTATAAGGTATGAAATAAAAGGCACTTTTAGTAATAGTTTATTTTCTCACAAATAGTGGTATAAGACTTGGTTATTTTGACAAATAGGATAGACAAAGGTGAAAAATATAACTGTGCTTTAGATAAAGGATCAAAAGAGTACACTTGGATTGATTTTATTTTTTAGGAACAAATTTGAAGCTCTTATGCAAAAAGGGCCTATGAAACAAAGTTTGAAATGATTTATGTCGTGTAACGATGCTATACTACCCAAAAAGTATGATAAAAAAGTTTATTTCAAATTCTCTCTAAGGCAAAGACATTTTTACACAATTTTGATAGCATAAAAATACCTTTCTTGACTCAAAATGTTTTGGTAAATAGACTTAAAGTGCAAGTGTTTAGCACAAAATGGCTTAAGTCTATCATGTGAGGCCAATGATTATGAGTCTTAAATGGACTTCAACCTAAATGGGAAATTAAACCTAAGTTCCCTCAATTTTAGTGAAAATGGTGAACCCACTTAACATATCAACCTTATGAACTTGTAAAAGTGTAATTTCAAATTTAAATTATAAGTGAAGAACTTAAACAACTTTGGTAAAGGTCTAGACTCAATTGGGTAGAATAACTATGCCAAAGTGGATGATATGACTCTCAAGCTTTTGATAAAATTTTGAACAAGGCAAATGGATGATCTCACGTGGGTAACGTAATGCCTTTTTGTTTAAAGGAAAATTTAGATTATGTGTTTGGTTTGGATTATTTGTTTACACCAGTTTTTAACTCCAAACAAGACTTTAATCTAGGACAAGACCAACTAATTAATCACCCTTGGATCCTAAACTAAAAAGATTGCTTGGTATTATTAAAATCTATCAATATACGTCATTTGAGAGGATTTTAAGTGTTTATACAAAAGTAAATGCACATTATATAGTAAGGTTTTTACACCCACCCTTCTCTCAAATAATAGTACTATGACATGGACCTTGAGGCACACCTTGCACTAACAATACTTTTATGGCAAGTGGGGATTTGTCTAAGATCTAACAAGTTTTTGAATGATCTAGGGGAATCAATTACACAATGACTTTCATGATAATTAATGCAAAATAAAAGCATGGAGTTTGGGTCTGTATCACTCAACTTGTTTTAAAAAGGTCTAGTCTTTTTAACAAACACTACATCTTGATATTCATTCAGCGTAGTGCGATGTCCAAAGTGTCACTATGTCCCATGTGTAACTCCAAAGGAGTCAAATGAAGTCAATGCTGGGAGATGAAACCCTGGGTCAAAGCTTCCCTAAATAACTTTCAAGAGGTGATGAAGTCCCCCTCATAAGCCAAGATGCATAAAAAAATAAATCATGAAAGTATAAAGACTTTAGGGTCATTTTCAAGATCACCCAAACTTTGATGATTTTTTGGGGAGTGATTTAGATGACTTTCTTCCTAAGCCTTGGACTAGGCTACTTGCAATAGAAAAGGCACTTTTGATTCCAAGAGTTCCCTATAGGGGACAAATAGAAGAGAATACACACAACATTCCTCTCTTTGCCAAACAAAAACTAATTAAATAAATGTTGCAAGCAAAAAATGAAAAGTGTGTTAAATTTTAAACCCAAATTAAATGTTTGGTAGTGTTCATTTGACCCCTTGGTCTTAGTTGTAAACTTTGAAAAACATTCACCAAAAACCCCTAAATTATTTGTTAAACACCAAACCAAAGTTTCTAATCAAAATTTAAGCATGCAAAAGTGATTTAAACATGTTTTGAGCAAAATCCCCACTTGGTCCTATAGCAAAATTGTTAACATGTCCTTTAACTTTGAAGCCCTTTTGAATTTGAAACAACAAACTTTGAAAAAGTAGGTCTCACGTTTGTGTTTTTGGAAAAACATAATGACCGACGTCGGTCAATACCACTAACATCAGTTACAGGCAACCGAGATCTAATTGATGTCAATTCTACTGATTAACATCAGTTAAGCCAAGTAATTGATGTCGGTATTTCTGTTGACATCGGTTACTATGTAAAAATTAGGATAATGAAAAATGGAAAAATAAAGTTAGAAAATTAATTTAAAAGAGTTTTAAAATCTCAAATAAGTATTTTAAAGTTTTAAAAGGATCTCCTTCAGGTGTAGGATGCATCTGGTCCTATCGAGCATGCCATTATGTGATCTAGGAATTTGATTCAAGAGAGGATGGTTAGTATGGCATTAGTTCTAAAATGAAAACAAAGTGAAATAAACACACTAATAACATAACATCTCTAGGCCTATACACTAGGGAGAGCTTAGTTAACAAAATTAAATAACAAGCAAAACTAAAAATCAAGGAATGAAAACATAATAATTCCTTTCGCCTTCCTTGGATGTTCCAAATGCCTTTATAATGGTGGCTTGCTCAACTTGTGATTCAAGAGGTCTTCTTCAATGGGGTGTGGCTACCTTCATCTCCTCTTAGAACCTTTAGATTGTGGCTTCACTTGGATCATAATCAATTTGGCATTATAACACTAGTTTCATGAATCTTTTGAAACCAATCCTGCATTATAACTTTGCACAAATTAAGCCTAGAAATGAGTTGTGAGGCCTCCTATTTATAGATTTTTGGATTTGATCAAAATCAACCTCAACCATCCATCTCAAGATTGAGATGTGTGGTTGAGGATTAATTCAATTTTTGAAATTAAGTTTGTAATTATCCTCATCATGGCATTGGAAGAAGGGGTAATTAAGAGGCATAGAGGGAATCATGGAAGGCATTGATGAGGCACGGAGGGCATGAATCCTGATATTTGTGGCATTTATGGCCTAGGGATGTCTTTCTAAGAAATGAGGTCACTTAATCATGTAGATATTCAATATTCATTTCCAAAACAAAGTATTCAACAAGTTTCCATAGAATTATTAATTAGGCCTTAATTTGGTTTAATTAGCTATTAAGCATGATTAAGCACATTATACACAAATTACTCAAATCGATCAGAATGCCTTGTTATTGGTCCTAAATTTGATTGGATTGGAATTGGAAGACAACATTATATGCGTTGGATGCATATTCTCATTTATGATGTTACCAATAATAAATAACAAAGCCACAAGTTTTGTGTAAAAGACTTGATAGAAAAGAGAAGTCTAGAGCACATAGGTGAAAATTTGGCATTTTGACTCAAAATGAACTGATCAACGTTAGCTGGCCCATAAATTACATTGCCCCATTTAGGGATACCCTAGCCAAAATTGGCACTTGAATATATCATTTTCACATCATTTATCATGTTTTAGTGTTTTTAGGCCAAATTGTGTTTTTTAGATGGAAACTAGCCAAGACCCTGATTGGGGGTTATTGGTGGCCAGTTTTAGGTGTCTACAGAGACTGTCAAAACTACATTTGTAAAGGATTCCCCCTAGTATGGTTTAATGAGAGGTACTCTAAACAAAATTTCTTTGGGAATTTTGAGAGAGGTTAGGAGGAATGATGCCTAGGTGGAGGCAGTTAAAAGTTTAGTCATATCAAATGTTAGATGGGGATTTCTCCATATTAAAAATGGTAAGAAGGTCAGAATGGTTGTAAGAAGGTGTGGTAAAATGGTGAATGGTGATAAATATTTTGAAATTGTAAGGATGAGAATGGATCTAGGAAGTAAGGCAAGCCATTGTATCAACAAATTTATTGGTAGATCAAGGAACATATTAGATTAGGTAATGTTCAAATGATGCTAAGAGTTTATCAACTAAAAATTTATATTTTTTCAAAACATCATTCTTACATTGATAAGATCCATTTACCTAGTTGACCATGAGTTGGGAATTACCAAATATATGGATTATCTTAATTCCTAAGGTTAGAGTAGTTTGGAGACCTATCACTAGGGTTCATACTCAGCCATATTATTGGTGCATTAAAAGTCAAATTTAAAGGAGAGTGGAAGCGGTTCACCATTGACAGGGATGAGAATAACTCTATCACCACCTCCTTATTGAAACTTCGATCCATCAAAGAACATGGTCATTTGATAGGTTATGTCATCTTCCTAAAATAGGGTCATGATGGACTCATCTAGAAAGGAAAGAGGAGGTGTTTTGTCATTGGGTAAAGGAGCTTTAGCTAATTGGTCAGTGATGACCTACCCCTTAATCAACTTTTGCTAGAGGAATTCAAGGTTGAATTCAACTATGAGCATGAGCCATTTATCCATACACTAGTTTTGGTATGGTTTGGAGTGTATATATTTGAGTGGGTTGGTATTATTTATGACAAAGGTTTTTTGGTTAAGAAGGTAATGGTGGAGTTTGGTGGCTATGAAGGTTAAAGCAGAGCTTCTCGGTATGGCTATACCAAGTCTCATATTCTATAAGTGTGTGGCTAATGTAGTATACAACTTGTTATTTATGTTGTTCATCTTGGTGAGCCAACATTTCCCCTAAGGAATGATCAATGGTAGAAATATATAAGTAAAAGGGGTTGTTATCCTTAGGGGGAATAAGAACTGGTGGAGAGATAAGGCATTCCTTAAGGGAATCAAAGGATTATTAGTAGTCCTTGGTCCACTTAAAGGAGTTATCCTTATTAAGGAGATGATGAAAAGGGTGGCATCTATCTGATAATTGTGAAATGAAGTGCTGAATGGATTGGAGTTTTATTTGTAGCCTAAAAAGTTGCTTAAGGTTGGTAAGAGGAGGCATCTTCAATATTGCTTTGAGCTTGGTAGGGTCCACTTTGATTTCTCAAAGAGAGATGATAAATCCAAGAAGCTTTCCTAAGAGGGCTCCAAAACACATTTCTTGGGATTGAGTCTAACTTGGAAATGGATTAGGTGTTTAAAGATGATTTCAAGAACTTAAAGATGTTTTTTATGAGATTTGGATTTTCCCAAGAGATCAATGACATAGTCTTCTATAATGGTGTGGATGAGGTCATGAAAGATGTATGTCATGGCTCATTGGTATGTGGTACTAGTGTTTTTAAGCCTGAAAGGCATGACCCTATAATAAAAGGTTACCCATGTGGTGGTGAAGGTAGTTTTATGTTGATCTTCTAGAGCAATCAAGATTTGATTGTAACCCAAAAACCTATCCATGAGAGATAACATCTTATGGTTGGTTATAAGATCAACAAGTTGATCGATGCTAGGCAAAGGGAAGTCAACTTTTAGACAACGTTAAGGTCACAAAATTTAATATAAAGGTGAAGTCACCCTATGGATTTGGTGATGGGAACTATATTAGAAACCCATTGGGGATAGTTGATGGGTTGAATGAAGTTTATAGATAGAAGACACTAAAGCTCTTCTTTGATAAGAAGGGCTATGCGAGGATGAATGCATCAAAGCTTCTGCTTGATAGGTTTAGTGTCATGATGAATGACTATGTTATGGGTAGCATTGGTGGGGTCAATTCCAGGCATATCACTATAAGACTAAGTGAATGCTATGTTTTGGTCTTGAAGGAAAGAAGAGAAGTCCTGAAGTTCCTCAATATTTAATGATTGGCCTAACTTGATGATGTGGGGATCATCTGGGGTGCCCAAGTTGATACCAGAGGCAGATTCATTCAACATGGTTTGGTTCTTTACAATAATAAATTTATGGATGGAAGAATCCCCCACACTAAGGAAGGTGAGAATAGAGTTATCATCCTAATGATGAATGGTATTAAAGGTAGGAGAATCCTTTTTTACCATTTTGGGATGGATGAGGGGAATGGTTTTGGTTTGGCCACCTTCACGATAAATCAAGGGGCTGAAGCTAATGGTATTGATAAAGAAAAAGTTAGGGGGGATGATTTTAGGCTCTTCAGGTGGGGAAAGTGGTTAGGTTGGTGAGGATGAGCTATCTTATTCTATGATGGCAATGGGTTTGGTTGATTTGGTGGATTTTTTAGGTGGTTTATACCCCAGGCCAAATGACTCATGAGGTTTCATAGTTTTGACATAGGATAACTCATGAGGTCCTTATTCATAGAGATCAAAGCTAAATCTTTTCGAGGAACACCTATGGAGATATAATTTAGTAAATTTAGGTTTTCTAAGGTAGGAAAATTTTGGGGTGAATGGTCAGGTGGATGAGGTAGTGGTAAGTGCTAGAAGGGGCCAATTAAGTCCCCCATAAACAAAATACATTTGACAATTTGGGAGCCCAAAAGGGATAATGGTTCCAATGTTGGTCTTGTAGGAAGGGTCATATCTAAGGTTCCCATATTATTGGGGAGTAGGGAAGGTATCCAAGGCCAAGAGTCTATATTCCCCAAAAGGAAAGGCATTGGAATGTGGATGTCATAAGGTCTTCTACAGGAATCTGGGAAGAGGGGATAGATGAGCTAGTGGAATCCTCATCAACATTAGGTGTAGGGATGTTATTAGTTTTGGTTGGTGAGGTTGTGTTGTTAGCAGAGGTTTTTGAGGTGGATGTATGAAGAATGAAATCATTAGGTTGATATGTCATGTTGTAAGACGTGAAATAATTAAGGTTGGATTTGATCATCACAACCTATCCTTCATGTTCAAACTTGACACAATGATGTAGGGTGGAAGGAACACAACCCATGATACATATCCATGGACATATGAGTAACATGTATTAGAATTCTCCTTCTACAACATAGAAGAGCTTAGGAATAGTTTGGGGTCCTACACGGATATGGATGAAAACTATACCCAAGGTAGTAGCCATGGTATCATTGAAGGAATGGAGGACTATTGAGCTTTCAAATATGATGTTCTAGGTAAATATAGTTGGTCATAAGCATGGGAGGAGATAATATTGATGGTATTTCCTCCATCAATCATCCCTCTTTTGACATGGGTTTGATTGATGTATATGGTAATGAAGAGTGGGGGATTGGGATCTTCCAAATGGACATATGGTATTTTGATATTATTGAAGGTGACAAGGTTGGAAGTTTGAAGGGCACCAACAAAGGTGGCTAGAGGCTTAGGGTCATTAAGTTGGACCTCGATGGATTATAAGGTTTCTATGATTACTTGGTAGTGATGGGGAAAAGTCAAGATTAACTCATACAAGCTTATCTTTACTAGAGTTTTGTGGAGTTGTTTAAGGATAGCTTTTTTGATGGATATTACATATGGATTAGGATATGGAGGGTTAGATGGAGAGGCTCATAAGATAGATACTTTAGGCTTGTTTGAAGATGGATAGGGTTTGGTATTATTTGTTTAGGAATTTTAGGAGGGGTAAGTCCAAGGAATAGATGACTTATCCTTCCCTTTATCCTTTTATTGGGCCCAGGATTGGGTGACAATGTGAATAGTATGGATAAGGGGGTTTTCTAGATTGGGTGGTTTCTCTAGTTCCTCCTCTTCATTCTTAGGTAAGATTTAAGGTTGAATTGGTTGAGTTAGGTGTTGGGTTTGCAATGGGGATGAAGGAGTTTTTTTTGATAACATATCATCATTTTCACATAAGCTATGAATAAACACTTGGAGAGCTTTACAGTTCTCAATGTCATGTCTTGGTGCCCTATGATATACACATATCAGGTTATCATTGAACCATTTTTGTTAAGGATGTGAAGGGTTAAAAGATTTGATAGGTTGGAAAGGCTTGATAGGTGGTAAGGTTATGGAAGAGGTTTTTAACAACCTTCAGAGAATGGTTGAGTATGACTCCACTAAAGGTGGTAGGGGTTTAGTGGTTTTTGGTTTGGGTGTCAAGGTAGAAGATTGTTTGGAAGTAGGTTTGGTGATAGGGGCTTTTAAGTTGGTATGTTTTCTCAATGGCTTTGGTTTAGGTAATATGGTTGACAAGATAGAAGGAAAGGATGGTAAGGTAGGTAGCTTAGGTACTACCAGTGTTGGTAGGAGAGATATTTTTGAAAGGACGTGTGATAGTGTAACTAGCAGAGGTGGTAGGGTTTTTGTATAAATAATGGGATTAATGATCAAGGTAGAGGTATGAGGACCCAAGATGGAGAGAAAGGTTGAAGGAGGTAAAATTAAGGATTTTGGGTTCTTTTGTGGTTTTACCACCTTGGTTATTTTTTTGGTTTTGAAGGAGGTTTAGCTACTTTATTTGTTTCAAGTGGTTGAGGGTTGGTTAGTTTAGTAGAAGTTTTAGATGTTTGGGTGGAGGTTTTATAAGTGCTAGGTTGGTTCACCAAAGAAGGGGTTGGGGGTTATAGTTTGGTTTTCTTACCCTTATCTTGGCTTGTGGCAGAAGGTTCCATAATTACAGGTTCAGTGGATGAGGCTATCTTTTCTTGTGATATAGCCTTCAAAGAGGGAATGTTATATAATAGGGGAGATAGGTGTGGAAGTTTATATTGAAGGTTTGGGTATGGATAATTCTTATATTTATGTGTTCAAAGGGGTATAAGGTAACTCTACTTCTTTCATAGGCAGAGGGGAATTGGTGGGTTGATGAGTAAGTTCTTTGTCATCGAGTGTGTCATGAACCATGTTGATGGTATGGGTGTTGGGAGACCATTAGATGTTATTTTTCTCATTTTTTTGTGGGAGAATGGTTTGGAAAATGTTGTTAGAATATGTTAAGAGCTTGATTTGGTGGAACATTGGGGTTATATAATCTAAGCTCCCCCTTGTCAATGGGAGATTGGACAAGATTATTAAAGGCGTTACATCTGTTAATATCATGCCCTATAACCCAATGAAAGACACAATGGTCATTCTAATTATACCATCCTAACATGGGGTGAGAAGGATCAAACTATTGAGGTCATTTAATCGATGGAAGTTGAATGATGTTGGCTTTTAACAAATTTTACCAAATAGAAGCATATGGTTCTCTAAGTGAAGTTAATTGCTTCTAATTATTTCATGTTTGGTTTCTTTGGTTTGAAGGATTTGAGGAATTATAGTTTGGTTCCTCAAGTTTAGTTTGTTGGTAGATGGTAGAGGTGCAACTTTGAGGACAATAGCGTTCGTGGTCACTTTGTTCTTGGTATTGCTATTGGTGAGGTTGTTGGGTTTGGACAAATAGAGCTCGTTGGGTTTGTAAGTTAAGTTTTTATTTTTTAACTTTAACTTCCCTTCTTCAATGACTCTATTTTCTAGTTTATGAGCCATGGTAAAGGCTTCATCAGATGTCCAAAAACTTTGGACATGCAACATGGAGGAAATGTGTTTTGCACATGCTCGAGAAAAAAGCTCTATGAGTTCCAGTTGAGGTAAGGGAAAGGAAAGTTGGTTTATTAAGCTTCTCTAATGAGTGACAAAGTTGGAAATGGACTCATCTTCTTATTGATAGATAGATTAGATGTCGATAATGGAGACTTTCTTGGAGATATTGATTGAAAAGTGTTTCAAGAGAGTTTAGTAGGCCAGTTGAGCGAAGGAGATGATAGAATGCTTAGGCAAGGGACTATACCAATCTAAGTTCAGTCTTATTAGAGACATGGTGAATGTGTGGAGAAGAAAGGAGTCATCATGGGCAATTAGGTAACATGAGTACCAAAATGCCCTAAGATTATATTGGGGGTCCTCCTTATTTGAGAACTTAGTAAATTTTGGGAGTTCCCATTAGGGAGGGTAGACATGGATTGGGATGGATTTGTTACATATTTGGTTATAGGAAAGGAGGTTGCTAGATCCTAAAAATGAAGATTCAAGATTGTTATCTTTGTCTATTAACATCTTGAGCAAGTCAATTTGGGGTTGGGTTGGTGGAATGGTATAATTAATAAACTAATAGGATCGTTGGGAAGAGGGAATATGGTGGTAAGAGGTTGATGCTTATTGAGGGGGTACCCCATAATAAATTTTGGGTACGAATGAAGAGGTAGGGGAGATATATAGATTTGTGGGTTAGCCACATATTGATAAGAGGTGGAAGATGTTTGTTTGGGAATAGTTGTGGTTGGGGGAATGGATGTATGAGAGGGTTGGGTTTGAGAGGTTACCCAAGTTTGGATAGAAGGAAGTTTTTGGGGTATAAAAAGTACCAGGTTTTGAAGAGGGGTGTTGGTTGGTTGGATAGAAGTAAGAGGGGAAGAGGAATGAGTGGTGGAAGTTTGACCCATGATTGGTATGGTATTCATGGGAAGGGGTACATTCACCTCTATGTGAGATGAGTTAGTTGGGGTTGAGGGAAATTGAGCGATGGTTGGGAAATTCAATTGTGTTTGATCTACTAGAGGCCCATGAGTTGAGGAAGAAGCGTGAGAAATAAAAGTTTGGGTAGAGGTGACACACACCATGAGGTGGTGTGGCATGCTATAAGGTAGATCTAAGAGAGGGATGAAAGAGGTTGGGGTGAAAAGGGCCAAGGTGGAAAGGTAATGATTCAAGGCCACCAAGTTATTATCCAAATAAGTGATGAAGTCAGCATCCCCTTTGGGGACCACCAAGGATATATTAGGTGAATGAGACATATGAGGAAAATCATGAGGTGTCATCTCAACATCTAAGATGTACTCCATGGGTAAAGATGAGGAAGGAGGTAGGGGTAGGTTGGTTTGGTTTCTTACCTATAGTCAGGTTAAGACCATGTGAGAAACCAAAGAGAGGAAGTCGAACCTTGCACTTCAAACAATAAGAAGTTGAAAAAAGAAAAGAAATCAAAAGAAATCAACATGCCCTAGAGAACATTAAGCCCTAGAGTTTTAATTATCTCTTATTAGATTAAGAATTAAATGAGTATGAATGGAATTAGCTTAAAAATTTCCTAAATAAAGCCATCTCAGTTTAGTTTCAAGACATTTAGGAACTCAAGAGTTAATTCTACACTAAACTAGGTACATGGCCTAGTATTGGGGGCTTGCTCCTTGCACTTCACAAACCTAAAGCCACATCAGACCACTTAGCCAAAATATACCATTTGTTTAGATTTTATACTCCAATAGAGAATGGAGTTGGTTAAGCCCTCGGTGATTAAAAATGAGTATGAAAATTGGGTAGGGGTAAGGTTTCCGCTTGGTGATGAAATCCAAGTTGGACCTTATCTCAAGTATTGTTTGGTGTGTTGATTATGAAAGTGGTTTGGTTTATGTGTGAAGAATAAAAGTGAATCTATGATTAATTTACCTATTTAATTAAAGCTACGTGAGATAATTAATCAAGAAAACCATGAATGTACTTGATTTTAAACCAAAGGAAAATTTCGATGTCTTTAAATGAGCATAGAATAATGCAAAGGTTTATTTTATGCCAAAGGAAATTTTAGATTCTAAATTGTTGAGAATAGAAGAATGAAATGATTTATTTTATGTCAAAATAAGTTTTGGATTTCAAATTTCATTTAATGAACATAAAATAATGCAAATATTTACTTTATGCTAAAAGAAATTTTGGATTCCAAATTTCATTTGATGAACATAAAACAACGTAAAGATTTACTTTATGATAAAGGAAATTTCAGATTTCAGATTTCAGATTTCATGAGTATAAAATAAAGGAGGAGAGCATGTAAATGTAAACTATGAAAAATTGGAAGAAAAGGGCACCTATATGATGCTAGGTCCCACCGAGCATGCCAAAATGTTTCTGTAAATTTTCATTTTTTTTGTTAAATTTTTATGAGAAAAGATAGAAACACAAGATGAAGGGTGTGTACCTAGTAAACATGCACTCATTGATGACTAGATGGAGAGAGAAATAATTTTTGTCATGGAAGGAATACCTGAAATAAGACAACACTACCACAAGCTTGTTGGTTAGACAAAGATGCAGGGTGGACTGCCTAGCATATGCTAGATCCAAAAAGCTAAAGCTTCCTTGGATGGATGTCAATCCACTCCCATAATAAAAAATGAATATGATAAAATAAAATAAAGTTAATTTCATTTAAATTAATGATAAATTAAATGCTAAGTATAAAAAAAACATGAAATACTTATTCAAAGAAAAATGACTAAATCTAGCACATGCTAAAACTAGTCAAGGCAAGGCCATAGTTTTGGGGTTTGGGTAAAATGGTAAGGGTCAAAAGGATTATTTTGTTGGGTTCATTAAATGATCAAGAATTAAAATAGACAAAAGGGTAAATGGATAGATGATTCATATAAGAGAATATGCTGAGTGTGACAAAGAGGTGAAAGAGGTCAAGTGAGGAATATGACAAAGAGGCAAAATAGGGTAAAGGGGTAAATGGTAAGATGAAGAAGGGATTAAGAAAATAATGGTTAAGGGAGTGGAAAGGTTAATGGAAGGGAGGCTAAAGGGAAATAAATTAATTAATTAAAATAACAAAATAAAATATTACATCAACATTTGTAGATGCTTACTGATGAAGATTGTTGATGAAGATGTCTTGAGGCAATTTCAGCATATTTTCATTACTTTGAATTATTTTCCTCCAAGATGTGGAAGAGTAATGACATCCTTGAAATGGATGAACACCTATAATAAAATTTTGGTAGCAATACTCTAACTTTTCAACCTCTTCTTTTGGTGAAGGAGAGGGGGGGTATTTGTAGTTTTTTTGTGAGGAAACATGCCAAAAGAGGGCATCTTGGAAGTATGGCACATTTTTCCCCAAGGTCAAGGATGGGGTTGGTGGAAGATTCCTATGGGGGTTATCAAGTCTCCCTACCTTTCATGCAAGTCCAAGTTTAAAAGGAATTGTGCACATGGTTTGAAAATGGGATCGAAGACTTTGTTACACCCTTATTTGTCCTCATTTATGACTTTTAAGAGTTCTCCCACCAAATATGGTGCCATTTTTCAAGGGGAAATGGGTGAGTCAAGGTGAGGTGGATGAATATTCTAATTTGGGATGATAAGTCTCTTATTAGGGCTAAGAAGTCCAAAATGGGGGCTCTTTGTCTCTCTCAAGGTGTGAAAGGGGCAGATAAGTCAATTTTGAAGGCTATTTTCATGTGAAAATGCTAAAACAAATCAAATGAATTACCCTTGAGGAAAAATTTGACCCATTTCAAGTGGGGACTGATGCTTAAATGAGGTCATTAATCATCTTGGAAAAGGGGGCTAAAGGTGGGGTACCAAGCCATGCCACTTTGCCACATCATTTTGCCATGTCACATGTCATGTCACATGCTATGCCACATGCCATGTCATTTTCCATGTCATATTCCATGTCATCATAAATACTAAAAGTGGGTCCCATAATGAATAGTGATGGTGAGTAGTGATTTCAAAAACTATTTTTGAATGGTGTTTTCAAATAATACTTTTTGAATAGAAATGGGTAGAGTAGGGACTTTGGTTAAGTTAGGAGGGTGGTAGAAGGGGTTAAGAAGGTTTTAAGAGGATTTAAGGTGGTTTCAAGGCATTCAAACACCTAAAACTACAAGTGTGTAGTTTTCTAGTGTCTACATTCATGTCAATGAGATGGAGCTCACCTTTGTTTGATTGGCTATTGAAAATTGACTCATACCATTGACATATTGACCCATCTCACACCATCAAATCTACTGGGTATGAATGAACATAACCCTTTGATATTATACCAGTCTAATGTACTTGTGCCATTTCTCATTCATTCACTTTCTTTTGAGATTTGCTAACCACTTTGACCCTCTACTTACTGTTAGATTTAAATCCATGATTTAATGCAAGACATTGATCTTACCAGGACCCACTAACTCTATCTTTTCCCACTCTATTGTATCTAACTCTTGATATCTTTCCATTTATCACCTTCACACTTGTTTATGGGGGCCTACTGACTTATTGGCCCTAGCTCACCTGTGTGCTATTGGATCTTTATTCATGTACCTGATATCTTGTCACATATCAAGCCCACATTTGATTAGGGACCATTGGATGATTTTTGAATGTAAACAACTACTTGCAGGGGCTTAAATTTGATGTCTATGTGAATACCAATTGACATCCATGTGATCATTACTAAATATTTGAAAACCTAATAGTCATTTTCCTTGAGTTAAAATTGACACTCATGCACACATATTTGATCATTTTAATTTAAACCAATATTTATCATAGCCTAAAATTGACATTTGCACACTTGTCATTACTCTGCTAGATCAATTTTATCAAAACAATTTGGTCGATGTAAATATGTCTTCGAGGAATTATTGAGTAATAATTTACTCAAAAGGATTCACCTATTTAAAACTTTTGCATTAGGCATTTTTTTCAGACAAAATATCTAAAAGAATTTACACTTTGAGATTTTTGTTTCAGATAAAATGTCTAAAAAAATTTGCACATTAAGATTTATGTTTTGAACAAAATGTCTGAAAGAATTTGCACTACTTAGCTAAAAAAACCATACCAATTTTCCCAAAGGAAATATGAGCATTTAGACTAAATATAAGTTCAGAAATAATTTAACTTTGCAAAAAGAAAGCCTAAAATATTTCCTAAGGACTTAGCTAAAAAAGGGTTTTGCACTTAGCTTTTTTAAATCATGTAGGTTCTTCTGAACTTGTGCTTGAACTTTTAATGCTCAATTGAATTTCTAATTCTTGTGTGACTTGTCCCTAACCTTTGATAAAAGTGGTTTCACCATGAAACCTACTCAATAACCTTCTCTTTACTCTACAGACCTATCCCTCAAATATTGACAAAAATACACTTTAAGTAAACTTAAAGTGTTTCAAAAGATTTGCAATATACATGTGATCCTTGGACCATTCATTCCATCTAGAAATATATTCAAGCCTTGATCCATACTTTATATTCAAGACACTACACTTCATTTATGAAATTATTTTATGTAGGCCAAAAATGACTAACATCTTTGGTGACTCAGCTGGGTAGCATGCTCGATATGCTTAAGAACTCAGACCATTTACATGACTCTTGACTTATAACAAACAATACATTTGTTCCATCATTGCAAGAGACCTTTTGACTAAAAAGACATGAATTATACTAAAATACGGAAGGAAGTATGAAAAATAGGGAAGTTAACTAAGCAAAGTAAATGTGGAAACAAAGCACTTATTTGGGACAAAACATAAGTAAACTAATCTAACTAACCAAGATAAAGCATGATCCACTTAGATCAAAAGGGAAATTCATGAACTCACTTAGTCTAAGAGATGGTACAAGTTGTAAAACATGATGTTTATTGAACATAACATTTGATAAGTGACTCTTCTTACCTACCAACTCTCTTAGCATCTCCTCAAATGAGTCAAATAACAAATTAGTCACCAATAAAAATGAACTCATCTTGTACTTTAGGATATTTTTCATACTACTTGTCAACTACAACCTTGTCTAGTGATATCTCATCTATACATTGTCCTTGATTGACATAATGTTTCTTACCATTTATTGTAAATTCATCAAGCTCTTTAAGGAGCTTTGAATAGTCAACCCAATCTACATCATGTTCTTGAATAGGTGACTCTTGAATGAAATTCTTAATAACATGCTTTCTAATGGGCAACATATCCTTACAAAGCTCTTCAATCTTTTATAGATATTTAAGGTATAGATACCAATCATCCTCTTATTCCTCATTTTTATCAATTTTAATAGAATTAGATTTAATGACACCTTCATGTTTATCAAGTGGAGATATCTCAAATTCAATCATGACTTTAACTAGTAACAATTCTTCATGGAGTTTTTCCACAACAAGACCAACTTTCTCCTGTATACCTAAGATAACTTCTTCAAGATCAGATACAACCTTATTTTAGAATTATACCTCAAGTAAAGTATCAATGAGGATATCTTCATCATACACACTTGAATCATCTTCTTCACATTCTCCAAGAATTTGACTTGTAGTTGCAACCTCTTTCGCCATCTCCCATATAACAAGCTCCTCTTGAAGAAGGGAGATAGTCAGAAGGTGATGAAATTTTTTGGTTTGAGAGGGAATATGAAGCATGAAAGGTTGATCATGATCAAATTTTGGGATCTTGAGGGCAATGGAATCATTTATGGATTTTTAGAGAGGAGGGAAATAGAAACTTTGAAGGATCTCTACATTTTGCTCCTTCCATTTGGCCATCACCCCATCAAAGTTTGAAATCTCCTTATTCTCTTGGATAACTTAAACTTGAGGGATGAGTAGTGAAGAATGGGGAATATAAGAAAGTTTAGTATCCTACATAGGCATATGAATAACTTGTTGAATAGGCTCTTGACTCCAACTAGGAATCTCCATTGGCTCACATTGGGCATGGTTAAGAACTTCATGAGAATAAGGAGCATAAAAAGACTGGTAAGGAATACAAGAGGGTTCTTAAGAGAATTGATCCAACTTAATTTTTTTCCTCTCTAAATCTTTCTTCTTCTCTAATACAAAGTTTAAAAACTCATGCTTCTCCTCTAGATCATTAGACACGTTTACAACTAGACCATTCACTTCCTCATACTAGGAATCTGAACATACTTTTCTTACATATGCTAGAATTTTGAGCTCTATATTCTCCATCCTTTCTTGGAGACAAGGATACACATGTGAAACATCATATCTATATAAGAAAGGTGAAATATGGTCATGAGATTGATATGGTTCATATGTAAGGTAAGATTCATGCTCTTGATAATAAGGATCATGGGAAAATTGATAAGGATCATCATAGCTTTGATAAAACTCTTGGTAAAGCTGATTAGGCTCATAAAAAGGCTCATATGGATCATGAAAAGGCTGGTATGATCCATGATAAGGATAATAAAGAGGTATTTCATATGGATTTTCCTCATACACAACCATGAAAATACCATCATAATAGTGCAATAAAAATTGACTTACTTGGAAACTACCTAGACTATTAGAAATAATTTATTGAGCTTGGGATCACCAAATTCTTCAGAAAGAACATTGTTGCAATTAAAATTTCACCAAGAATAGCTCCAATGGGTCCCACCAAGCATGAAAAAACTATTGGTGTTCTAGATTTGTACCTTAGCTGAGAAGGGGATTATTTAAGTCATCTTACTCAAATCTAGTCCAACATGAGACTGATCCTAGACTATGGGTATCCTAATAATGGATCAGACCTCTAAAGAAGGCTAGATTCCTTTTGGATCTATCACCTATACTAAACCTAAACTATCACTTTCTTGTAAAAGGGAGAGAAACTTTAACCATGACTTATGAAAGCATGTAAAAAGAGGTGATGCATCAATGATTCGATCATTCAAACTTGCATAAGACACAATATAGGATCAATTAAAGACTAAATAAAATCACTCACATTATTATTTCACAAAAAGGCATGAACCAACTATTAATAGACTATGGGAGGGAAGTTATCCACTTCTAAAACTGACCAATATACCATATATTGCACTTATAATGACTTATCAGGATTGCTAAAGTAGTTCATGAAGGTGATAAAATTTGGATAGAGGCAAGGAAAGCATACATTCACTTAACCAATCAATGAACTCATAATTCACACTTCAATTTAGCTACAAAAGGAGGAATTTAGTCTCTATTATATCAAATAGGTGTTATAGTACAAATCTCAGTAGAGTTTAGTCATACTAAAGAGAGGGATGCATTTCAAGGCTTAGAAGCCTATATTTATAAAAAAGGGAGGAAAGAGAGGGAACTAAGCAGATAAAAAACTTTGAATGAAGCCCAATGACCCTCTATGGATTAACACTAATTTGAGGATACTGAGTCATGATATTATCAAGAAGAAACAAACTTCAAAAGGCTCCATAAAAGAAATGAATGCTCCATGATCTTTATCTAATTACTAGGTCACTTCTTGGGACTCTATGCCATCTTTGCTTGATCTACCTAAGAGTACCAAATCTTCATACCTTGGAATTGATAGTGCCATGCTTGGTCTACCTTGGGTGGCTATAAATACATGCTTATCTTGGAAATAACCATACCAAAGGATAAGAATCTTTCCCATAATCACATATCTACCCCTAAGAAATAATTGAGCATAGGTCTTTGAAATAAATCATATTTATTAGTTTCCATGTAGCTTTCAAGTTGATGAGATGGATCTTGCCTTTATTTGATTGGTCATTAAAAATTGATTTAGAACATTAACATATTGACCCATCTCACACCATCAAATCTTTTGGGTACGAATGAACACAAACCTTTGATATTTTTTTAGTCTAATATGTTTGTGCCATTTGTCATTCATGTATTTACCTTTGAGATTCACTGACACCTTTGACCCTCTACTCACCATTATATCTGAATCCATGATTGAATGTGAGCCATTGATCTTACTGGGACCCACTAACTCTATCTTTTCCTAATCCATTAGATCTAACTTCCAAGATCTTTCTATTTATCACCTTCACACTTGTCTATAGGGTCCTACTAACTTGTTGAACCCAACTTGTCTATGTGTCATCAAATCTTTGTTTAGGTACCCAAGATATTGACACTTGTCAATCCCATGTTTGGTTGGGGACCATTGGATGATTTTTGAATATAAATAGCTACTTGTAGGGGCTAAATTTTGACATCTACACAAATAGCAATTGACATCCACATGACCATTACTAAATATTGGAAAACCCAATAGTCATTTGCCTTGATTTAAAATTGACACTCACATGAATGTATATGATCATTTAAATTTAAATGGATATTTTTCATAGCCTAAAATTGATGTTTTCACACTTGTCATTACTCTACTTGATCAATTTTACTAAAATAATTTGGCTGATATAATTATGTCTTTATGGAAATTATTGTGGAATAATTTTCCTGAAAGGATTTACCTATTTGGAACTTTTGCATTGGTTATTTATTTTAGACAAAATGTTTGAAAGAAATTATACTTTAGGATTTTTGTTTTAGACAAAGTGTCTATAAGAATTTACATTTCAATATTTTTGTCTTAGATAAAATGTCTGAAAGAATTTGCAATACTTAGCCAAAAAACTTGAAATAATTTTTTTGAAAGAAATATGAGAAATTAGTCTGAATAGAAGGTCTAAGAGAATTTTACTTAGTAAAAATAAACCCTAAAATATTTCATAAGTAAGGACTTAGCCAAAAAAGGGGTTTACACTTAGCATTATTAAATCCTGTTATAGACACTAAAAAACTATGCACGATAGTTCTAGATGTCAAAATACCTTAGGGCCCTTCGAATCTCTATCAAACTATTGAGTGTAGTTGACCACTTAGTTAGATAACTCATCAAACCAATAACCTGAAATTTAAACCACCCTTTTTAACTCATTTATTTACCCCTTTCACCTTCAAACACTTAACCCTTGATGGTCAGCCTAACTATCGATAGTTAGCTTGACTATCGATAGTCAGGTCCTAACCTCCTCACCTTCTTAACACATCACCAACTATGTGTGAGATAATGAGGAATAATTTAATATGTTTATATTATGTGATGCTAATTAACTTTAAATAATCATGATTAACAACATCCTCTAGGGAACCTTCCATCCTCCATCTCTCTTTTCCTATAAAAGGAGGGGAGCAGAATGTGAAGAGGATCAATCATAAGAGTTACCTAAAATATAGGTATTTAAGATATCCATCATCTAATCTTCCTTCAACAACTCAACATCATTAAAATAGACCTAAACCTCTACCTAATTTGATTTTGAGACCAAATTAGTGTTGATCTAGAAAAATTACTTCAGCCTTCAACCATCAACCAACTAGCAAGCTACGTGTATATCAGTACTTTAAAATTATTATTTTAGATTTTTAATCTCCATAAACTAATTAGACATGTCTACACCTTATTTACTCTCCACCAAATCCTAAACAAAACCAATATCTGACCACCTACCCATTCTACAACTCTTTTTGAATACCTTCAAAAATCTATAGGCAACCATTGATGGTTAGTACAACCACTAATGGTTATCCCCAACTGCTGACAGTCAACCCAACCATCAATGGTTCACCTAACCACCAATGGTCACTATGGTAGAAAATAACAAGTTATTTTCAACCCATTAACCCTAACCAAACCTAACTTTTTATGTTCCTACCTATTCACAAACCCTTTTCTGATTTTTTGAACTTGACTTCACCCACCTTAGTATGAGTATTGACCCACTTTTCCTATATTTAGTTATTTTATTTAACAAGCATTCTAATTTCTTCTTGTATTGAATTTTATTTAATTTATTCAAGTAATTTACTTTATCATTTCCAAATTTATTATTATCAATAGTGGATTGATAGCCTCTTAGCAAGTGCATGTTTCTTGGATCTAGCTCACGCTAGGTAGACCACTTAACTATCTTGATAATAACCCCTTTGTTAGTGTTTTCTTATTTGAAATTTATTCCTTAATATCTAAAGATGAGTTCTCCATATTTATCTAGATTACATGTGCATCACCAACCAGGTATTTCTACCACACCCTTATTACTAGTTTCTTATCTTCTTCCAAAATTAAGAAATGATTAGAAATTAAGAGAAACACTTGTAGGCTCTTCTTAACTTGTGCTTCAACTTTGAATGACCAAATGACTTTCCAATGCTTGTGAAACTTGTCCTTGAACTTTGATCTACTTGGTTTCACCATGAATCCTACTCAAGAACCTTTTCTTTACTCTACAGACCTGTCCCTCAAGTATTGAAAAAAATATCCTTAAGTAAAATTAAAGTGTTTCAAAAGCTTTAAAATCTACATGTGATACTTGGACCATTCATTCCATCTATAAATATATTCAAACCTTGCTCCATACTTGATCTTTAGGACACTAGACTGTATTTAGGCAAGTTTGTTATGTAAGCCAAAAATGGCTAACAGTTCTATCATTAAAACTGACATGTTTTAACTTAATTTCATACTCAATACAAATATTTATAGTTTCATCATAATCCATAATGTCCTTGTCTTCTAAATCTATTTTATATTTAAAGGTAAATCATTATAAAAATATGGTCTAGAAAATATTTTAGTAGGTTTGATCTCATGTGGGATCTTTTTTCACAATTTATTAAATTTTCTAATGAAATGATAAATAGTTTCTCCTAGATATATAGAAATATTTACTAATTCATTCACCAAGTTCAGATCTTGTTTTGGTTCACCAAAACAAAGTTATAGCCATTCTTCAATATCATTCCAATTATTAATTAAACCAGAGGGAAGATTGATAAAATCCTAATAAGCTTTCCCCTCTAACATTTGACAAAAATATCTATGAGAAACCTTTTCATTTATAATACTCAAAGTTACAAAAATTAATCTAAATGCATACGAATTATCTTCCCATGATTCACTGGGACTTCCTAATAAATTAAGAATATTAAGGCCTTTAAATGAAGGAATTTTACCTAGATAAGCAATAATATTGAAGGATTTCTGTGAATATAAGGATTTAATAAACACTAAGTTACCTTATCATCATAATTTAGTTCATTATCTATTGCATCATCTTGATTTTGGAGACTTTGTATTAAGTCTCAAGTTCTCTACTAAATTGGTGGACCTTATTCTTCCATTTAAATTTTCAATAGATTCAACTACTCGACCAAGATGATTTAACTCTAAATTTGTATTAGGGTTAGTAGGAAAAATATTTTCTTTAGGATGAAAAGATTTAGAAAGAAAACAAACCCTAGGTTGAGGATTAATAAACAGAATATACTCTCTTTCCTATTTGATTCATTGATTATCTTCCTAAATATGACACTATGTCTCATGTGAAAGACTTACTTATACTTCATTGATTTTTATTTCTTCTACTTCTTCATTAATAAGTTTAAGAATATGATGCAAATCATAAGGTCTGTTATACCACATAAAATAAGTTAGATTAAAAGCAATGTCAACTTGGTCTTTAACAATCTCAATTAGGGGTCCTATTATTGGAGGAGGACCTCCAATGGTCATTGATAAGTAATAAAAAATAAAAAAATAAAGTAATATTTGTAGAAAAACTCCCCAACAGAGTTTTTAAATTTGTTGCCAATCAAAATTATCATGTCAATGAATCAACCCTTTTGCCTATCATGAAGGTTAAGATGAAACAGTACCAATCTAATAGTTAAGATCTAATAGGTCACGAATGATTTTATAGATGTGAAAGGAGTTTTTTTAAATATTTTGAAAAATAAAAAGTACATAAAATATCATATTATACTCCATTATAATTTTAGAAATCAAACATTATTTTGAATTAAATGGAAGAAATAGATCATGATTATTTAATATAACCTATTCAATAAAGAAAACCTATAGATAAGATAGCCTCTTGAAGGAAATATATTTGTTCCTTAATATATATCTATTTAATCAAATTGTCTATAATCTTTTGATATTCATGTTATGCTCAAAATAAATCCAAAAAAAGAAATAGAAATAACCAAAAAATAAATAAAACAAATGACAGTGAAAAATGAAAAATGAAATAAAAATAAAAATTAACATAATTAATCAAAGCATCTACTTAACAAGAAATAAAAATACACTAATCAAAAAATTAACTAGAAAAAAAAGAATAAATGCTCAATAAAACATAATTAAACAAATTAAACCTAGCTTAATATAATACTTAACACTTATCTAATTAAAAAACAATTAAACAATCTAATATTATTCAAATCTAAAGAGATAGAAAATAGATTAAAAACTACTTAATCTAGACACAAAATAATTAAAGTACATTAACAATCATAGATAAACAACTTAACAGGTAAACATATAATAATTAAATCTAAACAACAATGTAAGGGAAATAAATGAAAGATGAATAATGTAAAAGACAAAATCAAACTAACAAACTAATAAATTAAAACTCAAAGTAATTAAATTAATTAATTTAACTTTAACCTACATAAATAAAAATATAAATTAAATAGAAAATATAAACTATTCAAATTAATAAGATAAATGAAAACAGACTGTGAGTCTTCAAAAGAGTTATCTTAATATAAGTGAAATGAGATTTTATTGAGAAACAATCTTTAAGTACAAAAATATTTGAAAGTTACAACCAATATAATCTGAGTAGATCAATAAAATATTGCATACAGTGATGTAATCATTATTATTTGGACCAATTACTTTAGATTATGTTTATATAACTACATATTTATAATCATCATAAGATATTAGACCTAATAGCCTTCAAATAATCAATTTATAAACTAGACAAAAAATTGGATATAGCTACACTGTTTAAGCATATTACTTAACCATCATAAAATGTATCATTGGTCTATCTATACAAGTGGTATTATCATAGAGATGTTGCATAAAAAAGATAATGATCAATAAATTTTGAAGAAATTCAGAGTCTTCAATAATACCTATGTAATGTTTCTCCCTTTGATATGTCACTTTGATCTTATTTTATAACAATCTCCTCTAAAGATGGTTGAAGAAAAGTTATAACTAACTTTTAGTTAGTTATTTGTTAAGTATAGTCAATTAATTTATGTTATAATGTAACTTTATATTTAATACTTAAATAATTCTATAAGATCAAAACTAAATATTAAAATATCGAAGATAAAATCTAAATGTGTGGGGAACCTTAGTCATTACCATCATTTAAAATAAACAAAATATCATCATGACATAAGTAATTTAAATAAAATTAAATGCAATAAACATTAAATCCATATGCATTTAACCATTTTATTTCAATAAATATATGACCAAAATAAAACATTTTGCATAAGTTCAAACTACTATCAAGTACCAAAACATAAATATCCATAATCAAAGTACTAGAGTATAATCAAAAGTATTTGAAAACATTAAATATCAGTAACATAATCTAACCAGCCATCCATTTATCATCTTTGTCAAATAACATTTCAAATAAATGGATAACCTTTATCTTTCAAATACTTAGTTTAGCTCATAGTTATAGATAGAAACTTAACCAACTTGTTGTCACATACACTATTCTCACCATCAACTTCCATCTTCACTTTCTTTACCATCTTTGTGATTATAGGTGATATTAAAGGACTAATCTCTTGATTTTTACCCTTTTAATAAACCACCCTTTCCTATTTAATTGTATGAGAAGGAAATTGATTAAGGCTTAACTTATAACATCTAAATAATGCATTATTAGGTTCAAGAAATGAAGGTTTAGCATTAATAGGTACAATATCATAGGCATGAAACTTAGCATTCAATTATAATTCATTTCAAGGGGTGGGTTCCTTTTGTTCAAAAGAATGATGAGGAATGATTTTGATCTGATTTCAATTCAATATGTATACATTGAGAAAAACTAATTGGAGTTCATTATCTGTGAGAATGATTTCTCCAAGGTGGACCTCTCTCACCTCTATTACCTTAGGTGTTGGTAGGATTGAAAGGCAAGCATCTAGAACATTCCAAAAGGTAGGGTCAGAAACATCAAAGTGAGTAGACATATGTGTTCCATAATTATAGGTTATAGGAAAAGTCCTACCAAGACTTCTACCCTAAAAATTCTAACCTCTTGGAACATATCTTTATTGAGGGGTTTCCTTTCTGTGCCATTCTTGATTATGTCCCCAATTGTCATCATGGGAATTATGAGAACTAAGTGGAGTCCAACTTGACATTATATACTAAAGTTTGAACCAAATCAAAACTTGGTTATTCTTTAAAATAAATACTTGCAATACATCAAACCTTAATAAATTTATTTCTTATTTGATTTTGAAAAATAGATATTTTGTATTAGGCAAAATTTGTAATAAATAAGATTGAAATTTATATCATACATCCTTATTTCAAAAACTTCAATGCTGGTCAAAACAAGGTATTTATCCCAAATAGTCATCAAAAATCAAAATTTCTACCTTATAATTCACATGCTATCATAAAATATTGATTGTATTCAAATGTTAAAATATCCATTTCATCTATTTGAAACTTACACATGCCCATGTTTAATACAATAATATATGTATTCTTCCTAAAACAAAGTATCTTGACAACCAAACAAACTGATAACCAATCAACAAATGACTTTGAAAAAGTCTAACATTAATACTAAAAACAACATCTAGGCCAAATCACAATTGTTTGTAACTAAACCACATGTGTATATATTGACCCACATATATGAATCTTCATGATAAAAAAATTCAAAATATTGAATATAACTTATCAAAACCTTCTATCCATAAGAAAACAAAGAAGAGTCACTAAATATATATTCCATTGAATACCATTATAATTAGCATGTATGACCGAGCATCTAGATAAACCATGTTTCTAACTTTCTCAAAGAAACACAAAACTTCTACAGGCATACCATTGGATTCTATTATACATCCATACTATTATTTATAAATAATCTTCACAAATGACATCAAATTACCAAAGCAAGTAAACTAGTCCTCAAAATGATAGCCATTTTAGACTTGACCAATTTTTTAAACATAAGAACATAGACTATAATAAATTGAACCAAAACAACACCAAAATAGCTATACTAAAAAATGATCCACATTATCAACAACTCATGTTTACCTTCTCAAAATTTATATGCCAAAAACAAACCAATCACATCAAATGTCTATATATGGCATCATTATTAATTTTTCAAACCAAATCTAAATTTATTGGTTGAAATGTCAAATATTTATTTCAAATTATAATACCCACAAAATATCTAAGGATAAAACCAACATGCAACCACTATTTGATATGCCATCCATTACCAGATGCTAAATTGGTAGCCAAAGCTAGCACTAAAAAAAAGATTTAATATCATAAGTTTTAGTTAAATCTGAAAAAATATCTTCATAATTTTATCAAAATAAACCCAAACCAATCTGTAACTATAAACTTTCCATAATCCACACAAACACCTTTCAATATAGGAAAATAGAACATGCAAACAAAATCAGCTTGAGAACTTTCCAAAAAATAAAATTGTGTAGCCAAAAAAACTCAAAGGTTTAAATATTTTCCAACTTTAAACTTAAATCCTTATACATGCATTCTAAAACCATGTATTCTTTCATCAAAAATAGCTCAAATAACTTCTCAAAAATGAATCCTCATTTTCATGCAAATAACTGCAAATGTATCCTTATTTTCATGTAAACAATTGCAAATGTATCCTTTTATTATGAAACTAAATGCATCTTCAAATGAGGGAACTAGTCAATAAGGTCTTACCTTTCTTGTAAATTCACCAAAATTTCTTCTATTTCCTTTCTTGTTCTCCATTTTGCTCGTAGAGTGTTGTTTCCACTAATATCTTGTAAGAAATGACCATCTACAATGGAAAAGCTAACATTTGTATACTCATAGAAAGTATTAACCACTCAAGCTTGTATTTTAAAATTTTATTTGATGCCAAGTTTGCCAGTACTTAGTTTGTGATTTGGCCAATACTTATGCACCTATGCCATGTTTAACCAAAACTAAATTTTCCCATTGAAGACTTGCTAATAACCATTATTTAATGCATGTACATCATAAATAAATGAAATGAAATTCATACTTAAAACAAATCCCAATAATATCTAACCATATCAATGTAATCCTTGTGCCAATTAAAATTCATAGTGTCACTACCAACTTAGCATGGTAAAGTTCAAATCCGAGTTCAAAATATAATACCTAAATTTCACCACCTTAGGAATTTAATTCAACATATCCACCAACTTAGGAAACTTAGCTCATATGTCTAACACTTAGGTTTAAATACTTAGATCTTAATACTTAGGTTTTAGATATAATCTTAAACCTTAAGCTTAAATGATTAATTTGTATGTTCAATTTTAAATGAATCAAAAATATATTTTAATGTTTTAGAAGAAATCACAAGTTCCACCCACATGGAGAAGTATAATAACTATATAAACTGTGAATACTATCTGTTGATGATTAAAATTGCATTGTTTCTAACACCAACAATGGGAAGTTTTAGGAATGTGGGACTTGCAACTTGAAATAACCTCCAAAATTTAAAGAAGCTGGTTTTTCTTTATATCAAGGGTATAATGGGAAAAGGGATATGAATTAAATAGAAACACAAGTGCAACTAAAGAAACTCTAACTATGGCGATGTGCCTGAATTTAATTCAACCCTTAAGCACAATGAAGCTATATGTAAGATTCAATTACATTAAAGAGTGAACAAGGCATGATCAATGTAAAAGATTAAAAACAAGAGAAACAGAGGCTCAAAACTTAGATTAATTTTGCAGTGACACAGAAAAATATCAACAAAGGCACAGAACTCAGTTTTCTTATTAATTATCCAGTCACATAAAAGGCACATAAACATGCACAATTACAAAAACTTTCTAACTCAAGAAAATAGAACAAAGGCAAATGATATTCCTGATCACAGCAAAAAAAGTCTAAAAACTCTTACCAATAATCTCTTGCAAAAAATTCTCTCTATCTTCTGATGATCCTTCTGGTGATCTCCGCACCCCTATTTATAGCATTAGATTAAATCTAGATTATCTGCACATTCCCAATCTAATGGCCTAACTAAACTCTAACTGAAACTGGAAGTGTCTAACATAGGATATTTCTTAGATTTGAAATGTTCTATCTTCCTGCAAGTTCATTGGCTGAAATAGATACCCAGGATGCTTCCCACTTTCAAATAGGAGAGGACACTTGGTTGATTCCCTTACTCCACTTGAAAACCTTCTTATTATTTAGGAGGCACCAAAAAATGACACTTGGCATGTTCTGTAGCACTTACTGAAGACACATGACACTTTCCACATAACTTATACTCTTTACTGTGTCTTCGCTTAGGAGTGTTCCATCCTTGACATCTGTCACCACCTGCTTCTCCAAAACTTTAACAACTTAATAGAAAATGGGACCCATAGCACTTCTCACCTGAGTAACTTCAAAAAGGGAATATGGACATGTGGCATTATCTACGCATCTTTATCAAGGGACATGTGGTGGTCTGTACTGATTTTAGATACCCTTTGAGAATCTTCCAGAAGGTGACACTTGGTGGTCTCCATGTCACTTTGTCTATACTATAAAAACATTCAGGCCTCATTTCATATTTACATGGATGGTGACACTTGGTGACTTTTGCTTGCCTAAAAAACAAGACCCGAGACCCTCCACAGTCTTTACTTATCAATGAAACAAAGTGAAGAAATTTAGATGTTGATACATGGTAGCTTCCACTTTCTTCAGCTCAAGATACATGGCATCTTCCGTTGCTTTTATAAAATCATATTGAAATCTTCTATGGTTTCCACCTGGTGCCTTCCACTTGATCCTAAGAAAATCTTATTGAAAAGAAGATTTTGAGACATATAAGAAACATGAGATGCAGATGCTGACACTTGTTGTACTCCACTGAGTTACTATGGGATACGTGGCACGTGCTGACCAACTTATAGAAAGTATGAAATGTGCCTCAGCCGATGACACTTGGTAGCTTCTGCATGATTTTGACACTTAGACAAAATTGAGATGAAAAGAAAATTGAGCCTGCGCTCTGAGTCAAAACTTCACTGTCTCGAACCAGAGTGTGCAGGGACAAAATTTTGGATCAGGCAACTAAAAATCAAAATAAAATGTAGAGTATTTTTTTACTCTACAATTATTGGCAACCCCAAGGGCTTTTGAGCTTGCTAAAAAAGAATCCACAACTCCCACATGATCAAAATGTGACAAAAAATCATAGCTTCAGTAAGGTTGTCTGATACGTAGACCACTCATCATCAAATAATCCCTGCTTATTTTGTAATTCATGAAAGGCCAAATTAAGATTGATAATATCTTTGTGTGAAAATTTCTACAAAATCTAAACTGTAGCCTTCAATTTAAATTCAAGCTGGGAAATAGGAATCAAAATAGCTTCTACTTCAGGTACTAATAAATCATCCTTTAAATCCTAAAAAATTGCTTGATCATTCTACTTGGCTAACAACAAAGGTTTAATTTCTTCAATCATCAACACAGTGTTGTTATCAGGAAAAGGGGAAGGAAGACCTAATTTCACCAAATCTTTGATGTGTTGTTTCATTTCATTGATTCCTTCTTTCATCACATCTAGAAGCTCTCTATAATTGATTGATGCAGAATTGTAATTAAGAACCTCATTCACTCGTTTAGTAGTGACCATTCTATCATTAATCCCTATTGCTGACAACATTCCATCAGTTGCATCATATAGCTTTTGCAGTAGCATTTGGGATTCCAACACTCTCATAGAGATAGTGGATAGAGTGTCTTCTACTGAAGTCTCCACCTTTTTGCATAATTTTTGTGCATTTAGTAGAAAGGTTAGAGAAGGTCTAAGCTAGGTAATCTCCTGGGAGATTCTTTTCCATATTGATTCATAAAGCTCCTTCACCATATTTAACACCCCTACATTCTACTGCCTATTATCCAACTCAAGTGTCAATTATTTTGCCCTTTGTCACTCAGCTTGAAGTTGGGCCTGTATAGCCGCAGTGTTATTATGCTCATTTAGTAGCTTCTATTGAAGTTGAGTAACCTGTAGAAGGCTTTCCTCACATTTTTCTTGAAATGTTGCCTTTTCCCACCTTAAGGTTGTCACTGCATCCTTCACCTGCATTAGCCTTGCTTTTAGAGAATCATTTTGGGCCTAGATAGCCTAGTGAGTCTGAAGAGAAATAGTATCTTGCAACTATTTATTAAGAATCTTTAATTCAATATTCTTAGTATTAATCTCTGTGGTCAAACTGCTATAGTTTGCCTTCTCTTTGGCTAGATTAGCCTCCATCCTCTCCAGCTTCCTTGATATTTTCAAATAATATTCAGCTACTACAGTAGTAGATTCATTTAGTAGCTCAACCCTATCTTATGGTCTGAAAAGGGACATGTCTATAGCCACTACATTCATTGAGTAATCCTCTGGCTACATCTGCTCATTTGGCTTTACTATATTTGGTGACAAATGGGTCACCGTTAGTTGCTATCGGATTGGGTTAAATTGTGACCTTAGATGTGGTGTAGCCAGAGATTTATTATCTTTGATTCTCTTTTTCTCCATTTGGGCTTCCCTTGCCTTCCTAGTAGCATCTGCTTGAGTTTGGAAGGTAGAAGGAGAGGCGATGTGGCCACCCGCAAAAGGATAACCTTGTGGCAAGCCATATGGAATAGTTAATTGTTGGCTATGGGCAATCTAAGGAGGTACTTTCTTAGGAATAGAGGGGGAAAAGTGAGGCAATGATATAACTTGAGTATGGATAGATGGGGCAAAATGAGAAATGGGCACAATGGAGGTGGCAGGGGATGTCATTTGGCCAGATGGAATCATCACCCCTATAGGAGAAGAAAGAGATTGAGAAGGAGGAGGAGAAATAATACTTACCTAAGGAGCAACCAAGGTACTCTATGATTGGTGTTGTGAGGGTTATACCCTCTCCTCTAAATCAAGTTAGAACCTCTGCCTTTTATGTTTCCTTGGTGTTTCTTCTTCTGGCTGTGCTCCCTTCTCTTCAATATTTACCACTGTTGCTAGTGGTGTTTGTGTAGAACTAGAAAATTTAAGGACTGATGCTGATGGAGAAGATTTTGGTGGTGAAGATACCACACTCTTTTATTTTTCAATGGTACTAAGAGATTGGGGCCAAATAGTTATAGCGACTGCCACTAAAGTTTGCACTGGGGCCTACGATGTTTGACTGGATTTTGCTCTAGATTCTAGCTCTCCACCCTGTGTCTGCAAATTGCTTATATCAGGGCTAGATATAGGAGATAGATGACATTCATCCTAGAGTTCCTCCCATTTTTCATCTGAAACCACATTTCTAAAAGAGTGGGTTGTCTCACAAATCTCTTTCCTATATTTCCAATTGGCTTCTATTTTTTTAGCATTCTAGTCTTTATTCTTTAATGCTCTCCTTAAACTAGAAGTCATTCTAATTTTAGGGTCAAAATCTCTTTGCTTAACATAAAAAGTTTCCCATGGTCTATTTTTTTGAAGAGGCAAATTCGTTAATTCAACATAAAACTCAAGAATATCTTCCATAGGATTTTTCCTATTTTCCCAAAAGGGGCAGCCCTCATGTGCAATTCTGGTAGTAATCCTATTAGTCCTAATCCATGAAGCTATGAAACCATTTGGGTCATATACCCATTTATCTTCAATTAGAAAGAAACCCAGGAAGGCTAGCTTTCTAAGCAACATGATCTCAACATCTCTGGCCTCTAGTGCCATGTTGTTTGTCACCCATGCGACATCATACATTTTCCTCTTCTTCTTCCCAGAGCCATATTCATTATCTACCATAGACACTTGCCTGGTGACCTCTAAGAATGCTAACCTAAGGGTCAAAATCTTAGGTAGCAACACTGGTTCCCCACTAAAACCATGAACTCTAATAATAGTATGATGGGATCCAAAAAAGTAATCACAAGGGATAGGGAAATTGGTCATAAGGTTTGATACACTTGGAAATAATCTATTTATAACTAGTTCTGGGCTCAGATGACAAAAAGCAGGGGCAACAAACAGTTCCTAGAATTCATATGGGTCACTGGTTTTGGACAAGATATGTGTCCATGCAGACACAAGAGTGGTCCTCTATAGACTGAAGCTTGGGTTATACATGTTTAGTTGCATGTATTGGGAAAAGATGCCAAATTTTTGATACAACATAAAGTGAAACAAATAAGAGGAATACCTAAAAATCTCTTTAGATATGAACTGTGTGAGTTGTTCAACCATTGAATATGTAATCTATTCAGAGAAATCAAGTCAATACTCCTGAGTCTTGTCAACAATTTTCAGTCTAAAAAGGATAGCCATTTGTTCTTCATAGATGGTTATATCATCTTTCATTCTGAAAATGAAAGCCATCATGAAAAGTGCATCTTGACTAGCTTGTGCAAATTACGCTCTTGCTATTGGTAGTGTCGGCATAGTAGAATCATCATCATCGCCTAATTATAGCTCTAATTTTAGAAACCTCAATTGATTATTGATGTTTGCCCATGTTTTTTGCATCTTAGCAATGGTGGGAAACGTGGCTATCTTGTCGTGGTATAGGGCCAACATATCTCTGATGGCCTTTGGTGTAATTTGCACTGTGAATGGACCCTGTTGTATGGTATTTGAAGGTACATGAAACAATCCAACACATATTTCAACTAAGTTAGGACAAGGATGCACACTTGGGACAATGAATTGTGCCAGTTGGGAAGTCCATATCCTCATTGTGAATGTCTCATATTGTCAAACCTTGGCCCTTTGAAGACACCTTTGATGTGCCCCTTCTCTGAGAGTTTTGCTACTAGTTCTTTGAATAATTGGGTCCATGATTCCATCTGCATAATATTTTACCTTTGTTGGGTTGTTTTCTTAACCAACTTCAGGGACTCTAGTCTATGAGTAGGTCTTTAATGGTTGTGCAGGGGCTGAAGCATATGATTTGCTTGTAAGAAACTTATCAAGTGATTCATAAATCCCAGACCCTTTTTGTGAAGACTGTGTTCCCTTCATATCTATATCTATTCTTAAAAATAGTGAACTATGGTAACAGGTATGAAGCTTTTGCAATAAGGAAGCACTTTCACTTAAATAGGTTTGCTATGAGCTAAAAATGCAAGTAGCAAGAGTTTTCTAGCAGACACAGGAATGTTTGAGACATTGTAAGCTTTAACTCTTATTATGAAGTATTTATTGACCCATCAAGTCTCAAAATGGCATTAAACCTAGATAACCATTAGTAAATCTTACTAAATCTTCATGGAACAATGAGTTAGACACATCATGCAAGTTGCTGCGCAAGGTACCTTAGGGAATTTAAGATTTGGGAGATATTTAAAGTGTCGAGAGTTTTAATTTTTTTGAAAAAAACTCTGAGCTACAGCTATGTGTTCAAAGAAAACTTATTTAAAAGAAAGAGTGGGAAATAAAATGAGAAAACAAAGCAACAAAGAAAGGGAAATTATCTAACTATAATACATTAGAGACACAACTTAACTAAAATGCTTCAAGTAGATCCCATTCACAAGAATCTTTTCAAGTTCGCCTTCAATTTTTTCTAGCTCAAACAAATTCTTCTATTTACATGCACAAATTTTATAGGGGCCAGTCCATAATGCTTTAAATTTAGTATGTTGACCCAGCTTGGTGGCTCTTGCATCCCATTTAAAAACAATTAAGCCTACTTAGAAATGGGAATTTGAAGTCCTTTTATCAAAGTAGTCTTTAATTATTTTCTGATGCTTTATTAATGAATCATGTGTCGCATCCCTCTTTTCTTGAACCTCTAAAAGTTTAGCAAGTCTAACCTACATGGGGCCATTTTCCTCAATTTTAATCTATTTTATCAGTTGGAAAGCAGGAATTTCCAAACTTAGAGGTATTACGACAGGCTTGCCATATACCAATTCATATGGAGACATTTTCGTCACCTACTTAGGTATAATTCTATCAGCCCATAGTGATATATTCAACACTTTATGCCACTCTTTGTGATGATCAGCCCCTATTCTCTTGATGAGTCTAATCAAGTTCTTATTAGTTGATTCTGCCAAACCATTACCCTAAGGGTAATAATTAGAGGAAGTTTTCAAATACATTCCATGATTTAATGCAAAGTTAGATACTTTAGACCCTAAAAATGCTTTAGTGTTATCTAAAATTATGGTGTGAGGAGCCCCAAAGCGAGTAGTGATACTCCCTAGAAAGTCTAGGATCACATTTTTTGTTGCTTCCTTAAGTGGCACTGCCTCAGTCCATCTAGTGAAATAATCTGTAGCAGTTAAAATCCATTTGTGACCCATACTAGACACTGGATTTATCATTCTAATAAAATCAAGACCCCATTGAGCAAAAGGTTCATCAATAATTATAAGACTAAGAGGCATTGCTGCATTCCTTCTCATCCCCACATAATATTAACAAGATTGACATTTTTTAACTAGTTGATAATAGTCTGTAAATAAAGTAGGCCAGAAATAACCTACCTCATTTATATTTATAGATGTGGTCTTCATAGAAAAATATCCACCTGAGACTCCATGATGCATTTCATGTAGTATTTTCTTAGCCTCATCGTTCTCTACACATCTTAAAAGTTTGCCATCAGAATTCCTTCTGAAAAGAACTTGTTCAATTAAAACAAAATGGACCCCTTGCATCCTATAGTATCTCCTCTTGTTTTGAGGAAGTTCTCTTGGGTAAATCGCATATATCATAAAGTGAATCCTATTTTTGACCTAGGAGTTTTGATCAACCTCTTGTGTCCTCAATACAGTTTCCTTTTTCATTTCTAAATTTGTTTCTTCAGGTATCATCTTTTCAAGCTCTTGAGTCATGTATTGGCATAACCCTCTACCTTTGAATAACTTAGTGGGTTTGACCTCTACATCATATTCAAGGATCTTTGTTATCTAGTTTTCTCTTTTTTCAATAATTTCACCCTCCATAGTGTATTCTCTGACACTTGGGTGATCCACAAGTATCAGAATCTTACTTCTTGATACTATATGCCTGAATTTCTTGAGGGCTTTTACCATAGCATATGCTTGTTTCTCTACAAAGTTATATATAGTTTCATATTCTCTAAGAGTCCTTGAGAAAAAGCCTATTGGATGCTCTCCCTCCTGTTTATCATCTTTCTGTGTTAGAACAACAGCAATACTGAGCTTTCCTTCATAGACATACATTACAAAAGGCTTAGAAAAGTTTGGGTTTCTAAATACTGGGGCTATTGAGATAGCTTTCTTAACCTCTTCAAAGGCTTGCCTTCATTTCGTATTCCACTTGAAAATAAGGTATTTTTTTAGCAAGAGTGTCACTGGTCTTATTAAGCCTACAAAGTCAGATATGAACCGACTGACAAAATTAATCTTCCCCAAGAAAGATTGAATTACTTTCTTATTTACTAGAAGAGGTAAGTTCATTATAGCTTCCACTCTCTCTAGATCTATGGAGACTCCTTATTTAGATACTATATGTCCCAATAATTTGCCTTGAGGTACAACAAAGATGCATTTCTTAGGATTCAGGGATATTCCAATTTCTTGACATTTCTTAAAAATAGTTTCTAAATGATCAAAATGATCAACAAAATTATTAGAAAAAATAGTAAGATCATCAAGATAAATTAGGATGATTTTATTTATAAGTTCCCAAAATTCTACATCCATAGCTATTTTAAAATTGGCTCCTACATTTGACAGGCCAAATGGAATATTAGCATATGCAAATGTTCCCCATTTGGTAGTAAAAGCAGTCTTGTATTGGTCTTCATCAACCAACCAAATCTGATTGTATCTAGAGAAACCATCTAGCAAGGAAAATCTCTCTAATCCAGCCATAGTCTAAAATTTATTCCATAGATGGCAAGGGATAGTGATCTTTCAGAGATGCTCTATTCAAGTCTCTAAAATCTACACAGAGTCTTATGTCACCATTCTTTTTCCTGATTGGTACTAAATTTGATACCCAGGTTGAGTGTTTGATTGGAAAAATTATTTTGGAATCTAAAAGTTTCTACAACTCATCTACCATTAGAGATTCAATCCTTGGATTTACTGGCCTCTACTTCTGTCTCACTGGCTTAGATCCTTCAATCAATTCTATTGTGTACTGAATGATATCTCTATTATATCCATGAAGGTCTTCATAGCTCCAGGCTATGACTCTGTCATACCTTTTGCACAAGTCAATTAGTCTTTCTCTTTCCTCTTGAGTTGTAGAATTTTCAATTTTTAATTTTCTCCCTTCACTCACCTCTATTTCAGAATAATTTGCTTTGTTTACCTGAAACCTTTTCTTCTCCAGGCCTACATCTTCTAGATCAAATAGGTTTTCTAAATTGATTAAGCCTTTGGGAAGCTTATTATTCTTTAATTGTATAATTTGATCCCCATATGCCTCTTCAATTTTTGTTGCAATTGATCAACAAATTCCCTTGATTGTTACAAGAATGAGAGTACCTGAGAATCATTTTCAAATACTTGCCAATTTTCATCATTGTTTGGGATAGTTAGCCTTACTATAACCTTTATTGACTCATTGTTAACTAATAGACCAGTTGCTGAATCAAATTACGAGCCAATCTGTGTCATCTTATCAGCTTCAAAATTTTGGGTTCTTGGAACTACTTCAATATTGAAAGATTCAAAATATTCTATTAAGTCCCAAATTCTATGTCTATAGGATCTCATCCTTACATTTTTTGCTATTGCCTTTTCCCTAATTTGCTTCACCACTAATTCTAAATCTCCTTTTACTATTAAATTCTTTATTCCCTTTTTCTTGGCTAAAATGAGCCCATGAACTAAGGATTCATATTCAACATCATTATTGATACAAGCAAATTGGAAACGAATAGCTCTCAAAATTTTCTCCCCATTTGGAGCAACAAGACAAATTCCTGCTCCAGCACCACTTTTACTTCTAGCCCCATCAAAATTTAAGGTCTAGATTTCTAAATCTTTTTTAGATTCTTGAGTAATTGGCATCTCTTCCCTTAAAACATTTGGGATTTCATGATCTTCATCAAAAATGACATAAGTGCCTAGACCAGTAGAGTCATAATTTCCATATGGATCACTATGCATCATAGCTAACAAATGGTTATTTTCCTCTTCTTGGTCATGTTCAGTCTAGTCACCCAACTCTTCAACAAAAACCCTTTCTTCTTTATTTAACATAGCATGATCTACCTCTATTTTTGATGTTGGTTCATTGGTGATGTGATCCTTTGATAGTGGTTCAGATAGAATTTTCATCTTTGAACCATATTTGGTTCTTCGAACGAGGTGAGACCAATCAAGGGAAATATATCCTCCTATTTTGGCTATAAAGTCTCTGGATAAACATAAACCAAAAATAAGAGGTATATCTATGACTACTATATCCTAATTGACAATTATATTGGGACAAGTATATAATTGCAATGGGAGTTATTTAATTCTCCCTATTGTTTGTACTGATTTTCCATCTAGCTGCATAACTCCTTTAGTAAGTGGTTCTTAATTTATTTTTAAAGCATCAACTATTTGCTTAGGCATTACTGTAGTACTAGCCCCTTAATCTATCAACGCAATATGCAAGAGTTTCTTTCCAACTATCAGATTCAAATAGAAAGGCTCTAGTTTGGATTTACTTACCTCTGCTACATTGTTCAAAAAGGTTGTCATTTTTAGAGGAACTGTGTCCTTGAGATTTTCTTTATCAGCAAGTCCTTCTTTGGTGCCATTATGTTTAGGCACTGCTTGGCCTTGTAGAGCTTCTTGTAACTGTGTCTTTTGTTTAGGAATAGCTAATATATCCCATATTGATACTTGTGTTGGAGTCCTGTTCAGCTGTTTCACCACATTCATTGGTCCTAATGCTTGAGTTATTTGAAAATAAGGATACCTTGCATTTTCTTGAACTTGTGCAAGAATCACTTGGTTCTACACTAGCTAAGGAACTTCTAGTCTGACAGCTGTGTTTTATTGACCTTGAAATGGAGGATTCTCCATAACTTGATTATTTGCAACTTCAGGCTATTCCATCATTCTTCTCTTTGATATAGTATAGTAGTATGATTGCACCACTAGTTTTTTGGAAGTAGAAGCTTCATTCAAGAATATTGATTATTCATCTTCAACCCATGAAAACAAATCATGTTCAGGGGCTATTTCTTCTTCTTTTTGTAGAGACATCCCTTGCATTTGAGCCATCAGGACTAAATTTTGCATACCAAGAGACTATTAAGTTTGTGCATCTAAAGTATTGGTAAATTGTCCATCCATTCTTCTTTGCTCTGCTACCTTTTGTTGTAGATTACCCATGGGACAATCTCTAGGTGTATGAGAATTATTAAAAGGACAATACCAGGCATTGGTGCCATCCACATAATTATTTTACCCTTGAACAATCTCTCTATTTGGATTTAGGGGAATAGTCTGTGAGGGTGTAGGGACTGCAACTAATTGGTTTGCTAGCTGAGGGTTAATTTTCGTTTGATGACCCTGATATTGGTTTGGCTGTGATGGAAATTTATTTCCTTAATAGCCTTGATATTGAGGTCTAGGGTAAGGATTCTGTTGTCTCTTTATGTTAATCAACTCATTAGAAAATGTCCTTAAGATGTTCTTGATATCATCCATTTCAGATGACTGGGTAGGGACAAGTTCTTTAGTAGGTGGTTGAGGATATTTATACATAGACACAGGTGGGGCTATGGAATTAGGGGCTTCTTGAGGTAATGGCAAGGTAATTTATAGAAACATGGGAATGGGAGGCCTTGGGGGCAACTTTCTAGCATCTATTAAATTATTTTCAGCTCTGATTGCATAGTCATAAGCCTCTAGTAGAGTTTAACCTCCAAGTGACTAAATCATGACTGATATATCTAAATTTGAAGCCTTAAGATAAAAAACTATAGCCATACCTGGTAATGGTCTTTCTGTAGCTGGGATTCTTTCCCAAGTCCTTTGAAATCTTGAATTGAAGTCAGTCATTACTTCTTGTGTTGCCCTTTTTATAGTGATTAATTATTGCAAAAGAGAATATTTATCACCCTTTTCCTCAAATCTTTCAAAGAAAAGATCTCCAAGCTCATCCCATGTAGATATTGTATTTGGGGTCAAGGATCGGTACCATTCTAAAGCCTTTCCTTTAAAAGAAGTTGATAATAATCTTATGGAAAGATTCTATTGTGTGACATGTATGGCACAAACATCAGACACATCTTGCAAATGTTCTTCAGGGGTTTTAAAATATTTCCCACTGAATTTGGGTAGAGCCTTCAAGGCATTTACTAGAATAGGGTCCCTAGTGGCTGGTGGTATTGGTAGGATCAAAGGACTACCAGTGTTCTAAGTTGCATAATTCCTTGGGGGTATATGAGCTCCCATATTTACTCTTGGTATTGGTATAAACTGATTAACTCTTTGTCTTAGACTAGTTATCAAAGGTAGAAAAATAATACCTAGATTTATAGCAGATTGAGATCTTGTCACTGGTCCACAGCTCTGACTCCTTGTAGCTCTCTAGTTCATATGGTCTTGAAAGAAACTTCAAGATGGTGTCCCACCGGGCATGTCAAAAACTGTTGATGATTAAAATTGCACTGTTTCTAACACCAACAATGGGAATTTTTAGGAATGTGGGACTTGCAACCTAAAACAACCTCCAGATTTTAAAGTTGGCTCTTATATCAAGGGTATAATGGGAAAAGGGATATGAATTAAATAGAAACACAAGTGCAACTAAAGAAACTCTAACTATGGTGATGCGCCTGAATTTAATTCAACCCTTAAGCATAGTGAAGCTATATGTAAGATTCAATTACATTAAAGAGTGAACAAGGCATGATCAATGTAAAAGATGAAAAATAATAGAAACATAGGGTCACAACTTAGACTAATTTTGTAGTGACACAGAAAAATATCAACAAAGGCATAGAAATTAGTTTTCTTATTAATTCTCCAGTCACATAAAAGGCACATAAACATGCATAGTTACACAAACTTTCTAATTCAAGAAAATAGAACAAAGGCAACTGATATTCCTGATCACAGCTAAAAAAGTCTAAAAACTCTTAACAATAATCTCTTGCAAAAAATTCTCTCTATCTTTTGATGATCCTTCTGGTGATCTCTGTACCCCTATTTATAGCATTGGATTAGCTCTGGATTGTTTGCACATTCCCAATCTAATGGCCTAACTGAAATCTAACTAAAACTGGAAGTGTCTAACACAAGATATTTCTTGGATCTGAAACGTTCTATCTTCTTGCAAGTTCATTGGCTGAAATAGATACCCAAGATGTTTCCCACTTTCAAATGGGAGAGGACACTTGGCCAATTCCCTTACTCCACTTGAAAACCTTCTTATTATTTAGGAGGCATTGGAAAATGACACTTGGCATGTTTCGTAGCACTTACTGAAGACACACAACACTTTTCACATAACTTATACTCTTTACTGTGTCTTCGCTTAGGAGTGTTCCATCCTTGACATCTGTTACCATCCACTTCTCCAAAACTTTAACAACTTAACAAAAAATTGGACCCATAGCACTTCTCACCCGAGCAACTTCAAAAAGGGAACAGAGATAGGTGGGGCTTTCCACACATCTTTATCAAGGGACATGTGGCAGTCTCCACTGCTTTTAGCTACCCTTTGAGAATCCTGTGGAAGGTGACACTTGGTAGCTTCTATTTGCCTCAGAAACAAGACCCAGGACCCTCCATAGTCTTTACTTATCAATAAAACAAAGTGAAGATAATTTGGATGTTGACACGTGGTGGCTTCTGCTTTCTTCAGCTCATGATATGTGGCATCTTTTGTTGCTTTTAGAAAAGCATATTGAAATCTTCTATGGTTGCCACCTAGCACCTTTCGCTTGATCCTAAGAAAAGCTTATTGAAAAGAAGCTTTTGAGACGTATAAGAAACATGAGATGCAGATGTTGACACTTGTTGTGCTCTGCTAAGTTACTATGGGATACATGGCACGTGCTGACCAACCTATAGAAAGTATGAAATGTGCCTCGGCTGATGACACTTGGTAGCTTTTGCATGATTTTGACACTTAAACAAAATTGAGGTGAAAAGAAATTTAAGCCTGCGCTCTGAGTCAAAACTTCACTGTCTCGAGCCAAAGTGTGCAGGGAAATTTTTTTGGATCATGCAACTAAAAATAAAAATAAAATGTAGAGTATTTTTTACTCTACACTATCAAAGTCAAATATCATTTCAATACTATATTGTAACTTTATGATTTACGTTAAGCATAAGAAAACCAACAACCATGTCCTTTACCGATAAAATAACTCATGTGAAACAAAACAAACAATGCAAGTATTTCACAAATCAACGTTACCAAAATTATGCATCATTTCTAGATGAAATAAGTAAGTACATGGAAGTATTTCTGCTCAAAGACCAATTTAAACTATTTCCAACTAAAAATATACACATCTTGTCCATATAAACTAAATACTTTTCATTATATCAACTTATGTTTTCAAAACTATTTTTTAATGTTAGAGTAATTTTTTTTATTAAAAGTAGTAGTCGCAATAACTATTTAGCATAATAATGCATATTTTAAATGGAGCAATGGAGTAGGACCCCCATAATTAGTTTGAGGTGTTATGACATTAGTCATCAATATAGAAAAATAACTCATAAGTATACTCATTTTTTTATAAAAGAGAAGGGGTGAAAAAATAGGCATAATAAACTCACTTGATCTTTTGGTAAGTACCAAATAGAATTTAAAAAAGGATAAATATGCACTCCAGTGTTATTTTCAAACCAACATAGGTAAATACAAATACAAATCCTTAAGATTTGTTACCTAATTAATATTACATGAAGCATTGGTATTACACAAGACCAATTCAAGATTTAATTCATCAAAAACACTAACTTCACATGGTATTCAATGAAATCTCCATTATATTTATTTTAATCACTTAACATCTTGTCAGATTGGTAGTTTTGAACCACACTGCATACTCAGTGAAGTTTTAATTGAAGACTTAGTCAAGTCCCATTCACTACACAACATAGTGAGAATAACATGGTGTGATTAAGACTTAGTCATAGTAAATGGATCCTTGGAGTTCAAGTTAGGCTTAATCCCTGCTAACCAAGGTGATGCAAAGCACATAATTTTGAAAGGTCGGTTGGATATTTGAAACATGTTGTCTAAAGGTAATATGCATAAATTATAACCAATTAAGGACTAAGTAACACCCAAATAACAAATAACAAATAAGTTTACCCTTATCCAAGACCAACTTCCTCCAAATTAACCACAACAAACCAAACTAGAAATAAAAGTAAACAATAAAAAGTAGAACAAACTCTATTTTTTTGGTGATGCAAGATTGCTTAGGACAAAAAATGTTCCTACATCACATGAAAAGTTTTATACACCCTAAGTTTTTTAATAAACCATAATTAAAATGTATTTTATTTCTCTTTCACATGAATTTCTTAGTGATGAAAATAATCCTTGTTCACATGGTCATTTTAGGTCTTTTGATCTTTCTTATGTCTTACCTTCCCTATTTTTTGTACCCCCAGTTATCCTAAGTCACCTCTTCCAAATTATAAGGGCCCCTATCCTATCCTACTTGGTTTTAGCTTTGTTTTTATTCCTCAAGACACTATCACCATTTTCAATATAGTAGCATGATTTGGCACTAGTATCTAATTATGGCTTTAGTGTCTAACGACCATTTTCTCTCATTTTTGGGGTCATAACCCTATCTTGAGCCTTTTATGTTTTTAATCCCTCTTTTATGACTTGTTGGCCAATTAACAAGGTATTATATTAAAATCAAAATTAATTCTATATAGAGATCCTCACAAGGAATTTTACAACTAGCACTTACTATTTTGGCACATAATTACATAAAATCAGTCAAAAGTAAAGTGCAATACTCTACATACTACTCAGCTATCACATTTAGACATTGCATGCTTAAACAAATAAGGGCCTAAGTGAAAGTCATTATAGAATAATATGTAAGTTGATCATACATGTTCCCTAAGGGAGAACTACATACAATCTAATGTCCCTAACATTGGGGTTAATGTAGGTAGTGTCCAAGACAATAAGTGTTTTGTTCCAAATGATCGTAATATCCCACAACCCAATTTTTTCCTTCCTTTTGCATTTGATATTGTTTTTATTTCATGTATAAAGGTAATCATTAGGTTTTTTTAAGCTATTCATCTAAAATAGTGATACACATACAATTTTGAAAGACACAAAACCACCTATAGGATCCTTAGAACCTCTCAGAACTTCCCTAAAATTTTTAGATAGATCTTCCAAGGACACTAGCACCATAATTGGAAAGTAAAACCAGATGGCTCTACTATCCACATAAGGGTGATACTACCTAAGACCAAAATTTAGCTACAGTCATATAACATAAGGTGATTGCCTATTTATCTAGCCTATTTCAACCTCCTGATCCTCAAAGATACTTTTTTTATTCTACATAAGTGCTCTTTCTTTCTATTCTTACTATTTTGGGAAAGGTTTGTCAATTAATTTATTTTGAGTTTACATTCCATATTACTAAACTCATCCCTTTAACAACATATGATTTATACCATATAATTCCTATAAGGTTAAAACATTAGGTGAACCCGTTTTACTTCAAATATTGCTTAAAACCCTAGTTTTACCTAGGGTTTACCTTATTCCAATTTTTATGTATTAAATTAGGGTTATAAAGTTCTATTTTTTCCTAATTTTTAACATAACCTAGCTCATTCAGATTCATATTAAATTAGGGTAATTTTATGTAATTTTAATTTTTGCAAAACAACCCTCATTTAAACCCTAGATCCACATACTAGGTCCCTATATATCCAAATACTAGCAATTAGGGTTTTCTCTCACAATCCTAATTTCTTCTACAAATTTGGTTAAATATTTTCCATAGTTTCACATATACTTATGTTAGATTACATTATAACTCTTGTGTGCTTGTGTAGACACCGAAAACGTGTCTGCACCTTGGTCGTCTTCACCCTTAACCCCCTTGGTCTATGTCCTAACCCTTGTCCTAGTCCCATCCTTTTCATTAAATTAAAATAACTTAAACATTTTAATTTATTGGACCCCTTTCCACCTCACCCTTGCCACCTTAGATCCCCTCCTTGGATCCTCCCACCTCTCTCCTAGCTTTTATTGCCCAAATCTCCCCTTTATCCTTCCTCCCGCGTCCATTTACGTCTTCCTCGACCGTTTTCCCACGGCCCCTTGACCTGACAGCATGTAAGAACGGATAGAGGCTAATTTTAGCCTCTGTGCCCATTCTGACCTCACCGACGTTGGTCATTATTTGGCTGACGTCAGTGGTTCTGTCGGCATCAGCACCCTTCAAAACATTTTCCTGCAACCATTCTGCCCCCCCCCCCCGCGAACAAAACTTTCTTGACGCCTTTACATTCGTATTGTCTTCTCCCCCCCCCCATGAACAGAATCCTCTTGACGCTCCTGGGATTCGTATTCTCCTTTCTCTCCACCTTGTATAACAACAGCAATAGGTACAGGCACTCTACATCAGTCATTTATTCTTGCAACAGGTCTTCCACAGCTCCAACAACAGGCTCTTTCATTCTTCAATCAACAAGCAAGAGGTAAGAAATTTCATTATTTCATTTCATTGTTTCATTTGATTTCATTTACCTATCCTATCCACTGTCTACCACTAGCCTTGTCCTTCTTTGAGAGGCTAAAAATCCTTCTCAGACCCTGTCTCCCGTCCATCTTCCTTTTGCCCTGTCACCCTTTTAGTCTAGTCCCAGACAACATCCTCAGTCCCTCAGACCCAAGATAAGTCCCTCAGACCCCCAAGCAATCCCTCAGACCCCTAAATAGACCTCCCTGACCCTCAGACAAGACCACAGTCCATTCTATGCATCCATAGACCTTGTCCATAGTCCTAAAACCTGGCCTGACCCATCCCTGACTACTACCTCGACCGACCTCGGCCAGTACCCCTACCGACGTTGACAGTATAAATGATGTCGACGACCTTCCTGACCAACGCCGGCAACACCACCGACACTGGTGACTGTGCAAAAGTAGATTACTGCTAAACAAGTACGCTTTTGCTTAAGTTCTTTCTTTTTATTTTTCATCATTTATCACTTTTTATTTCTAACCAACATTCTATTTCTAACAGTGGACTGTCATCCTCCGAGAAGCCTTTGTGCTTCTAGGACCAAGCTCTTGCTTGGCAATCCACCCTTTTGTCATCTAACATTCTTCGTGTTTAGTGTCTTTCTCTTTTAGGTGTCATTCCTCCACAGCCAAAGAGGATTTCTCACAACATTTGAATTCTGGTGCGCACGTTTACAATTCGGGTACGTACAAACCCTCATCCTTCTTAGTTTCTCATTTCTCTATCTTTTGAATGTAGAAAGTGATTTAGCGTAGAAACATTCTGGCACGCCCGGTGGGACCCTAGGGTCTCCCTTGGGTTTCTTTCCTTCTTTTCATATAGGGTGCATTAGGATCCTCCTTTTTCACCTCTTTTTTCTTTTCTAAAACTACATCATAAGCAGGAATAAAAAGAACTTTTCTTTTCTTTTCTTGCATTTCTAGACTAGTCAAAAATCATATTCCTAAAACCCTTTCTCAACTTGTTTTTCATCTGAACTTAACATTTTGACTTGGGGCTTAAAACACTTTGCATTCCATTTCTGCTTGTGCTTGCATTTCTTAGTCCACACTTAGTAATTAACAAAATGCATATTGAATTAATCGTAGATCACTTGATGTTACATAACCTAAACCACTTGCACTAAATCTAAACATCAAACTTACCTGAGACAAGGCCCAATTGGGATTTCATCCCCCAACGGATACCTTACCCGTCCCGATGATCCTACTTGGATTTCATCACCAAGGGGAAAGCCCAATCTTTTCTCTGGCAGAGTCTAAACTCTAGGTAAAGTATATTTTGGCTAAGCGAGATCAGTTTATCACTGGGCTCGTGAAGTGAGGGGAGCTTGCTCCTTATCACCAGGCCATGTACGGAACCTAACCTAGACTCCTTGAGCGCCTAAACAAAACTTGAAACCATCCATAGACTACCTCTTCTAGGACCCGACTCAAAAGCCAAATCTTCCTACACACTTTCTAAGGCATAAGCCACCATGATCCTAATAAATTTCTAGGGATTTAACGCTTAGGATTTGCTTGTGCTCTTCATCTTTTCTATTCTTATCTACTTGTTTGAGCTTGTGAGGACGTCCTTTCTTGCCTTGAATGGTTCTGACTCATAGTCAAGCCAAGGCTCTAGTCAACCACGCAAGGCATCAACCGCTTCCGTCTACCCCATCCATAACTAGTCCTATAATGGAGTTCCACTCGGAGACTGAAAGAACTCCTACTCGCCCAACCCCGCCCTAGACTCCTATTGTCCCAGAAGGGGACCAAGATTTTGCATGATTCTTGGACCTCAACGTCAAAGCCTTGTAGCACTATCTCACGCATAGCCAAACGTGAGACTCTTTGGGCAATCTGATTTACAAAATGCCGACCTCTCTTGTCGCGACTACGACCGTATCGACAGCATCCGTAGTTCAACCTTTAGACACCCAAGCTATCACCTCAACCAATGAATAGACCTTGACCAACCTCTCGAGTGTGGCCTCTCCCTCCATCTTTGGGCCCACTTCCACCGGGGTTTCGGCCCCCTATCAACCTCAGCCCACTCAACCGCTCTCCACTCCTTTCCAAAATCTGGTCATCTCTATTCTGCCTACCCTTGCTCCTATCAACACCAGGGTGGCTTCCTATCCATTGGCCCCTGCTACCACAATCCAACCTCTCGTGACAACATCAAGCCTAGTTATGCCTTCTACCCAACCACCCTTATTCTCCTCTTCCGTCCCTACGACTAGTTATCCCTACGTTGCACCCTTACAAGGACAACCAACTACGTTGTATGCCTCCTCTAGCCTCTTCCAAGTACCCTACAATCTAGGAGGCACTCCACCCACCAATCCATCAACAGATATCATCAAAATGCTGATGGACAAGATGTCTAGCCTAGAGACCTCCGTTTCTAGCTCACACAATGCTCTCTCATACGAGCAAATTTGCAATGAGCCCATTCATCCTTCTGTTCTGATCAGGCCATATCTCAGCCAGTGGGAACTTCCTAAGCTTTCTCATTTTCAAAGCAAGGAAGACCCACAACAACACTTACGGGCATTCAGACATGCCTGTTACCTTATTACCCATGACGATGCATTGCTTTTACGCACGTTTCCTATGTCCCTCTCTGGTGCTGCACTTGACTGGTCAGCTCCCTTGCCAGCCATTCCCTCTTCACATTCACACAGTTGGCCTAGCTCTTTCTTGATCACTTCTCCATCAACATCACCAAGAAGGTCTCGATTACAGACCTCTATTCTATCTGCCAATTCGAGGACAAAGGGATCAACCAATAATGGATTACACTTGTGAAAGCAATGAATGCGGAAATAAATCAGATAGATAAGTAACTGAAATGATAAATATCACAGAACAAGATATACAAGAAAACACCCTGAAAACTTGTATTAAAAACTCTTTACAATAGGAATATAAATGAAGAACTTCGTTCTTCCACACCTCTCTCAGATGCACACAAGATCTCTCACTAGATCTCTATTCCTCAAGAGCTCTCTCTCAAGTACTGTCCTTCAAACATTCACAATGTTCTACTCATACTCTATTACACACACAATAGCTTAGAAGATCTCTCCTACATATAGAAATAGGAAACTTGAGCATGCTCTTACAACAAACAGTTAAGCCTCTTCAACAAGGGCTCTAAAAATAATAATGCTAACAATAGAGATGAGAGCTTGAGTCTACAACTCAAACTCATCATGCAAACACTCGCTTCTGTCCTCGGAAATCGCTTTCTGGACACGCAGGTAACCGACGTTGGTTCCTGCCTATTTGCCTGTGACCGTCGCCGGCCGACCATACTGCCAACGTCGGCGCCTCTGTAACTGCAACTGACCGACGTCGGTTGATCCTAACCGACGTCGGTGTCTGTGTAGACCCGAACCTGTTTGTGTGCTCCTTGGTGAAGCTTTTAGCTCCACACACCTAACACACTCCACCCACCAATCCGTCAACAGATATCATCAAAATGCTGATGGACAAGATGTCTAGCCTAGAGACCTCCGTTTCTAGCTCACACAATGCTCTCTCATATGAGCAAATTTGCAATGAGCCCATTCATCCTTCTGTTCTGATCAGGCCATATCTCAGCCAGTGGGAACTTCCTAAGCTTTCTCATTTTCAAAGCAAGGAAGACCCACAACAACACTTACGGGCATTCAGACATGCCTGTTACCTTATTGCCCATGACGATGCATTGCTTTTACACACGTTTCCTATGTCCCTCTCTGGTGCTGCACTTGACTGGTCAGCTCCCTTGCCAGCCATTCCCTCTTCACATTCACACAGTTGGCCTAGCTCTTTCTTGATCACTTCTCCATCAACATCACCAAGAAGGTCTCGATTACAGACCTCTATTCTATCTGCCAATTCGAGGACAAATCCATAGCTGAATTCATTGCTTGTTGGAGAGGCCTCATCAATCAACTCTCCTTTTCCTTACCCCAGCCCGAACTTATTGAAATTTTCTCCCAAGCCTGCGCTAGACATATTTCTTCCACCTTACGGGTTCAGACCTTTCACACCTTTAACGAAGCCTTCACGATGGCCTGCAAACTTGAATTACGTGCCATCAAGGAGAATAAAGTTAAGTTGTGGAGCAAGAATCCCAACTCTAAGACCAATGACTCCTCTTCTTCTAAACCTTCATCATCCAATCCTAAGTCTAAGGCTTCAGCTAATGCTGTGGTCATTAGACCTTCATCCTCTTCACCTTCAACTAATCAGCCTGAGCCATCCACATCTCAGAGCACCACCTGCCAATTCCAATAGAGATACATAAAATGACAGTATACTCCTCTCAGAGAATCATACATGTCTGTGCAAGAAAAACTTGTTAAACAGGGGGCTCTCAATCTCCCCCAGATCCGACCACCTCCACAATTTGATCCCTCACACGCCATCCCTGCGTGGTATAGGGAACATGACTTTTGCAACTACCACCGTGTTAAAGGACATGACACGAGAAACTACAAAACCCTTAAAAACATAATCCAAGACATGCTTGAAAAGGGTGACCTCATCTTAGACAATCCCAATGCACCCCCTAATCAGGGCATCAACATCTTCAAGCAACCATTCCCCAATCATCCACCGACCCAAAACAATGTCTGGACCTTAATTGATGACACTCATGAACACAACATTCGAACAGTCAATACGGTCTTGCCCTTCATCCCTAACCAACCTCAAGAGGTTAGTCCATCTATCAGTTCATCACATGTGGATGAACCTCTTTCCCTGGTTAGTTCTCCATCGACCTCTCTCATCTTGGAGGATGCCTCAACCTTATCGGCACCACCGGTCTCACCATCCTCCTTCTTGCTGCCTATGGAGGACTCGACCCTTCCTACTCCTCGACCGCAAGTGGAGGGCACCATCATCCCTACCCTTTACCCGCTTGAGGAGCCTCATTCTCTGGTTTCTTCTCCACCCAGGGAAGAACCTGCCTCTCCTTTGTCTCCAACCAAGGATGAATCTGCCACGACTTCATCATGCCATGGGTTCGAGACTGCTACATCCATTTCATCTTCTCAAGGACCCAAACCTCATCCAACATCTTCTCAACCATTTTCCTGACTAGTGGAGAAAATTGGACTTCTCCCTTCAAAGAAAGTGGAGCATCAGAGATTGTGGGAGCGTCTTAAAGCTCTTCAACATGCCCGTGCCCTCTCATCTCATGCTGCCAATCCTCCTAAGGTAGAATCTCCCAAGACTCTCAACAAAGACCAGACCCTCACTCCTAAACCTCAACCAATCCCATCAAGACCAAAACTTGCATCTACCCCATCTAAACCTATCAAGTCACTTAGCGTTTGCCCTGTCTCTACCCTTACTCACCTGCAAGTGAAGGTGGACTTAGACCAGACCTCGACCAATAGTAGTCTTCCAACCAAGTCGAAGAAGACTGCCAGACCACAAAAGTGAATGCCTCCTCCCCTGTCACCATTACCTTCCATTTTGGGCCCCCATCCTTTGACCCTGACCAGAGTCCTTCCCACTCTGACCTCTAATCAAAACCAATTGCCTCCTTTGCTTCCTTTGCCTACCTCCAGCCTACCCTCTCCTAAAAAGGTGGTACCTCTCATGAAGAAAGTGCCATCTCCACCTGTCACCGCACCATCAACCACAAGGTGGTATGGAAACCTGCTCCAGCTTCGCCTAAGCAAAATTCACCGACCTTGCACATATCAACTAACACAGACCCTTTAGTGGGCTCATACTCATTGATATTGCACTGACTTTTGTATACTTTTAGCATAACCCTTCCACCCATCAGGCCTTTCCAACCTCTCAGGTCCAAGCCCTCCTGGTTCGACGACACGAAAATTTGCTTATACCATCGTACGCCAGGACACAATACCGAGACTTGCTGTGCCCTCAAGGCCGTCATTTGCCGCTATATGGAGAAGGACACTCTTCTCCTTGAGGACACTCTTGACCAACCCTCGACACCTTCCCATCCAACCTCTTCAACCACATCAACATCTCACCAACAGGCCATGACCCCTTCTTCACCTCTTATCTTTGAAATCAATGCTATCCATATAACCACTAGGTCCCAAAAGGACAAGGCGAAAGAAAAAGCTGCCATTCCTTGGACCTACCCTTTCGTCAAGCCACCTCTAGCACCCAAGCCTAAAATTTCTATCCTTGGCGCATCTCAGCCTTCTTCTTCTTCCTCTTTCAGGTTGATTCAGGACTCCATGTTGAAACAACTTCACCAAACGCCTATGAAGATGTCCCTTTATGACCTCATCCAAACCTCACCTTAACATCATCAAGCCCTCATTCAAGCCTTACAGGCAGTAGAGGTCCAACCCAAGGACCCCCAACCACTCACTGCACTCGTCCATTCTTTATCTCCTATTGCCTCTGTCACATTCAACGATTTTGAGATTCCCACATCCAACACAGAAGATCAGGATGCCGCCCTCTTCATCACTACCTATGTTGATCAGACACGCATTAAACACATTATGATCGATAGAGGCATCATCATCAACATTATCTCCACCCATGCCTTTGATCAGTTGGCTCTTCCCAAGAATTGTGTATCTAAAACTGACGCAATCTTGCTCTCCTTCAATGACAACACTACCACAACCATTGGCACAGTCATCCTTCACATTCGCATTGGTCCATGCACAGTCCCAGAGCTCTTCTATATCATCGAAGGAGAGTTTTAATACATGTTGTTGGGCTGACCCTGGATCCGTGCCATGGCCTGTGTCCCCTCCACCGTGCACCGTTGTGTGAAATTTGAGCATGACGGGCAAGTCCACACCATTCTCGCTGACCCATCACCCTTCAAAACTTATAACACAACCTACCATCCAAATGACGTCCTCATTCCTATTAAGCCATCAACCTCGACACTGCCTCCATCTACAGAAGCTTTGACTAATTTGCAACCGGCAGTCGCCCTTACCCCTCCTCTACAAGCAATGACCAAAGACCCCATGGAAGACATCTTCCAATGACTTTCACTGGGAGAGTATCACTTGCTGGCCTTAGACATGTTCCAAACTCCACAAGAGTATGGACACCTTCACCACAGCCCCAATTACGACCATCGAATCAGGATGGTAGTGCCTTATGGTCCTCCTCACCTTCGAACCAATCTTGTCTATGGGGGGCTCAATCAAGCTCCTATTGATGGCAATCCTCTCTCTTCACCTCAACCTTTCACATCAAACTTCTCATTTCTTGGCAACCCCACCTTTGCACACACTTACCTTTACAAGTGTGCATGGAAGGGTTTTGGTTTTGGATGCTATGAGCAAGGCTCCCATCAGCCTATTGAGACTCTCAACGATGATGATGCCAAGAAACGATATGGCCTAGGATATCACAACCCCACTCAGGCCCCTTCAAACCTTTGTCCCGAGCCACCCATTGACCAATCTCCTCCAGGCTCACCTATCCCTCCCTCTTCACCTATGGAGTCGGTGGTTTCCATCCCTCCTAGCTTTTTCACTGCCTAAATGTCATTCGCTTGGGTCCCCTAAATCTATCAACCAGGTGGGGTACCCAGGCTCTCCTTCTCGTCTTCTCTCTAACCCATTTATCATCCGCACTGGGTTGTAGACATTCTTCCTACCACAAAATGACTGGGGGGAGTTCGACTTTATACCGACTATCATAACCTCGACCAAACCTTGACCAAATATCATCCAGACATTGGCCAAATATCAACAAATATCAACCAGACATCGACCAATCATCAATCCAAATCTTAACCAAACCTCGACCAAGACATTGACTAGACATTCACCCAGACATTGACCATGACCATGACATTGACCAGACACTAACCAATCATCAATCATGACCTCGACCAAACATTCAACCAACCTTTTTATCAAAACATTCGCAACCAGTCTCAACCAATCTTTGACCAAACATTCAACCTAACCTCTTAATCATCAACCCATCCAGCATCAGCACATGACCAATATGGAGCAAAATAAATGAGGCAAATTTGCCCCTAATTGGCTTGGACCTTTCATCATCACGTACAAGTATGGGTCAGGGACTTATCGTCTATCCTCTCTTGACGGACGGCCAGAACTTGAGCCTCTCAATGCGTTGCATCTGTGACCATTCTTCTGTTAGTCGAGTACTCATCCACTTGACATTTAACTTGAGCTCGTCCCTTGAGCAATCCCCATCCTTCTAATCCTCATTCCTTTCAACCCTATTCCCCTTAATAAGTCCTCTATAACCCTTTTATGACACATGGATGCTTTGTCCTAATAAAAGGGAGTCCTTGAACTTCTATAGTCTTGTCCATGACTCCAAATTCTATCAAAAAAAAATGTCAAAATATCCAAGGTCACAAAATCAAATCAAAAGGTAGACTGCTCCCTCGAAGGATAGCTATACTATCATTGCTGTAGCTAATAGACTGCTCCCTCGAAGGATAGCTATTCAAACATTATATAAAGCAAAAATATAGACCACTCCCTCGAAGGATGGCTGACTAAATCTTGCTACAAACAACACCTTTCTTAGAAGCTTCCCGCATCGATCAGCTTCACAAATGACCACAAAGCAAAATGACATCTCTATGTAGACTTCCAGCATCGATCAGTCTGCACCAAAAAAAAATGGGTCATGGACTTGGCTTATAGTTGTCTCATGGTCTCCTGTAAAAAGGGGCAAGGTTCTCTCTGCTCTAAAATAGGTTACCCTATCCTCCTCTCATAACCCCTACTCAAGGGACTTCGAGCTCACTTTAATGTCAAAGTGATTCAATTACCATTCTAACACAATTCATGGTCAACGACACAATGCATGAATGGGGCTCTTGGTTCTAACAACCCCCATATATCCTATCATTCTGGTCCTTGTCAATGAAAGGATGAATATGCCTTTCACTTCTTCTACACTTTGGTCACATTCAACTTCATCACTTGTCAAACCTAATCAACTCAACCCCAATCTCTTTTCAGACCACTCTCATACCCTATTTTCACATAGTTTCTATGGACAAAAATACACATGGAAACTATCGACCGGACACAATTTATGTTAAGCATAAACCAATACTTGTTGAAGCATAAATAGACCTCAATTCATCTTTAGCATACATCCATCACGAATATGGAAAATTGCTAGGGATGAAAGACCCCTCAACCAATGTTGCAGAATACACCATTTGGAAAAGGCTATAACATCTTTTTCTCCTCATCATTTCGACACATGACCAAACCAGTCATCGACCAATATTCTCAACTAATTCGAACTACATTGGTCTGAGGCCCTAAGACTGGGGCTATGTAGGCAGCACTCAGATAACACAACGTCTTCTAGGGTTAGCTTGACCACCCTCGTTTGTTCATCTCTCTGATGGGAAAACCGTTCCTCCTCTTGACCATGACCTTGATCTCGTCCAAAACCAATCCTCGACCTTGACCTTGACCAAGACCAGTCTATCGACTACTTTGACCAAGACCAATCAATCTCTTCAACCCTTCCTCCCTTTTAGGGAGAACTACATTGGCCTGAGGCCCTTCACACAAGGGCTATGTAGGCAGCACTCAGATCACATGACGTCTTTTGAGGTTAGCTCAGCCACATTCTTTCGTCCATCCATCCACCTTGACCAAAGACCATTGGAGATCATGCCTATCTCCTCCGACCATGACCACTTCCAAGACAATGTTGCCTTGGTTGTTTTTACATGTATCCTATCCCATGAATGGTTAGCAAAATTGTGCGCAGACCATATTTTTGACCTTCACAAGTATAGGATCATGAGCCGGTTGATCCCTACTACTTGTGGCATTTTCATGTTTTTGGGAGCACTTCCTAAGCCCGAGATACCTAGAACATGATGACCATTTGGAGCTTCAGCTTAGATTGAATAACCCGATCAACATATGACTAAATGTTGGGGCCTGGTTGTTTCAATCTTGGCACTCCTCGACCCTCGACCATGTGATAATTTGACCTGACCATCCCGTGAAGTGGTATATGCGCAATCACGACTATTACAGCATTTTCACTCACCCTCTCTCTATCCATCTCTCTGTCAAATCGACACTCAATCTCCAGTTCCCTTCCCTCGACTCTCGCTTTGAGGGGGGAACACCTCATCCCATTCCTAGGGAAACCAACTCCTATTTTTGTCTTGCAGTTCGTCAGGAACAACCAACAAGACAAAAAGGGGCAAATGTAGACACCAAAAACGTGTCTGCATCTTGGTCGTCTTCACCCTTAACCCCCTTGGTCTATGTCCTAACCCTTGTCCTAGTCCCCTCATTTTCATTAAATTAAAATAACTTAAACATTTTAATTTAGTGGCCCCCTTTCCACCTCACCCATGCCACCTTGGATCCCCCCACCTCTCTCCTAGCTTTTATTGCCCAAATCTCCCCTTTATCCTTCCTCTTGCATCCATTTATGTCTTCCTTGACCATTTTCCCACGGCCCCTTGACCCGGTAGCATGCAAGAATAGACAGAGGCTAATTTTAGCCTTTGTGCCCATTCTGACCTCACCGATGTCAGTCATTATTCGGCTGACGTCGATGGTTCTGTCGGCATCGGCACCCTTCAAAACTTTTTCCTGCAACCATTCTGCCCCCCCCACAAACAGAACTCTCTTGACGCCTTTGCATTCGTATTGTCTTCTCCCCCCCATGAACAAAATCCTCTTGATGCTCCTGGGATTCGTATTCTCCTTTCTCTCCACCTCGTACAGCAACAGCAACAGGTACAGGCACTCTACATCAGTCATTTATTCTTGCAACAGGTCTTCCATAGCTCTAACAATAGGCTCCTCCATTCTTTAATCAACAAGCAGGAGGTAAGCAATTTCATTATTTCATTTCATTTCATTTACCTATCCTATCCACTATCTACCACTAGCCTTGTCCTTCTTTGAGAGGCTGAAAAGTCTTCTCAGACCCTGTCTCCCGTCCATCTTCCTTTTGCCCTGTCACCCTTTCAGTCTAGTCCCAGACAACATCCTCAGTCCCTCAGACCCAAGACAAGTCCCTCAAACCCCCAAGCAATCCCTCAGACCCCTAAACAGACCTCCCTGACCCTCAGACAAGACCACAGTCCATTCTGCGCATCCATAGACCCTATCCACAGTCCTAAAACCTGGCCCGACCCGTCCCTGACTACTGCGCTGACCGACCTCTGTCAGTACCCCTACCAATATCAGTAGTATAACTGACATTGACAACCTTCCTGACCAACGCCGGTAACACCACCGATGTCGGTGACTGTGCAAAAGCAAATTACTGCTAATAGGTATGCTTTTGCTTAAGTTCTTTCTTTCTATTTTTCATCATTTATCACTTTCTATTTCTGACCAACATTCTATTTCTAATAGTGGACTGTCATCCTCTAAGAAGCCTTTGTGTTTTTAGGACCAAGCTATTGCTTGGCAGTCCACCCTTTTGTCATCTAACATTCTTCGTGTTTAGTGTCTTTCTCTTTTAGGTGTCATTCCTCCATAGCCAAAGAGGAGTTCTCACAACGTCTGAATTTTGGTGCACACGTCTACAATCTGGGTACGTACAAACCCTCGTCCTTCTTCTTAGTTTCTCATTTCTCTATCTTTTGAATGTAGAAAGTGATTTAACGTAGAAACAGCTTGTTATTTATTATTTACATTATATTCTTTGGAAATTTTAAAATGGCATCTAAGAAGTGTTCTACCCTTCACCCAATTGATGAATTTATGATTTTTCCTCATAACTATAATAATGAATGGACAAATTTTAAATATTATACATTATAACATGATAATGAATTCATTTATAATGATGTTGATGATTAGTATTGTAATGATGGATATGAGGATTACTATGACCATGACAATGAAAATGTTTATAAGGATATATTAGATATATATTTTTGTCTCTCCTCTCCCTCTTTTCTTACACCTCAAAATCAAACTAAGAATATAATGCCAAAAGAGCCTCTTAATGGTAGTGATTTATTCTGATGTGATCCTAGCTTCTCAACTACTTTAGCTACCTCCTTATTCAAATTAAGTCAATATAAGTGCAATACACAAAATCAAAATTTTCATGATTCAAGTAAAGTAGATAAGATAAATGCATCTTATTTACCATTCTTAGTTAAATTTGAAAAAAACATGTACCAATGATATTACACCTTTTACCAATGCACAAACTAAGGTATACAAAATTATTTCATTACCTTTTTTTACATTATAAGCTCAATACAATGACTCTGTGTAACATATTGATAATTCAAATTTCTCTAACTCTTCTCCTACAAGTCATAATATGGAAAATGAAAACATGATTTCTACTTCTACTCTTGACTCCAAGATTTAAATTAATAGTCATTCATGCAATCGACACGTATCTAATGAATAAATGCATTGTATTACACCCATAGATGATGACACATTACACAGTAGTAAACATTTAAAATCTTATCTTACTAGTGAGCATGTGAATGATACTTATTATACTCTTACCTCTAAAAGTGAATTAAAATATAATTTTGATGAACCTTGGGATAATGATGATTATTGTGATTATGATGAAGAATACATGGAGTATACACCTTTTATTTCTCATCATAATTCTCCTATTTCTCTTATTCAAATAAATGTTAGGTCACATGTTAAAACACACACACACACACACACACACACACACACACAAAAAAAAAAAAAAAAAAACACACTTATTTTTATGTTCATAGTTTACATGACTTATATTCATTTGATACTATAGCAACTTCTAATCAATTAACATGTGGTACTTATTTACAAATTAACAAAATAAGAGATACTAATGAATCTCCCTTAACCCCACTTACTATAGTATAAATTATTCTCAAACTAAACTAAGTGAGGGTGACTGCTCATTTCCCTTTAATGAGGTCCCATCTATCACACCTCCAAAGGTTACAGAGAACAAACCAATCCTCCTTAAAAAATGTTCCAAATGAAATATACCAATGGATAAGATAAATAACAAAATTAAAGCATTAAATAAACCCATTTATGATGATAATATACATTTACAATCATTAATTTTCTTAATACATGTCATGGGTGATTTGAAACAACAAGTCCAACATCTTACTTTGGAGGGAAAAAAATACCAATATCAAGCCGATGCCAATATTATCCATGGAAACCCTATTCCATGTAGAATCTTCACTAAAATGTTTCCACCCAACTTTTAGATACCAAGGTTACCTACATTTAATGGGCATGAAGATCCATAATTGCACCTTCATGCTTATGAGAAAGCCATGGCACATGTCACCAATAAGTTGACTCTACTAAATTTATTTATAATGTCCATAAATTGGGAAGCACTAAATTGGTTCCATCATACAATGCCTAATGGGTCACTATATACATATGAGGTGTTAGAAGGAAACTTTCTCAGGCATTACATATAGAATAATGGACCTGAAGTCACACATGAGAGGTTGCCTTCATTACACTTAGATGAGATAGAACTAACAACTAAATACATTTTAAGATTAAAATCATGTTTGCATCAGTTGATTTACCAGCTAATAGATTTAGAGGTATAGTACATCTTTGCCAAGGGCCTCATTTTTCTTCTTAAGGATAAATTATTATATTAGACATCCAAATCATTTTAGTATCTATGTAACATATTTGTTATCACTCTAAATTTCACCTTTGAGGAGGTTATTCAAGACTCCTCACTTAAGTGATAACATGGAATCACTCCTAGGTTGTGGGTGGCTTAATTATTAGAGTGAATCTCTAGATAGGGATAACTCCCTTGATGCTTCACCTTGAAACTAATACTAGACTAATACTTGTTGGGAAAAGGGTAAGAGATAACTAAAAACAACCTAAGGAGGTGATGCACCAAATTTTTTGACCACTACCACACATTTTCGGATGCATAATGAGCATAGAGATAACCTATTCATACAATACCCCTAATCTACTCCCCTTACATCAGTATTTTAATATGAAGGTGGTAGATGATGATTAGACTATGAGGTTTGATTTTAAATAAGTCTAAAGACATTAATGGAAGATTACCTCACTTAACCTTCACAAGACTAATTAAACACTCCATATGACCTAAAAGAGTTCAAACTGCATATAAGTGAGAGAATGAGACATGTCAAGGATAACTTAGTGAACACTAGACAATATCATCATTCATGCATAAATGCTAGAATATAGCCATAAGAGAACTTAAAACCAAATTGTCTATTATTTCAATGGATTGTAAAATGAGAAAGGATTTTCCATTCTTAAGTGGATGATCCCTCAAATTCATTTTAGGTCTTCAATATATAGAATAAATAATAGTAGAATAAGATAGACATTGGAGAATCCCATGACAAGTTTCATCCACCTCAAATCTATTACCATCCAAATGGAGGGTGAGATAATAGTTTTTTCATATTCCTCAAAAAGTGTTACTTTGAGTTAATAATGCCTTTATCAAGGTGGCATAGGATATCATCATTGTCCTCTTTGATTCATCTTTTCCTTCATGAAACTACCCATTCTTGGATTAGGAGTTACAAGTCTATGCTTTGACATATGACACTCTTGATCATGCTTCTTTGAGTCTTCCCATACCATACTTGGCCACTTCAATGCCTAGCTCATCTTGGTGAGGATGATAATTTATACTAAATATTTTTCAAACTGACAAGAACTTTATATAGGTTTAGTATAAGATTATGTTATCCTTGTTTAGTTTGTATGCCACCTCTAAGTACTGTCATGTAGATGCATTTGGTTTCTTAGGAGCTCTTGATGACATATTTGCTTACCATTATATGCCTTAAGATATATTTTATGATATAACTTCTATGGGTTATTTAGGTGTCTTGAAACCTTACACTTACGTTTCATATATTTTAGGTCTCCTAAGCGTCTTAAAGAGCTTAGTCATACATGGAACCAACTTGAAGAAACCAATAGATGCTTTATGTGACTCTTAAGACAACTATCTTCAACATGAAGATAATAAGACTACCTAAAAATCATGGAAAAAGTTTATCTATGACTAGTGGAGACTCTCAAAATATCTATCCAATGTTATTATGGGTGCATTATTGATCTTCATGCCTCAAATAGCCTTAAAGGGTATGCAACTAAGTCTCCTTATGCAAAAATAGTGAGGCAGTATTCACCTTGGTATATATTAAGGACATTGGTAAATTTTATATCACTTAAGGGGTAATAATATATTTTAGGGAAACCACCAAACCTCTTTCCATGCTCAACAAGTCTTCACAACTAGTCAAGATTCTTTCACATGGTCAAATCTTTATAAATGAGTCTAAAATTACCACTTCTAGGCCATTTTCTATACCTTATGCTCTCTACACATGTCAATTAATGGATAAAAAAGGTTTTCATAATATATATGAATTTTATATGTGTGATTTCAAGACAAAAAAAGAGCATTAGGATGACTTAGGTTTATTATCTTTCCCATCAAGCTCTTAGAAGGGTTAAAAGAGGGTTTAGACCTATTTTCATTCTTAACAATGATTCATAAAGATGATGGATCATTAGCATGAATAAATGACACAAATTGGAATTATATATACCCTATTAAAACCTAAAATAACTATTTTATTCCATTCAAAACCTCGTCTAAGTTCTAAGTAGAAAACTTCATTTTCTCGAGCTCCTCACAAGGCAATATAATGTTTTGAGGTGGCTTCCATTCTTAGTGATTATTCATCCTATATAGGATATTTATATATGAAATAATGAAATTATTTTTAATTTTTAAATTATACTTAACACCTTTAATATATATTTATTCCCATACATTTTCTCAAGTGAGTTCACATGTGGAAAAGAGAGCCTCTTGACTGTTTAGGCTTGTATGTTGAACTCGAGAGGATTGTTTTAATCTAAAACTTCCCAAATTGTTTTTTTGAGGATTATAATGGTTTATTAATGTTTAATAAATCTTTATTTATCTCCATAATTTTTTTAAAATAATTATTAGACTCCCAAAAGGCTATAAGACTTGATTTGCTTATCATGAGGGCTTGTAGGCAACCTTCTCATTTTGACCCTAAAAACCTACTTTTGATGTTTCCCTATCAATTAAAACATTTTAATCACTATTTAATTATATTTTATGACCTATAAAAACCTTTAAAAAAATTATTCATCTAATTCAAACACAAAAATGCACATTTTCATACTTATTAGTAAGTAGACCTGTAGGTCTTTCTTAGGCCTAATACCTTGCTCAACCCATGTCTGAGAATAATCATTTTTTGTTCTTTAATGTAAATTATAAACATATAAATCACTCCTTAAATACATTTTACCTACTAAACCACCCTCAAACATTTTTATCAAGTTAAAAAACACCCTAATTCTCTAATTATCCACAAAGACCTGTAGGTCTTCATGTAGGCATGTTGAGTCTCTTTCTTGTATATTCTTGTTTTATATCCTATGAAAATATTATTGGAGAATTTATCACATTTTTTTATATGTATTATTACCCATATGTAGGTTAAAAACATCTCAACTCAACTTGGAAGACTTATCGAGAGCATTCTATAGTTTTTTATAGTCAAATTGGCAAGGAGCTCAAGATAGTTGTAGGTAGTCATTTATTGTGAATGAGTGAACTAATACATATGAAAATTATTAAAATTTAAATAAATAAAAAACTTGTATTACCATATAATAAGACTCTCTTCACCCTATAGGAGTCTTCATATCTCAACTTACCTCACCATTTGCATGTTTTCCTCACATTCCTAGAGGTAGGCATGTAGGTGTTCATTATGCACATAGTTTATTTGATGACTAATACTTGAATTAATTAAAATTATAAAATTTAATTAATATTTTTTCACACTTTAATAAATTTCTATATCTCATTTACACCAAAAAACTTTGGCATTTTGTGCTTACCCTGTAGGTGAATGTTTTAGGTTCATATCACCTCCTTCTTTCACCACATGACCAATATTCATCATTTGGATGATCTCCTATAGAAATATAAAGGTTATTTATACTTTTTAATCAACATAAACCAATCCTAAATTTATTTTAAACTTTATTATTGATCACAGGCCTATACTCTTTCATACCTATAGACTTGTTGAGGAAAACTAAGGCCAAAGTTATTCATAATATGTTATGTGCCTTAATTACTTGATATTTATCACTTTAATATATTTATATGAGATATTATAGTTTTATGGAGATTTCAAAAATACCATTTTAGGTGAGAAATGTTCAAATCCATGAAAACCTTTCTTACCACCTTCAAGAACAACAAAACACAACATTTTTATCATATTTGCTACTCACCCGTGCCAACTGATGGTGTAAGATGATTTGATGAGACTATTAATACCCTAAAATATCTCAATAAATCATCCATTTTCATCTATTATCTTGAAAACTCATTGAGACAAGAAAACCCCTGCCTATGGGGTTTTAGGAGGGTTTTGGGTTGATTATTTTGTTAATGATGATTCATAAAGCATATCCCTTAAAACCAATAATTAATGCCTATAATTTCAATGGAATAAGGCCCCCTAACTATCCCCAAGATCACTAGATCCAAATTTCTTTCCTCTTCATGAACTGAGCACATGGAAATGGCCTTCACTAGCTTGCAATGAGATCAATGGAGGAGATGAACCATTTTTTGTCTTATTTGGACCTATAATGATAAAAAAAATCATTATTTGACCTTAAAAACATCATATATACCTTAAAACATCCATTTGTGAATTTAACTGACCATCTCCATGATAAAAATTTACTTTATAAGCCCTTGACAAGTGTATTACTATGTTATATTCCACTTTATTGACCTTTAGAGGGTCCCACCACTTATTATTAATTGAAAATAACTTTGATGAACATGTGTAAGGAATAAAAACACCTGTAATAACATGGAAATACATTAAAAGCCTCAAACTACACTTGAACCTTCAAATTTGTAAATGCAACCATCACCTTAATTTCTCTAAAACTACCTAAACCTTTGCTAAACATGAAATAACAATGTTTCCATCCTACCATATCTTGTATATAGAATATCTCATCCACCATAAGACATTATGTCATCTTGGAAGGTCAATACACAATTACTTCACCATGGACCAACATAACTTAACCTTTGTAAATCAACCTTAAACTTTTCTAAGATAACTTAATCTCTCCAAAACCCAAACAAGACCTTCATGAAGGGGATTTATGACAAGAATAGGCTCTTAAATCCCTCTCTGAGACCTTACATGAGACCTTAATATGACCAAGTACTTGGAAAGACAACTTCCTATAATAGGGCATGACCTATAGGATAAGACAAAACCTATCAAAAGGTCATCAACAAAGATAAATGAGACTTGAAAACCAAGTTTTGAATTTCAATTACTCAAGTGGCCAATTTTGGCTAACATCTTTGGCATCCTCATGGGATTGCATGCTTGATATGCATCTAGACTAGTTTTATTTTTACTTCCATTAGACTATGGAGTCACCCATGTTTCAACTATAGACATGATTTGACCTTGACATTGACCTACAAACCTCTTGAAAAAGATGAAACAATTGACTGCCTTCACCAACACACACAACAAGACAAAAATCAAACACACCAAAGTAAGACACCAAAACAAACAATACACACATTATTCAAAGAATCACTTGGGGAAGATAAAATAATAAACTACTATATACAACTAACCTTTAAGGTCTGATCCTCTTGGATAAAAAATAAAACTTATTAAGTATTCTTTATGTGGTGAACAAGGATGATGTACAAGGTGTTATTCAAACTTGGTTCTTACTTTATCATCTCCTTTCTTGACCACCAACAACTTTGACTTGACCTTAAATGGATCAATAGTAGTAAACATGTCTCCAATAAAGACAAATTCATCTTAAAATTTAGAACTTACCTCATTCTTCCCTTTATCAAAGAGAGAGACCTCCAATATGAACACAATTTTATTCATGGGGGCAATAATAGTCTCAGCTTCTATTGAATATTTAAGCTCCATCTCTTACTCACCTTGAAGAGAATCATCTCCATCATAGCTTGATAAATCATAAACTTGAACCTCTTGGTGATGAATTTAAAGACATGTTAGATTTCTAGGAGATTTTAACTTTTCATTAATAACTTCATTATATTCTTCTAGAGGTGTTAACCTACCAAACTCTTTAAATTTCTTGAACATGTCCAAATAGGACTACCACATGTTATCAAGACCTATTTGAACACATTCATGAGATTCAACAAGATCAATAGCCATTATGTTCTCTTCAAGATCCTTATCGCTGATGTTTTCACCATGTTCATTGTATAAGACAATCATCTTACCATTCTCTTCATGGGTTATAGTTTTACTATCCAAGTTTGAGCAAAATGATTCTAGTTTCTCCCAAAAGGAAGATTCTTCTTGATCACTTGAAAGTATTCCAATTTTAATCTCATTCTTTCCATTCTCTTTAGGGATAATAGACCTATCTAATTATTCAAACTCTTAAATATAATCATGACATAGCTAAAAAATTTATTATTAAAACTCTATCTCTTTCTCATTAAGCTCAAGAAGGTTAATGACTAAGGTGTCTTCATGAAGATCTCTCTCATGTTCAATTATAACTTGATCCATTACTGTAAGATCATATTGTCTTTCATAAAGACTCAATCCATGAAAAATAGATTGGTATTATTCTTCCTCCATGATTAATGGAATCTCATATACTCACTCAATGTCTAATTCATCATGATTTTCTTGTTCCAAAATTGATTTGTCTTCTTCAAGTCTCAAGCCATCAAGATTACTTTTTTGAGTTTCACTTACCCTTATGATCTCACATTCATTTGTAGTTTTAACCTCCTCCTTATCATTAAATGATACCATTAAAATATTATTAATCTCTTCATATAAATAAAAATACAATTACAACTAAGCATCATCAAGCTCATTAGGACTCTTAGTTTCTTTAATACTGATTTCATTTGATTTACTTTCAGGACTATCTTATGATAGAGAAGTTGTCTTGACCTCATTCATACTTTCATCAACTTCTTCCATATTATTTTATTTTAATTCCATGAAGCATGGGAGTGTATCATGTGATTTTAATTCTTTTATTTAATCATCAGCTCCTTCTTCAAGCTCAAAACCTACCAATTTGAATGATTTTTATGATCATTCATGATATTTTAAGGGATGTCCAACTATTGGATAGAAGGTATAGACTTATCCTTATATTTTAAATTTGATTTGATTTCTTCTCCACCAAGGGGGATGTCAATTATTAGTTATTCATCATATTCACTCACCAAATCTTCATCATTACCTTCTTGAAATCCACTCATAGCTACAACTTGATCAAGCCTTTTAAGGACTACCACCTCATCTTCTTGTCTAGAAAAGCTCTCTTTTATAGCTAAATGTTCATCTTCTTAGCTCAATATAATAGGGTCTTGTTCAAAAAAAGAGAATGTGGGAGGGTAAGTAAACTCATTTTCTTACTTGAAACTCGATATAGTGTCCTTCCAACTTAGGATTTTGGGATGGTTAGATTGATTGTAGTATTATTAAAGAGATGGAGAAGGGAGTTATGCTAAAGATGCTATATTCTTATCCTTTCACTCCTAAATAATTCTATCAAAATTTAATGTATCTTAAACTTCATGGATAATAACTTTAAGGGTAGGTGAAGGACTTGGGATTTCTCTTTATTTGACCTCCATATACTTCTCCTTATTCTTGACTTTGGATAGGCATGAGAGAATGCCCTTTCTCAAGGATTCGCATGATTTAATCAAAGGTCATTGTCCAATAAGGTATCCATGGTGGAATAGTTTGATATTCTTGAGGAAAATTGGGTGAATATTATATAGGCATGGGGCTCTCTTGATGGCATATTATAACTTGGGATAGATTTGCAGAAAAATACAGTTAATGTGGAATAAGAGAAGGCATATAAGGATAAATGTATTGCAGTTTTTACCTCTATTAAAGTGATATTCTATTATCAATACATTAAATCAAGCCTTTTGTTTATAACACCTCATTAATTGGCATTTTCTAATCTTTTCTCTCAATATCTACCCACCTAGACTTAGTCAAATATACTAAATCCCTCATTATTTGAATGCTTTCATTTTGAGTAGAAGGGGTATGGATAATTAGAAAAAACTCCTTTTATTTATCAAGTTCTTTCATTTATGTTTAAATGTCTACAAGGATTTATTTGAAATATAAGAGGGCTAGAGTAGGAGAAACATAACTTTGACAAGGTTGGATAAAAGGATAAGTAGGCTAATAAAGAAGCTAAGTTAGAGTGGGATGGGGCATAAACATCTGTTGATAACCTTGATAATGTTGGCATGATACTATTTGAGATCCACTTAGGGTGAATCCATGAATGCTATAAATTTGATATGAATAATGTGAAGGCATAGAGTATGAATTTTGACCAATTGAGTGATGAGAATACATACCAATTTTATGGTTTTTAAACATATTGGCTGCTTATACCTATTGTGTTTCATTTGGAGTCACCATTGATGCTTGCGTTCATACATATAAAGGTTTATGTATTGAAGAGAAACATTAATAAATCTTCAATAGATGAAATCCTTATCCTAATGAGTGTGTCAGAATCATTATCACTCTAAATTGCAGCCTTGAGGAGGTTACTCAAGCCTCCTCTCTTAGGGGATAACATAGAATCATTTATAGATTATAGGTAACCTAATTATTGGAGTGAATATATAGATAGGGCTTGCTCCCCTGATGATTCACCTTAAAAATACTACCAAACTACTACTTGTTAGGTAAAGGGTAAGAGATAACTAAACACAACCTAAGGAGGTGATGCACCAAATTTGTTGACAACTACCACACATTTGCATATGCACAATGAGCATAGAGTTGGCCTATTCATACACTACCCCTAATCTACTCATCTTACATCATTATTTTAATATGAAGGTGGTAGATGATGATTAGGCTAGGAGGGTTGATTTTCAAAAGGTCTAAAGACACTAATGGAAGATTGTCTCACTTAACCTTCACAAGACTACTTATACACTCCATATGACTTGTAAAAGCAAGTTCAAATAGTATATAGGTGAGATAATGAGATACCCCTATTATTTTTTTAAGGGGAAGAAACAAGAGATAGTGTACCTAGAAAACATTATGCTCATTGATGACCAGATGAAGTGAGAACTCTTTTTTTATAAGGACTACCTTTAATAAGACCACACTAAAGAAACTCATTTATTAGATAGGTATGAAGGGTGGACTACCTAGTAATGCTAGATCTAAGAAGTGAAATCTCCCTTGGATGGTTGTCAATCCACTCCCCTAATGATACAAATGTTCTAAAAATAAAATTGGAAGATAATAAAATAATATGAACATAAATGCATGTAAAAAGAAATAAATGATATATGTATTTGATAGAAAATATAGTAATGGTAGGTCAATACCATGCACAAATACACCAAGGTTAGGTTTAGAGGGTCTAGGTAGGGTCTTTAGGTAGAATAAGAATAGAAATAGGGATTTGATTGGGTAAAAAGGGGATAAAATAAAAATTTATTATTTTTCTTGACAATGACCATCAGTGGTCAGGGTGACTGGCGATGGTTGGGTATGACCAGTGATGGTTAGGTACCAATGACGGTTTGGGTAATCAGTGACAGTTACTTCTAACCAGTGACAGTTGCCTATAAACTTTAGTGAATTTTGGGATAGAGATGAAAATGGAATGGCTGATGGGTAGGAGTTAGAGTATGGATTATTGGGTGAGGGGTGGTGTGTAAGTGAACATAATGAAATAAGAAAACTAGATAATGAACGAAAACACTAAAAATAAAAGAAGAATACCTATGTGATTCCAAATGAATGATATTTGAAAACCTAAAGAAAGTTGGGCAACATAATAGTACTTAAACCTTCAAAAGTTATGTAGTTAGAGTTTTAGGATGCTAAGTACCTACATAAAGAAAAAAGAGAGCCTGGTTGCAATTTTTTTAGATCCCCAACTCCTCTAAGAGCCTTATATTTATAGCACAAGGTTTTTAAGTAAGGAGAGAGAAGCCTAAGGGAAAGTTGCTAAGTTGGGTGGAGATGAAGTTACTTGTTTTTGTTAGTCTTCAAAAGCTTGCATTAAAGCAAGTTTCCATTTTGTAAGATACTAATCTTGAACAAAGCTAAAAATGCTTTAAAATGCTTAAAGCAAGTTTGGGTGACCCTAACCATCGATGGTTAGGGTCAAGCATCGATGGTTACCATAATCGCTGATGGTCAAAGGGCCATGAGCAAATGGGTAAAAAGGTCATGATTTAAGTGATGTGTTCATGGAGGGGGTATTTAACATGATGAAGTTGTAAAAGATTGCTAGCAGACTAGGTGGTCTACTAGATGAAGAATCGGTTAAGGGTCCATAGTTCAAGATGACTCAAAAACTATTGTTGTATAGTTTTTAGGTGTTTACATTTTCCCCCTTTTTTATCTTTAAGCAAGTATTAGAACAAAAATAGGTGGTTGGTCAAGGTCTAGGTCTAGTTGCCCCTAGTGTGGGAGGGAGAAGGTGTTCCCCCTCAAATCAAGAGGCAATGAGACAAAGGTTGAATTGGGTTAGGGTTTCTTAAAAAGGGATAGTGAAGGTTATGAGGTTAGATATATGAGATACAAGTATGCACATAAAATAAAATAAATCATGAGGCACATCATCATGCAATGACTATTATTACTAAGTTGGTAAAAGTAAGGTCAATTTCTAGGAGAAATGACAAGGTAACCACTCCCCAACATTGGTCATAACTAATTAGGTCACACTTATCATGTGTTCCTAGAAAAGGTTGGTGTTTTCTCAGGTATACAGGGTAGGAAGTGATCTTGAGAAAAACACAATGGGTCAAGGCACACACAAGGTGGTGTATAATATAAAAGTTTAATAGAGCAAAATTGATCAAGGTAGTTAGGTTAACCAAAGCAAGGTCACCACAAACTATGTGAATAGGTTGGTCAAAGGCCAAAATTGAGGTGGACATGGGAAAATCAATGGGTAGATTGTGGCTGATCTAACTCCTGATACATGAGGCAAGAGGATATTGAATACATAGTCCCAAGGATAATTGATCTAACATGGACTTTAGGCCTAATGCAATTCTTGAGAGGTTGAGGGAGAGGGTGAGTCCTGAATAGGCCAAGGTGAGGGAAAGGATTATAAAAGTGTGGGAAAAAAATATGTTGAATAATAACCAATGATGGTTGGGGTTAATCAGTGATGGTTAGGTAATCATCAGTAGTTGGGGTTGTTAAGTGAAGTGGATTCAACTAGAAATGTTAAGGGTCAATTATCGATGGTTATGTAACCATCGATGATTTCGGAAAAACCCTAAAACCATGGTAAAAAAAGGTCAACAAATGAAGTTTTGTCCTCATTTACAAATTAGGCCATCAAAAATTTGTCCATTTGGTATGTCATGTATGAAATGTGCTTGTTAGTATCTAGAATTATGGTTAGGTGTCAAGACAAGGTTGGAGTGTGAGAGGGATAGTGGGGTCAATATGGACATAATAAATACTTGGGGATAAGTGGTTGGGTAAAAATTGAGGTGGTGCTAGTGATCATGAAATGAGATAGGTCATGTTTTAAATTAAAAATAAAGTGTAGTGTGTGAATTACATGGGAAAAAATAAAACAAAGGATGGTTTTTGAGGAAATTTAGATGTTATTAAATGTTGGGCTAGGGTTTTGGATTTATAGTGTGTGTGTGGAAAAGAAGATATGGTGGGAAGAATAGGGTGGTTTGGAGAGGTATGTTGGAAATTTTAAGAGTGGGGAGAGGGGTTATAGTAGAATAGAGGGATTTAGGGTTATGAGAAGAGGTTAGGGGGTTGAGGCTCACCACTTGGGGTTACCTAGTAGTGATCATCAATGGTTGGAGCTGACTAGAAATGGTTGACCTTGGGGTAAAATGACCCTAAAGGGACCATCGATGGTTTTGGAGAACTGGTGATGGTCAAATGGTTAGGGTAGGATGCTCAAGTGGGGAGAAGGTGGGGTGGATTTTGGTTAGAGTTGGGGTGGGTTGGGGGTAAGATGGGTGGGAGGTGGTCTAGAGTTATGTTGGAGGGATGATGGAGAATCGAGATTGGGGGGGTGGGAAGAATCAAAATGGATTGAGTTGTAAGGAATAGGTGGGTTGGTGAATTAGAAGATGTAAGAGATAGGTTGGGTTAGAAATGTAGTAAGTTATAGAATAAGAGTTTTTAGAAATAGGATAATTGTTCAAAAGGTATGTGAAGATTATTATTTGAAATGTAGAGGTACTAGATAGGGTGTTTTACCTACCTCATTTATGGTTGTAGTCACATGATCATATTTAGTTATGGGATCAAGTGCCAGATATTTTTACAAAGGTGAGGGATTCCATGTCAACAAAGGATTGACATCACATGGAGACTATGGGTTTTATAGGGATGTGACATTACCAAATCCTTCCCAGGGATGCTATGATGATAGTTTCTCTCATCGAGAGATGGAACCTAGTGACTAATACTTTCTAGTTATTGACAAGGGAGATGAGTATCTTGTTAGAGGATGTTCACCATATCACACATCTACCCATTCATGGTGATCCCATCTACCATATAAAGGGGGATGATATTGATGAGTGCATGGTGATGATGTATGAAGATAATAGAGATGATGCATAGTTCTACTTTGAAGGATTCAATATTAGGCTAGTATACCAAAGAGCTCTAGGAGAGAGACATTTACTAACTATGTTGTAGTTAGAAATTACCTATTATGCATTGCCAAATTCCATTAGAGGGAGATACCCTAGTGTGTTTTTGGGGGTGTTGGTGGAGTTATTTTTGGGTGGCATAGTGTTTATATGGGCATAAGTTTTATTGGTGTAGATATATAGAGAGATATGAGGGTTTAGGGTACATAGGCATTATGGCATTAATTTGGGATTTTTACTTCACTATTGGGTCTATGAGAACATATAGGTACTAAGACCCTTGGGAATTTTAATAGAGGTATTTTAGCTGACAGATTATGTAGTTGGATTTTACCGATGGAGGAGAGATGGGGCTATGATAGGTGTTACTAGTGGTTCAAGAGACATTGAGTGGTTTAGAAGAGCTTTAGAGGGTTTAGTTATTGGTGACATAGTTTGGAGGCCATATCAAACTTGGCCAGTATGGGTTGGGTATAAGTTCCACACCTTATCCTTATAGAGCTAAAGATGGGCCTATGAGAGGTGATAAAGGGAGATAGAGTGCATTCCCTTTGAGTGGGTGCAATGTCATTTTGGGCTGGTGCAAGGTATACCTCCAAATTTAGTGTGATATAGGAGGGAGGATGTAAATTTTTATTTACCAAAGCCATAGCCACATGAGGAAGAGCTTGATCATAAGGAGTTACCTCTGAGGGATGGGGATGATGTAGGTTATATAGGTGATTATCCTACCTAGTTTTAAGGGAGGTACATAGCCATAGATTTTAGGGTAGGAGATGGAGGCTAGGGACTTATGGATGTCAACCCAATATAGGGACTAACATAGGGAGATCTATAAGTAGCAGCACAAGCTTAGATAGAAATATTATAGGGGTAGAGTGCCACTCTTTAGGGTCAGTTAGGAGGAGTTATAGTATAGAGAGATGAGGACTAGGTCTAGGTTACTACTTTACAAGGTCAGATGACCATTTTATAGAGATAGTTGACTATAGTGATAGGAAAATAAGACAAGGCAAGGGTCTCACTGGGGATAGTGACATAAGAAAGGGATTCCCTATGGTGAACTAGTAGAGTTGGAGTGGCCCCCAAGGATTTTTTACTCAGGCAAGATATATAACAACCATAGAGGATTTGTGCTATTATGAGGGCATTATACTATCATAGTGTCCTAATAAGCCATGATGGGGAGAGTACCAAGTTAGATTGGTAGGTGGAGTAGTGATTATGGCCCCAAGTCAGTGGGTGATGGTAGTAGGCCAGCTAATAGGGGCTCCACTTGGGATAGGTATAGGTAGTAGGATAGGTACATGTGTAGGAGGGTCTAGTAGCAATGGTGCCCCAAGATCATGATACACATATGATAGACTTTTTTTTATGATTTTGATTCTAGCTTGCATGCTAAAGATGCAATATGTATTTATGATTCATGTGTGTTTCATGTATAGTCAAGTTTTGACTATATATATATATATATATATATATATATATATATATAGACACACACACATATGATGTTTTAGATGTATTGAGATGTTTTTTGGGTTTATATTTTGATGAGATGGATTATTGTGTCTTGATGATGTGTTGAATATGAGTGATGATGTTTTTAGATGTTATAGATGATGATTATGGTGATATGATGATGTGTTTATTAGGATGTAGTTGTGTATATTTATTTTGATGTAATTTTATGGATTATGGATTAGGGATTGTGTTTAATATTTATTATGTGATTGATGATGAGTGCAATTATTTGGTCATTGATGATACTATTATTTTACATGATAGTAATGTTGATTTGATTGATGAGCAAGTTTATGGGATAGTGTGAATGTTGATGTTAAAATAATGGTAAGAAAATGTAATGCTTGATTAATGGATGTTAGGTTGGTATAGGTAGAGGAAATGTTCACATCCATATTTTGGATAAGAAAGGGGTTAGGGTGCTATGTTAGTAAGAACCAAACAATATGAATCCATAGTTAGAATGTCTTAGTGAGCATAAACCTATCAAACGTATCATAGTAGTGTGATTTATTGAGAAAATTGGTATCCTAACCACTTCATACCAAGTAAACTCATAATCCCTTAGATTCATTAGGGATGTAGGTGATAGGTAGGGATGTGAATTGGTGGGTAGAGGAAAATGGAATTTGTGGGTAGTGTACTGATTAGATTTTCCATAATCAACCAAAGAACCCTAGTAGACAAGTCCATGCCGTTGGTATGTTGTATAATAATGTGTAGAATGATCAATGTTTGAAGTCTACTTGTGCTATAAAAGTTGATTGTAACTTGATTGGATAGTAGGTAGATTGATTGATGTGGGAAGTCTACACTTAGTAGATATAAAAGCTGATTACGGCCTATTGATTTTAGATTTTGATTTATTATTTTTCTTTACAAGTTAATAAATTTAATCAATGTAGGAAGCTTCTAATGAATATTTATTTTATCCATCCTTCAAGGGAATAGTCTAAGATTTTATTTTGGCATAGTTGTCCTTCAAGGGAACAGTCTATGTTAAGAAAATTTTGATTAGATGTGGCATCTATCCCTCGAGGGAGTAGTCTGCTATTTATTTTTGAATTATGGATATATTTTAAACTAAAATTAGGCATGGATAAGTCTATTCAGGTTTGAAAGGTCTACTCATGTAGAAGCAAGATCTAGACATGGAAGGTTTGTTAGAGAAAGGGGTTTTGAGAAACAACGAACCATGAGATTCCATCTATAAAAAAGATGAAAAATATCCATGAGAATTATGCTATGGGTAGAGTTGGGGTACCCATATTTAGGATTAGGTTATTACTATGATGGATGAATCACACAATTTTGTATAATCAATTGATCTCAAAAGAGATAGAAAAGAAGGTTAATGAACCAAGGGATGAGCTTAAGTGAGATAAAAAAGTGTTTTTGAACCTTATTTTAATAATGAAAGAGATGAAAATGTGAGGCATTGATGGGTTCAAGTTCTGGCCTACCCTCAAGAGAAGACAAGTGATAAGCACTTCATCCATACATTTATAATATAAGGTCCTAACCAATTAAAATCAAACTTGCCCTTCTTGGTCTTTTCTATGTTAGTGATGTGTTGGTTTTCCTTGAGGACATGGTCTCTAATGTTGAATTTATGTATTTTTAGATGTTTTTTGTATGCTCATTTGATATTATATTGATAAATGTGAAGATGATTGAGGGTAGCAAGGTGATGTTCATCAAGAAGGTCTAAGCATGTTAAGCGTTCTTGACGATAGTCACTTTTAGAAAGAATCTCATGCAAGGATATGTAGAGAGATGGAATTTGGACTTCAAAAGCTAGAACAACCTCAAATCTAAAGATAAGAGAGAAAGGTGTAGCACCTGTAGCAATTCAAATAGTAGTGTGGTAAGCCCATAAAGCAAATGAGATATGGAGGTGCCAATATTTACCTTAAACATTGACTATCTTAGGGAGAAATTTGATGAGGGTTTTGTTGGAAGACTCGACCTATCCAATAGATTATGGATGATAAGGTGAGGAGAAGCTTAGGTTGATACCAAAATTGTCACAAAGTTCTTAGACCTTTTTATTTTAAAGGATTTAACATTATCAGTGATGATTTTGTGAGGAACATCAAAGCAATAAATGATGTGGTGGTTGATAACATCAATGATTTATTAGCTTTGATTGAGATTAGTGAGATTTATTCTACCAATTTAGTGAAATATTCCATAGTGGTAATGATATATTGATGTTGTTATGAGGAATGTAGATTGATTTCTTCGATAAGATCAAGACCCCTTTATGAAAAAGACCAATAGTGAGTTAATAATTGAAGACCATGAGGAGGTGCATGATGAAGGTTATCATGTTGTTGACATTTGATGCATTTATTGACATAGTCACAACAATATTGATTAAATGTAGGCCAATAGTAACCTAGGCAAAGGATACATTTAGCAATGGCTAGACCACTGAAGTACCCCCCATAGATGTCATCATGTGCTTCTTTAATGGTGTGAGAAGCCTCATGGCTATGAAAGCAATGAAGGAGGAGACCATCAAAGCCTTGTTTATTAAAAATGACCCCTAATATTAAGTAATGAGACGTGCTTTGAATGAAAGCTCTATGAGAATTTATAGAAGATCTAAAGGGAGGATACTGATGTTAAGGTAGTTAAATATTTGATCATACCAAATGTCTGAAGATGTTGTTTCTATTCGATAAATGATAGGAAGATTAGGACTGAGGTAGGATGGTGTGATAAAATAGTGGATGGTGATAAATAGTTTAGAGTCAGTAGGTCGAGATGGAATTTGGGACTCAAGGGAAACCATTATGTCTATAAATTTATTGGTGGAACAAAGGACCAATTGGATAGTGTAGTGGTCAAATGATGCTAAAAGTATGTTGACAATTTATTTATACTTTAGAAGGACATCATTATTACATTTATAAGCTCTTATGACTTGGTTAATGATGAGTTGAGAGTCTCCAAAGATGTTAATGGTTTTGATTCCCAAATCTAGAGTGGTTTAGAGACCTATGACCAAGGCCTCATATTTGGCTATATTATTAGTGCATTCAAAATCAACTTTGAAAGAAAGAGGAAGAGGTTCCCCATTAAGGGTAATGAGCATTATGTTGGCACCCCCACCATTTTGAAATTTAGAGCCATCAAAATACATAGTTATTTGGTAGGTGGGTTCTTCTAAAGAAAGGGTAGCTATAGATTCATTTGGAAGGTTAAGATGGGGAGTGTGATTATCAAGGAGTAGAGCTTCAACTAGTTGGTCTGTAATCAGCTATCCCTTAATGGAATTTTTTGGAAGAAACTCAAGATCAAAATTTGATAATAACATGATCCATTTAGCCATATGCTAGTTATGATATGATTTGGAGTGCATATACTTGAGGGGATTAGTGTTAGTAATGACATAAGTTTTATGGTTAAGAAGATAGTGATGAAGTTTAGAGGTGACAAAAACTAAGGTAAGGCAATTTTTTTCTAGATGGGTGTATTGGGTTTCATAGTCAATGATGGTGTGACTAATGTAATAAATGGCTTGCTCCTTATTTTGGTTGTCATAATGAGTGAGCATGGCCCCCAAGGATTAATCAGTGGTAGATATGCATAGATAAAAAAGATGATCCTCTTTTAGAGCAATAAATATTAGTAGAGAGAGAATATACTCCTTAATTACATCGAGGGCCTATTAGCATTCTTTGGTCCATTTAAAGGAGGTGTATTTTTTAAGGAGGTGGTGAAAAGGCTAACAATGATCAGATAGTTAGGAGATAAAGTGGTAGATTGATTGTAGTTTGCCTTGTAGGCTACAAAGTTGTTTTAGGTTAGTATGGGGAGGTATTTCTAGAATGGCTCAGACTTTTATGAGGTCTATTTATATTTTACAGAGGGAAACAATAAAGCCCATAAGTTTTCTTGATAAGACCTCAAAGATACATTTATTTGGGTTGAGCCTAACATAATCATGGATAATTATTTTGAAGATGATAGAGAGAATAGTGAGGTGATCTTAGTGGTGTTTGGATTTACCAAGCAGATCATCAACATAATCCTCAACTATTTTATGGATGAGGTCATGAAAGATGTAAGTCATCACCTGTTAATAAGTGGTTCCCTCATTCTTTAGGCCAAAGGGCATGACATGATAGTAAAAATTTCCCCATGGGGTGATAAAGGATGTTTTATGTTTATCTTAAGAGGCGATTTAGATCTAGTTGTATCCTAAAAATCTGTCCATAAGGGATAACATTTCATGGTCAGTAGTAAGATTGACAAGTTGGTCTATGTTAGTTAGGGGAAAGTTATCTTTGGGGCATGAAAGGTTAAGATCATGGAAATACACACAAAGGTAGAGTCCCCCAGTGGGTTTGGTAATAGGAATAATGTTAGACCAATTTTGGATAGTCAATGGATTGAATGAAATTAATAGATAGAAGGCATTGAAGTTCTTTAACAAAAAGATCTATGAGAGGGTGTATACAACATTTTTTTTGTTAAACTAGCTTAACTTTAGGATGGGTAACGATGTTATGAAGAGTGATGGAAGGGTCAATGCCAAGCATATCCTGATAAGACTAAGAAAATGCTATGCTATGGTCATAAAGAAAAGATTGATAGTCTTGTTGTTCCTTGAGGGTTAAGGACTAGCCAATATTGACAATACAAGGGTCCTTATGAGTGTCCAAATTAAGTTATATGGTTGATTCATTTATCAATGTTTGGTTCTTAGGAGGGAGGGCTTTGTGAAGAGAATATTCCCCCACACCCAAATAGGTAAGAATATAATTATTGTCTAGACATTGGATAGCGTTTATGGTGGGTGAGTCATGTGTAATCATTTTAGTGTGGATAAGAGGAATGATTTGGGTTTGGATTTCTTGTTGATGAGTTATGGGACCCAAAATGATGGCGTTGATAGAAAAAAAATTAGGTGGGATGATGTTGATGTCTTTAAATTGGAGAGATGGGGTTGGTAAGGGTAGAGATTCATTAAAGTGGAAAAGTGGGGCTAGCGAGGGTATAGGTTCTTCAAATTATAAAAGTGAGGTTGGTGAAGGTAGAGGTTCTTGGAAAAGTGGTATTGGTGAAGGTAGAGGTTTGTTAATAGTGTTGAAAAATATTTTTAGTGATGTGGGCTCTTTCAAGGGAATTTATCCCAAGCTAAATAACTCATGAGGTTTTTGGGTTTTGATGACAAGAAGTTCATGGGGTCCTTGTTCATAGAGGCCAAAACCAAACCATTTTCAAGTGCACTGATGAAGGTATGTTTGGGCAAAGGTCGAGTTACTAAGGTAAAAAAAGTTGGAAGTGAATGGCTAGATATAAGGCATGGTAGTGGGAACAAGGAGTGGTTTATCAAGTCCCCAATAGACAAAGTATGTTCTACTATTGGGAAGGCTAAAGGGGACAAGGGTACTAATATTGGGATCATAAGATGGATCATTTTGAAGGTTCCTAAATTCATGTGGAGAAGGGAAGCATCCAAAGCTAAAAGTAGATATTCCCCTAGCCTAAGATGCTAAAACATGGATTGCAAGGGGTGTTCAACTAGGATTTGAGATGAATGGATAGTTGAACTAGTAGATGCTTCATCATTGTTGAATATATAAGTGTTGTCAGGTTGGATTGACATGGTAGCTTGGCTAGAGGTTGGTTGTGAAGAGGGTGAAGATAAAATAAGAACATCATTAGGCTGATATGTCATATTATGAGAAGTAAAGGGATTTAGATTGGCTTTGATTGTAATGACTTATCCCTCATGTTCAAATTTGACACATCAGTGAAGGGTAGAAGGGATGCATCCCATGGCATGGATTCAAGGGTGACTAAGTAACACATTATATTGAAATTCACCCTCTAATACATAGAATAGTTCATGAATAGTTTGAGGCCCCAAACAGATGTGGAAAATAACTATTCCTAGAGTGGTGGCCAAAGTATCATTAAATGACCAAAGAACTGCCAAGCTTTTTGACATGATGTTTTTAGGTAGTTGGAGTTGATCATAAGCATGGGAGGAGATGATATTGATACTTGCTCCCCCATAAATCATAACTCTTTTGACATGTGTATGATTGATTGATGCTATGATAAAAAGAGGGGGATCAAGGTCTTCACTATGATAGGGTGGAATTTTAGATTCTTGAAAGGTGACCATGGTAGCATGTTGGATGGCTCCAATCAAAGGTGCAAGAGGTTAGGTATCATCTAGTTGAACCTTTATAGAATGTAGTGCTTTGATTTGATGATGTTGAGGTGAGGTGATAAACCAAGTCATAAAGACTCATTTTGACTAGCATTTGGTGAAGTTATTTTAACACCAAGTGTTGGATGAATGAATATGCATTGGAAGAATAAGAGGCTCTAAAATGGAGACTTTGGTCTTGGGTGGTTGAGAGGGTGAAGTTGAAGGTGTAGTTGTTTGGATTTGGTTTGTTGGTTTGGGAGTTGAAGGGTAAGACCATGGAATGGTGGCCTTGACCTTTTCACTTTTAATTTTGTTGGATGGATTTACCCTTATCCTTTTATTGAGCTCAAGACTGAGTCACCATATGAATGGTATGGATAAGGGGACCAGTTTCTTGCTTCAATTCCTTTGTTTCACTCCTTGGTGGGAGTAGAGAAGTAGATGATTGGTAGGTATATTAGATAAGTGGTAAAAGAGGAAAGGGGCATAAATAAGGTTCATCTAATAGATCATTCTCCTCCAAAATGCCATGAATGATAGTTTGGATAGCTTTATAGTTCTTTGTATCATGCCTAGGGGTCCTATGGTAAAGAAAAATCATATTATCATTGAACCAAATTAGCTTTTGGTGAGTGGGGTCAAAAGGCTAAATTGGTGGTAAGATAATGGTAGAAGCTTGTAGGAGCCTTTATAAAATAATTATATAAGATTATGATAAATATTTTGGAGGTGGTGGAGTTTGGATTTTTGGTGTAGGAACCTTATTGGGTAAAGAATTCTTGTAGGAGGTGTGGTTAGTGGATTGAGTTTGGTTGATGGTTTAGAAAGAATTGGCTTAGTTATAATTGGTTTAAGAATTGGGATTTTATATGATGATGGTTTAACAAATGGAAAAGTGGATGGAGAAATTTTGGTAAGGAATGATGATGAACTAGGAGATGGGCTTGTTATAGGTGGAGAAAAGGGATATGGTTTTTTGGAGGAAGAGTAGGTAATGGGAATGGTAGAGGGATGTGCTCCTAAAATAGAAAGTAGAGGTGAAGGCATTCGTATGGTTCCTCCTCAAGTTTGTGGTTTGGGTAATTGTTCCTTATTAATGAGATTAATTTGATTAGGTTTTGGTTGGGTTAATGTGGTTAAATTCAATCCCAAAGGAGGGTGAGTAAGATTAGGCATGGGAAGAACCCCCAAGTTCTTGATTGGCTTGATAAAAGAAGCATATGGAAACTTGACAATTTTAGGTGGGGTTAATTGAGATGGTTATATGGTGACTTTAGGAGGGGTAGTTTGTGGAGTTGTAACAACAAGCTCAAGAGTGGACTCAAGTGAAGTAGAAGCTTTAGTTTTATTTTGATACGAGAGTCTAAGATGATGCCAAAAGGTGTCTCTGTCAAAGTTAGGTTGGGAGGTAAATTCCAAACTTTGAACCAGTCAGGAAAATGGTTTATAAATGGGTCTTATTACCTAATCATTAGTTTCAAAGTGTAAACCCTTTGGGGAAGAAGAAGGAGTGGTTTTAATGTTGTTATCCTTGGTGGAAGGTTCCAAAGGTAATGATTGGGTAGGTAGGGGTATTGTCTCTTGGGGAATGGTTTCTAAGGGAGGTATGGATATTTATGTAATTATTGTGGTAAGGGTAATGCTTTCAAGTAGAAGGGTTGGTATAGCTTCTTCCTTGGTTTGGTTCTCCAAAGAAGTAGGTAGTTCTTCTATTTGGTTTGGAGGAGTGGATGAAATTATTGATGGAATGGTTATCTCCTTGGGTATTTCCATCATTGGAGGGGTAGATGGAATCATGGTTTCATCTAAGGAAGTAGAAGGGGTAGCTACTTCCACTATTTGGGCATCTGAAGGAATAGGTGGTGGGTTATTTTCCTCTATTTGGGTGATAGAAGTGATGACTTCTTTAGTAATGGGCACATTATAGATTGACATTAATTACATGTGAATCATGTAAGTTGGAGGATTTAGGTTGAATTTCATGGTGTTAGGTTAAAGTTGGATAATTTGGGAATGTTTTTTGGAAAATATCAAGAGATTGGTTGGAGGGAGAATTTGGGTTATCAAACACAAGCTCCCCTTTATCAATTAGATCCTAAACAATGCTCTTAAAGATATTGCATCTATCAATATCATGTCTAACAACTTAACAATAATCACAATGATCATTCTCATTGTACCACCTAGGAAGGGGGTGAGAAGTATTAGATTATTGAGGGGGCTTGATGGGTGGAAGTTGGATTAGATTGGATTTAAGTAGTTTTTCAAACACCGATGCATATGATTCCATAATCATGGTAAATGGTTTTAAAGGAGCCCAATTTTGGGTATGGTTTTGGTGATTGGAAGGATTGTTGGTTCAAGGTGTTTGATTGATAGTTGGAAGAGGTATGGTTTTGAGAACAACTGAGTGTGTTGATGCTTTTTCTTTAGAATTGGTTGGGTTTATGGTTTTCATGGAGGATGACTCAGTGGATTTGAAACTAGAAGTTTTATTTCAAAGCTTCAAATTCCCTTCATTGATAACATGGTTTTCCAATTTGTGGGCCATAGTGAATGCTTCATCAAAGGTCCTAAAGGTTTGGACTTGGAGATCTGGAGAAATGTGTTTAACACACCCCCAAGAGAATAATTTGATTAATTAGGGTTGGGGTAATGGGAAGGTGAGTTTATTAATGAGGCCCTTCCATCTGGCAATGAAATCAATAATGGATTCATCTTCAAATTATTTGATGGAGTATAGGTCGGTAATGGAAACCTTTTTAGTTATGTTTAATGAAAAGTGTTCTAAAAAATTTTGTGCTAATTGAGAGAAAGAAAAGATAGAATGAGTGGGAAGGTCACTATACCAATCAAGGGAAACCCCAGATAATGACATGGGAAAGGTTTGGAGGAGGAGAGCATCATCATAAGTGTTCAAGTAGCAAGCATGAAAGAAAGCTCTTAAGTGTTGCTGATGATCCTCTTTACCTTGGAATTTATAAAATTTAGGGAATTCCCATTGAGAAGGATAAGCATGGATGGGCATGGAGGGGTAGATAGACTTGTTACAAATTTGGTCATAAGATAAAATATTAGTTGAGGTGAAGATGGATGACTCCAAACTAGTCATTTTATCTATGAGAATTTTGATTAGATTGGGATAGGGTTGAGAAGCTACATAATTAAGAAGTACATTTTGTTTGGGTTGGCTTGTATCAATGTATGAATAGGTAGCAAATGGTACCAAAGAAGTCATATACTAATAAGTGGTTCTAAGGGGTTGAGATGTTGGCACATAAGAACTACTTGGTATGAAAGGTTAGGTGGAGGGTGGTATGTACCCTTGTGGGTTAGGGACATATTGGTAAGTTGTCATATGAACTTGTTAAGAAAAAGAAGTGGTTAGTATGGTTGAGGTAGGAAGATGTTGGGAAGATTGAGGTTGGGTAGTTACCCTAGTGATAATTGGGGGAAGGTTTTGAGGTATGGAGAGCACTAGGTTTTGAAGTGGGACTATGGTTAAGGGATTGGTTATAAATGAAGGGAAGATAGAATCTAGAGTGGAGGATAATGCCATAATAGATGGGGCATAGGTGACTAATGGTAAGGTTGAACCCACATGGGTTATGAGAAGAGGTGTTTGGTTGGGAAGGGGAAGGTTAGTTTGAGTTTGGGTGGATGGGATATTGGAAGAGGCCTGAGTCAATGGTCGGGTTGAAGTGGTCCCTATCATAAGGTGGGATGGCATGCCAAGAGAAAGATTAGAAGAATGAACTTAATCAGAGGGGGTACAATGAGGCAAGGTGTTGAGTGTTAGGTTGTGGAGCTAAAAGCTTCAACTATGCAGACAAAAAGGAGGATGCTGAAGTATGACCGACATCGGTCATGATCAGTGCAGAAGGCAACCGGCATTGGCAAGAAGTCGGCCAACGTCGGCAGAACTAGGTAGGTAGGGACCAACGTCAGTCGCCTGTGTGTTCCAAAACTGTTTGTTGCACAAATAGTTAGTTAGTTGAACAGAGTGTTTGCATGTAAAGGCTATTTTGAGTCTTGAGCTGCGTGGATAATTATAGTAAACTAAGAGTCTAAGTTATTGTTTTAAGTCTGGGATCTATTTATAGACCCATTGACATGTATTGTAATTATGAGCTAGAAAGGAAGGCAAGAAAGATCCTTCCATTGTAAGATCATTGAGTTGTAGGTTGTTGCAAGCTCATAGGAGATCTACATGTGTAAGTATGGTTTGTTGAATTGCAGGTTCATGGGAGATCAACTTGAAGTGCTTTAGAGTGCTTGATGTACTGGCAGGGTTATTACTAACTGGTTGGAGAGGTGAACACCAATTCTATGTGTGAGTTGTGTGTTGGGACCATTTTTGGTAGGAGAGTGTTTTGAAGAAGAATTACTGTACACTTGAGGTGTGGGAAGCCTCTATAAGGTGGAAGAGAGTGGCATCTCTTTATTGTATTCTTTTCTGTACAAATGTTAATACAAGATAGTGTATTGTCTCTCATATTTTATGCTATTTGTGAATTTTGGTTACTTGTGCTTCTAGTTATTTCCGCATGTTTAATTGCTTGTATTTGGTAATCATACTATGTTCTTTTTGAGGAGCAAGATCCTAACAAGTGGGATCAGAACAGGTGTGGTTGTTCTCGGATTCCCTGACATTGAGGTGATGTTGTAATGAACTAGATTATTGTAAAAAAAGGTAGTGAAGTCTGGGTCCCCTTTAGATATGATTGGAATTATAGAAGGAGATGGTGGTAGAGGAGAATGGTGAGGTGAAGCATGTAGGGATTTATCAACATTCGAGGTATAATCCATGGTTGAAGAAGAAGGTGGTGGTTGTTTTGATTTTTCACTTGTTGTCTAGTTAAGACCATATGAAAAATCCAAAAATGGATAATGAACCTCTCACCTCAAATAATGAGCAAACAAATAGAAGCCCAAAGAAAACAAATCACACAATAAAAGTGTAGTTAATCTTAGGATTTATTTTAAATCACTTTTGGCTTATGCCTTAAATAATATGAAAGGGAAAGTTGGCTTATGAGTTGAGTACTAGAAGAGCTACTAAGGATGGTTTTGGGTTAAGTTTTAGTGCTCAAAGAATCTGTACTAGATCGGGTACATGGCCTAGTACTGGGGGATTTCTTCCTGCACTTCACAAACCCAAAGCTGAGCTAGGCTACTTAGCCAATATGTGCCATTTGTCTAGATTCTATACTCTACTAGAGAGTGGAGTGGGTCTTCCCCTTGGTGATGAAATCTAAGTGGGATCATTGAGTAGGGTAAGGTGATCCAAAGGGTGATGAAATTATAATGGGCCTTGTCTCAAGTAAATATTGATTTTTGTATTGTGCAAGTGGTTTGGTTATGTAACATGAGTATGCTATAATTAATTGATAATGAGTTTAAATAATCTAGGTGAGTTAATAATTAGGTAGGAAAAATAATGAATGCACTTAATTTTAACCCATAATAAACTTTTAGTGTCTTTTCATGTAAACAAATAACACCTAAGAATGCAACTAAATGTAAGATGAAAAATGCAATCTATTCGTAGGATGAATTTTTTTTTTAGACTTTAGGAAGCAAAAGAGATAAAATTTCTATCTTTTTGAAATAAATAATAGAAATGCAAGAGCATGAATTTTCACTAATGAAATTATATGCCTAAAATAACTATGAACCCATAAGGGGTCCCACTGGGCATGCCAAAATGTTTCTTACTATTTAATTGTTTTTTTAAGAAGGGGAAGAAATAAGAGATAAGGGGTGTGTACTTGTAAATGGTTGCACTCATTGATGACCAGACAAAGTGAGAACTCCTTTTTGGGAGGAAGGACTACCTGTAATAAGACCACACTAAGAAAACTCATTTGTTAGAAAAGTATGAAGGGTGACTGCCTAGCAATGTTAGATCCAAGAAGTGAAAGCTCCCTTGGATGGCTATCAATCCACTACCATAATGATATAAATATTCTAAAAATAAAATTGGAAGATAATAAATTGATACAAATATAAATTCATGTATAAAGAAATAAATGATATACCTATTCCATATAAAATGTAGCAATAGTGGGTCAATACCATGCAAAAATACACTAAGGTTAGGTTTAGAGGGTGTAGGTAGGGTCTCCAAGTGGATCAAGAATAGAAAAAGAGATTTGATTGGGTAAAAAGGGGATAAAATAATAATTTGTTATTTTCCTTGATAGTGGCCATTGGTGGTTAGGGTGACCAATGATGGTTGGGAATGACTGGCGATGGTTAGGTAATCGATGATGGTTGGGGTAATCGATAATAATTGCTACCAACTGGTGATGGTTACCTATAAAATTTGGTTAATTTTAGGATGGAGATGAAAATGGAATGGTTAATCGGTAGGAGTTAGAGTGTGGATTGTTGGGTGAGGGGTAGTGTGCATGTGAATAGAATGAGATAGAAAAACCTGATAAGGAAAGGAAAATAATAAAAACAAAATGATAATACCTATGTGATTCCAAATGAATGATAGTTGAAAACCTGAAGAAAGTTGGGCAGCATAATAGTGCTTGAACCTTCAAAATTTATGTGGATAGAGTCTCAGGATGTTAAGTACTTGCACAAAGAAAATAAGAGAGCCTAGATGCAATTTTTTTGGATCCCCAACTCCTCTAAGATCCCTATATTTATATCACAAGGTTACTAAGTAAGGATAGGGAGGCTTGAGGGAAATTTACTAAGTTGAGAGGAGATAAAGTTACCTATTTTCTTTAGTCTTTAAAATCTATGTTTAAAGCAAGTTTCCATTTTGAAAGACACTAATCTAGAACAAAGCTAAAAATGCTTCAAAATGCTTAATGAAAGTTTAGTTGACCCCAACCATTGAGGGTTAGGGTCAACCATCGATGGTTACCCTAATTAGTGATGGTTGAGGGGCCATGATCAAATGGGTAAAAAGGTCATGATTTAAGTGATGTGTTTAGGGAGGGGGTATTTAACATGATGAAGTTGTAAAAGATTGCTAGTAGACTAGGTAGTCTACAAGATGAAGAATTGGTTAAGGGTCCAAAATTCAATATGACATCAAAAAATATTGTTGTGTAGTTTTAAGGTATCTACACATGTCAAAGATAATTGAGTTAATACTGCACAAGATCAATCATTCATGCATAAACACTAGAAATAATCATAAGACAAGGTAAAACCATCTTGTCTATTATTTCAATGGCTTAAAAAAGGACCAATAAAATGAATTTTAAGGCTTCAATATATATATAAAATAATAGGAGAGAGAATATAGACATTGGAGAAGACCATGACAAGTGTCATCCACTGTAATTAGTTACCATCTAAATAGAGGGTGAGAGAATAGTTTTGTCATCTTCTTTAACAAGTGTTAGTTTAATTTGATGATGTATTCATCAATTTGGTGTAGGATATTATAATTTTCATCTATGATTCATATTATCCTTCATAAAAAGTCCCATTCTTGGATTAGGAGTTACAATTCTATGATTTGACAGATGACACTATTGATCATGCTTCTTGGAGTCTTCTCATGCCATCTTTAGCCACTTCAATATCCATCTCATCTTGGCAAGGATGAGAATATAAAATCAATATTATTCAAATTTAAAGGAACCTTATATAGGTCTAGTAGAAGATCATTCTATCCTTGTATAGCTTGTAGACCACCAACAAGGATTATCATGTAGATGCATTTGGTTTCTTAGGATCTCTTGATGACATATCTACTTACCATTAGATGCCTTGATATATATTTGATGAAATAAATTTTATGGGTTGATTATGTGTCTTTAAACGTTATAATAATGTTTTATATATTATAGGTCTCGTTAAGATCTTCAAGAGCTTAGTCATCCATGAAACCAACTTGAAGAAACCAATATATGCTTGATGTGCCTCTTAAGAAAAATATTTTCAACATAAAGATAATAAGGCTACCTAAAACTCATGAAAAAGGTTTGTTTATGACTCTTTTAGACTCTCAAAATGTATATCCAATGTTCTTATGGTGCATTATTGATATTCAAGCCTCAAATGACCTTAAAATGTCTATAACTAGGTCTCCTTGTGTAAAAATAGTGAGGCAATATTCACCTTGGTCTATCTTAAGGACATTGGAAACATGTATGTCACTTGAGGTATCTTATATATATTTTAGGGAGGCCACCTAAACTCTACCCATGCTCAACAAGTCTTCACAACTGGACAAGATGATTTCACATGATTAAATCCTTGTAAATGACTCTAAATTGCCACTTCCATGCCATTTTATGTACATTTTGCTCTCCACACATTCACATGAATGGATAAAACATGTGTTTTTTATACCTATTAATGTTATAAAGTTATTTAAATATAAAAAAAGAGCATTAGGATCACTTAAGTTCATTATCTTTCCCATTGAGCTCTTAGAAGGGTTTAGACCTATTTTCATTCTTAACAATGATTAATAAATATGAGGCCTTATTAGTATTAAAAACTACCATAAATTATAATTATAGGTACCATAAAAAAAACCTCCAATAATAATTTTCATCTATTCAAAATGTCCTTGAAATTCTAAGCATAAAATGATACCTTCTTGAGCTCCTCACAAGGCAAATAGTATTTTGAGGTGGTTTCTTTTCTTAATGATTGTTCATACTATATAGGATCTTGATATATGAAATAATGTCATGAGTTTTAATTGATTAAGTCTCCTTAACACCTATAACATATACTTATTCCCATTCATTTGCTCAAGTGAGCTCACATGTGGAAAAGAGAGCCTCTTGACTATCTAGGTCTATATGTTGAACTTGAGAGGATTATTTTACTCTAAAACTTCCCAAACTACTTGAGTAAGGATTGGAATGGTTTATAAAGTTTTAAAAAATATTTATTAATATACCCAAGTGTATTTCAATCGGTATTATCCTCCTAAAATTCTCTACAACTTGATTTGCCTATCATGAGGGTTTATAGGCAGCCTTATCATTTTGACCCTAAAAGCCTATTTTTGAAGTTACCCTAACAATTCACACATTTTAATCACTATGTAATTCTATTTTAAGACATCACACCCCATTAATAAACGTCATGTCTCTAATTAAAACACAAAAATGCATGTTCCCATACTTATTAGTATGCAAACCTGTAGGTCTTCATTAGGCCTAATACCTTGCTCAACCCATGTCTAAAAATAGCTCTTTCTGAGTGATATATATGTTTATATATAAATTATAAACACCTAAATCACTCATTTAATCCATTTTACTTACTAAACCACTCTCAATCCTTTTTCTCAAGTCAAAAGACACCCTTATTCTCCAATTGTCCACATAGACCTATATGTCTTCATGTAGGCTTGTTGAGTCTCTTTATTACATATTATTTTATTTATAGCCTATGAAGAGATTATTGTAGCTTTTATCACCCTATGTACATGTATTATGACCCATCCATAGGTTACAAACATCTTAACTCAGCCTGGAATACTTATTGAGATCATTTCATAGGTTTGTATAGTTAAATTGTCAAGGAGCTCAAGAGAGTTTTAGGTGGTCATTTTTTATGAATAGGTGAACTCCATATGCATATTATTATAAATTAAACAAATAAAAAAATTTAATTACTCTCTTCCAAGACTCTCTTCACTCTATAGGAGTCTTTATATCTCAACTTACCTCACCATTTGCATGTTTTCCTCAGTTCCTAAAGGTAGGCTTGTAAGTGTTCATTATGCACATAGTCCATATTATGTTTAATAATTTCATGAATTCACATTAAAAAATTTACTTAAGAGGTTTCCCATGATTTAATAAGTTTATAAAACTCATTTATACCTAATTTTTTTGGCATTTTGTGCTTACCCTGTAGTATATGTATAGATGACTATTTTAGGCTCATATTACCTCCTTATTTCACCACATGACTAATATTACTTATTTGGATGATATATTATATACATATCAAGGTGAATTATCAACATTAATTACTCCCAAATGTCTTGGAAACTTTCTTATTGATCATAGGCATGTATTCTCTCTTTCATACCTACAAACTTGTTGAGGAACACTAAGGCCAAAGTTCTTCATAATATATTATGTTCCATTTATACTTGATATCTATCACTTTAATATATTTATAATATATATTATAGGTTGATGGAGGCTTTCCAAAGACCATTTATGGTGAGAAATGTTAAATCCACCAAAACCCTACTTGCCACCTTCAAGAATAATAAAACATAGCCTTTTGTCATATTAGCTAGTCAAATATGCCAAATTATGGTGGAAGATGATGTGAGGGAACTATAAAAACCCTTTAAGATCTCAAAAAACCATCCATTTTCATCCATTATCCTAAAAAATTACTTAGATAAGAAAAACCTTGCATGTGGAGTTTTAGGAGGGTTTTGGGCTACTTATTTTGTTAATGATTATTCATAAAGCATAGCCCTTCAAACTAAGAAATAATGATTATAATTTTAATGAAATAAGGTCCCATATCAAAACCCAAGATCACTAGATAAAACTCTCTTTCCTCTTCATAAATAGAGCACTTGAAAATGGCCTTCACTAGCTTGCAATGAGCTTGATGGAGGAGATTTGCCATTTTTTATCTTATTTGGACATGCCAATGCTTGAAAAAGCATGACTTGACCCTAAACAAATCATATAGACTTAAAACCATCCATTTATTAATTTAACTAACCATCTCCAAATTGAAAAGTTACTTTATAAGCTCTTGGCAAGTGTATTACTATGTTATATTCCACTTTCTTGACCTTTAGAGGGTCCCATGACTTATTGTTTGTTGAAACTAAATTCGATGAACATGTGTAAGGAAGAAAACACCTTGGCATAACTTGGAAACACATTAGAGACCTTAAAATGCACTTGATCCTTCTAATTTGCAAAGGCAAAAATTAACTTAATTTATCCAAAACTACCATAACCTTTGCTAAACATGAAATAACAATGTTCCCATCTTACCATATCTTATCTCTAGAAGATCTCATCGACCATAATACATTATGTCATATTGGAAGGTCAATACACAAATACTTCACCATGGACTAATATAACTTAACCTTTTCAAAAAAACCTTAAACTTTGCTAAGATGCCTTAATATCCCCAAAATCCAAATAAGACCTTCATGAAGGGGATTAATGACAAGACTCCCTCTCCTAGACCTTAAAAGAGACCTTAAGATGACCAAGAACTTGAAAATACACCTTCTTGTAATAGGGCATGACCTATATGCTAAGATAAAACCTATCAAAAGGTCATTAATAAAGATAAAGGAGGATTTACAACTAAGTTTTGAATTGCACTTACTCATGGTGGCCAATTTTTGTTAACAATAACTATAGCATTAGAGGTTGAATAGGGACCAATGGTTACACATTTAGAGGGATATTTGGTTGTAGGCTTCTTATATCGCTAGTCATATAACATGGTACATGAACCTAATCCAATTATAATTAAGAAACCAATGGAACAAAAATAACTGATAAGTATACTCAACAAGGGCAAAGATCCACTTCATAGAGTACCTCCTACAATGAGTAGAGCATAGGACACACAAAGATGGTTTATATAATTTTTATCTTGCTTACATTATTATATAAGGATATTATAATTCTTCCTCATAATAATCATCATATAGCACATCATTTTTATAAGGTACAAAATAAGCCATATTTCAATTTTCATAAGATAAAGAGACATTCAGACACTCATTATTATACACTCCAATACCACATTGATTCATATGTCAATTAAGGAATTATAGGATTCACATAAGGGTCACTAAGATCTTAGTCTCCATAGTATCCTAGATAACACTCCTCTAAGATAGAGTTAGCCTAGAACATATCATTTAAGGAGCCATTGGTTACTCATCATATGAGCCATGGGGTTTATAGGACACCTAGTTATGAGTGTTCTTGTGCACCATAGATTCAACAAATGTGGTAGTCAGTTCGTAGAGATCATAACACAACATCAATTCACACACCAATTAAGATATTTTTAAATAATCATAGAGATTAGATCATAGCATTAGTTTCCACATCAATTAACATATTTTGGAAATAACTACAGAGATCAGAGCATAGGCTCAATTCACACCCCAATCAAGATATTTGGGAGCAATTATGAAGATCAGAATACAACCTCATTTCAACCATTAATCAAGATTTTTATAAGAGATCAAAATTATTAGAGAATATTATAATAAATAATCAATATATTTGTAAGAGATCATAGAGCTTAGAGAAAATTTTCATCATGATATCCAATCAAACTCTTTTCTACAAAGTCTACACACCTATCCACTAGTAATGTATCACACATAGTTTTAGTTCTAGTGTCTACTTCTACACCAATACAACATGAGTATTATGGTCATTAGTTCACTATGCCATCTAGATTCAAATAGTGCATACCATAGTCACATGATCTACACATAGATATCTTATGAAACACCTATAAAACTTATACCAATAAATATCATTCCTAGTCCACTACACATGTATACTTAAAAATTTCTAAATAGATAAAAATAATTACCTTTACCTAAACAAATACCATATACCAATTTCACCATTTCACACAATCAAGACAATTAAACACATGTAAACATGCATAATATAACCAGATCTAGACACCAATATACATAGTGATAATATAACAACAAACATCCATATATATACATACATATTATATATATATATATATATATATATATATATATATATATATATATATATATATATATATATATAATATGTCTAGATCTGGTTATATTATGCATGTTTACATGTGTTTAATTGTCTTGATTGTGTGAAATGGTGAAATTGGTATATGGTATTTGTTTAGGTAAAGGTAATTATTTTTTATCTATTTAGAAAATTTTAAGTATATATGTGCAGTGGACTAAGAATGATAATATAACAACAAACATCCATATATATATATATATATATATATATATATATATATATATATAAAATTAGAACATAGTTTCAATACAAATATAGTACATCACTCAATAATATAGACATGGATACTAGGACCATCCCCTCACTCTCACTCTTAGACATATCTATGTTATAATTGGAGGCTCCACTCTCCCTCTATGACCTCGATCGATGATTATGTCTACTCTCTCTCTCATAATACGTACCCAGCTCAGACATACACTCAATATGCTCTCACTATATACATTTTTAATCACCACTATCCAACTATTGGCCCCACCCATAGCATTAGGTGTGGGTATGGTCCATTTGTGTAATTCTATACATGCCTTATTTTTATCTACATCCACTCATCTATATGCCATAATAGCTATCGATGATCGATCAAAAAAAGGGCATTAACATAGATAGCATCAATGGTGCTCTCCACTAATCCATCCTCCATGGAATCATCAAAAATATGACATGTCAATATGTAGAGTGCAGACTCGATGGTAGTCTCCAAATATTCATCATCACTTGAACCTACACATACCCACACAAAGCATCAAAATCATAACCATTTAAATGAGTAACCAAATACATAAAATGTATAAACATATAATAATAACTTACCATTGATATCCCTAAGGGGATCCACATCTAGTACATCCTCAACAATAATCTTACCTCTCAAAAATAAAGGTTCCCGTCTATGATCTCTCCATTGGGATGTATAGGCATCAATGACTCATATGTCATCCACATATGGTATGTCAATCATAAGATCCCACCCTATCAATGAAATTAGGGCTAACTCCATAGCCAATGGCCTAGGCCTACTACCTGGCCTCACTAGAGCTCAAGAATTCCTCAACCACACCACTATCACTAGCAACACATCCTAAATAGCATCTAACTATCATGTCACCTATTCATATTTGAACCTCTCATATACATTGACCCAATGGCTATATAAAATACATCTTACTCGAATATGTCTCTATTGATCACCATCATTAGGACATTCCTCATAGCCCTGTAGGGCCTCCAGATAATGTCTTTAGTTGTTAAACTATCTAACACATGCCAAAATTACATTGTGATCCTCTTGGGCATGTGGGTTATCCCATTCCACCTCTTTATAAATGATTTTAGGTGGGTCCAATCACCTTGTAAAGGCAATGTCGACTTACTCATTGATATATGATTATATGCCCAATAATGTAACAATGTAGAATATCCAATACCTCTACCACATATCTCCTATATAAAATGTTATAAATATTGGTATAGGTGGGCTATCATAGTACAAACCCATAAGTATATGATAATGTAATCCTCTATGTCTTGCACTATATCATGCATATTATAAGAGATTGATACCCCACTCCTATCTATATCCATAAACAAAGCCAAAAAAATAGCTAAGAACTTATGCAACTACAAAACATCAATAATGATAATCAATGACAATAATATATTGTTATGGATCCCTACATGATGAGTCCCTATAACCATATTATAAAAATACTATGTAACCCAATCACCCATATCTTCCTTTAATATGACTCTACCTAGAGATAGGTAACTGAAGGATCCCATACACATCCTCCAAGGTAACAGTCATCTCCCCAATAGGTAACTAGAAAGTGTAGGTATCTACATCCCATATCTCATAAAGTGTAATCATCATATGTTTATCCTAGGGCATTAGATCTAGGGATGTCACATGACTCAACCTTTCTCTCTCTAGCACAACCATCTCAATGTCTATTACGGGTAGTCCTTGTAAGGTCTCCATTCAAATAGTCTAAAACTCTCTCATACATGCATCAACCTACATAAATATAACTAAATCTGGTATCAATAACAAAAAAATATGAAACCAATAGATAACAATAAGAATGAAAAACTAGTCAGTAATCACTAGCATCATAAACTAAGCCTACTAGACACTAATAATGCATACAATATTGTAGCGCTACATAATAGCACCATAACCAATACAATAGTGTGAGGTCCTAGATAGTAGCACCAATATCAAGACATAAATGCCACTTTTTAATATAGGCCATAAATTATCATATTTGTAATAAAAATAGTAAAAAATGCATTAAAAATTATAACAATAGGAAAAAGTATTGGCTCCTTACTAGGATAACTACCTCCCCAACCTAGATAAGTGCCTCCATGTCCTCATATCAGGTCAAAGTTACTCCTCATCTCCTTGACATATTCTCTAGCTTAGACAAATAATTAATCTCAACTAAAATGTTTCAAATGAATTACCAAACTAATCAAATAACTTATTTCAGTCACATTTATCAAATTCCACCATATTAAGGTTGACCTTGCATACCAATTACACAAAATGATATGAACTTATTTCTAGTGCAATATATAGAGAACTATAACTTTGATTTATGAATTGTTTCTTGAATGTGGGACTTGACATCAATGTGCCTTGTCCTTTACTGATTAAACCAATACCATAATCATGTTTAACTTTTAAAAATTATGAAAAATGTATTACCATAATAAAATTAATATAGACAAAAATGTTTATCCTAGTACTGATTTTAACAATCAACTTCATCATAATAAACTAACTATTTAAACTTAAATAGCATCACACTCACTAATTAACACCAATATATCTGATCATTACCATTTTTAGTTAGAAACCCTCACCTCAATCACATATCTCTCATCAAAAGGTGGTAAATACACAAAAAAATGCTTTAGATATAGAGATTCAGATGCACAAGTTCACACATATATAGTTTGAATCATAAACATATATATATATATATATATATATATATATATATATATATATATATATATATGTTTAATCAAATATAACTATTCAAACACACAGGTATACTTGAATACAAATATCCAGGCACATAGGTCTACCTAGATACAACTATTCAAATACACAATTCTACTAAGATATAGATACTCAAACACATATGTCTCCCAAATATAGCTATCCAAACACATAGTTTTAATAAAAATCTTCAGATATATAGGTTTATTCAAATAAAAAAATTCAAAAATGGGTCTACTTAGATATACAAGTTCATATAGATATATAGTTTGATGCAAATATATAGTTTGACTAAGATATATATTTTTGAATCGGATATATAGATTCAATTAGATATATAGATGTTCAGATACACAACTACTTACTTAGATATCAAGATTAGGGGAATGATACATAGCACACATCCTTGATCTCTATTTTCATATTTCTATGTTATACTTAGTATCATTACCAAGATGCCAAAAAGTTTTCACTAGTTTGGGTAACAAGACCCTCTACAGTAGTTGATCCATAGCCTTTCACCAGACCTAGCTTACATACTTAGATTTAATTCAGACATTAGAGTGGGGGTAAGAAATCCTTGTTTCTCCATGCATTGAATTCACATACTTAGATTCAATTCAGATATCAGAGTGGGGGTAATCATGTCTTGTTTCTCCACTATTCAATTTACATACTGAGATTAAGTCCACATATTAGGGTAGGTTAAAACATGGTTTTTGTTCCTCATAATTTAGTGCACTATTTAAATTTAATACAAAGGACATCCATATTATTGAGTTCTTCTTCACATATTTCACTCCAGCTCCTATCTACTTCTTTCACCAAAAAGTGAGCTAGGTCTAGAACACATCCACATAGGTAAGTATAGGTACATGTACCTCTTTTTTTTACTCTAGTACTTTCATTTCATTGCATTACTAGAATAAAAGAGGGGAAAATGTATACACCCTAATTTGGTCAAGCAACCACAAGTACTATCTCTTTTGTTACCCTTCAACATAAAGGTCTTAGTGATGAATACAATCCTTGTTCATGTGGTCATTTTGGATCTTTTGATCTTTCTTATGTCTTATCTTCCATTTTTGTTACACCTATAGTGGTCCTAAGTCATCTCTTCTTAGTCATAGTGGCCCTTTGCCTATCTTGCTTGGTTTTAGCTCTATTTTTAGGCCTCAAGACATTAACACCATTTTTAAGATATTAGTGTCATGTGGCACTAATGTAAAATTATGGATCTAGTGTCTAACAGTCATTTTCTCTCGTATTTGGGTCCTAACCCTACCTTGATCCTTCTCTTATGTTTTTTATCCCTCTTTTATAACTTGTCAGCTAGTGAATAAGGTCTTATATTCAAATCAAATCTTCTTCTATACAAAGAGCCTCATAAGGCATTTTAAATCTAACACTTACTATTTTTTCACATAATTACATAAAATCAATCAATAGTACAACTCAATACTCTGCATACTACTAAGCTATCACACCTAGACATTGCATGCTTGATCAAAGGAGGGCCTAAGCAAAAGTCATTCTAGCATAATGTGTAAGTTGATTATGTACATTTCCTAAGAGATAACTACATATTATATGAAACCCATAGCATTAGGATTAATGTAGTCAGTAACCAAGACAACAAGTGTTTTACTCCACTTGATCATAATATCCCATAACCTAATTTTTTATTCCTTTTACATTTAATCTAGTTGTTGTTTCATGTGTGTAAGTACTTATTAGGGTTTTGGAAGATATTTAGCTAAAACAATGATACATTCAAACTCTCAAAAGACATAGAACCACCTATAAGATCCTCAAAACCTCTTGTAACGTCCCTAAAATTTCTAGATAGCTCCTCCAAGAGGGACACTAGCACCATAATTGGACACTAGTTCCATATGGTGTGACTATCCACATAAGGATGCTACTATTTGAGACCATATTTTAGCTACAATCATAAAATAAAAGGTTTTTACCTATTTATATAGATTGTTTTAGCCTCTTGATAGGGACACATATTTTATTCTAGATAAGTGCTCTTTCTCTCCATTCTTCCTATTTTGGGAAAGGTTTATCAAATCAATTGTTTTTAGTTTGCATTCCAAATTAATGTTATACTTATTCCTTTAACAACATATGATTTACACCATATAAATATTAAATGATTAAAACAAAACTATTAACCAAGTATATGCACCCATCATATATATATATAATCAGTTAGACAACCACAAAGGAGAATCAACCCAACATTAAGATACATGGTTAAAATAAAGATAGAAAAATTATTACATGTGGGATTCATTTACTGATTATTAAATAGTCATTGGGTCTCACCACTTATAATAATACCAAATAAAAATGGAAATTGGAGAATATGGATAGACTATAGAGGGATTAATAAGGATGCCATGAAAGATTATTTCCCTTTGCCTTTCATAGACCAAGTTTTAGATAACTTATATGGAAATAGGTACTTCTCTTTCTTAGATGGGTTCAATGGTTATAATTAGATAAGAGTATCTCTAGAAGATAAAGGTAAAATAACTTTTACATGTCTTTACAGAAAATTTACATATAGAGTGTTATTCTTTGGTCTATGTAATACACCGGTTACATTTCAAAAGGTAGTTTTATCTATTATTGTTGATTTAACCAATGACTATGTAGAATTTTTTATGGATGATTTTACAGTACATGGTGATTAATTTGATGAATCCTTATATAATTTAGATAGATTAATAACTAGGTGTGAGTAACATAAATTATCCTTGACCCATGAGAAATGCCTAATGATGGTTGATCAAGGAATTATCCTACAACATCACATCTCAACCTAAGGATTACAAGTTGATCCCAAAAATATTAAAGTCATATTTTACCTAAATACATCTAAAAATCAAAATGATATCAAAACTTATCTAAGACATGTAGGGTACTATAGACATTTTGTAGAGAACTTTAGTAAAAATTTTGCACTTATGTTTTCTTTGCTTACTAAGGACAATGAATTGTTATGGACTAACAAGTGTCCATAGGATTTGAGTCAATAAAAGAGAAAATAATATTTTCTCTAATTTTTAAATGTCCTAATTGGGATCATCCTTTCAACATAATGTACAAATGCCTGTAAAAATGATATGGGGGTAGTATTTGAATAAAAGGATAAGGAAGGAAAGATGTATGCCATTTACTATATTAATAAAAATCTAACTCCCACTGAAAGAAACTATACCACTACTAAAAAATAATTCTTAGTTGTAATATATATCATGAAAAAGTCCCATCACTACATAATTGGATATGAAATCATTGTTTACACAAACCATTCAGCCATAAGATAATTATTGAATAAATCAATGGTATGAGGTAGGATCATCAGATGGCTTCTCCTCTTATAGGAATTTAACATTACAATTATTGATAAACTAGGAAAATATAATGTATTTGTTGATTTACTATCAAGATTAAATGTTCCAAGTGAAGATGAATCAATTAAAGATAGCTTTCTATATGAGCAATTATTCACATTTTAGCACACTCACCATGGTTTGTTATTATGGAGAACTATCTAGCCACATGAAAATTTCTTATGATTTTAATAAAAAATAAATATATATATTTTTTTTAGGAATAATGATCACTTTAAATGGCTTAATGGTGTTTTTTAAAATGTGGATTTGAATTAGTACTTCATAGGTGTGTAAGAGATGATGAGATCTATGAAATTATAATAAATTGTCATGATAAACCAAGAGGAGGCTATTATTCAACTAAAAATACTATTCGTAAGATCCTTAGGGATGGATAATATTGGCCTTCACTTCATAAAAATGTGAAAATATATGTATGGTAGTGTGATCCTTTCCAAAGGATGGGAAAACCTACTAAGTCTAATGAAATGCCTCTCCATCCTCAAGTGGTTCTAAAACCTTTATAGAAATGGGGGTTGGATTTTTTTGGTCCTATTGATCCACCATCCCATGGAAAGGATTACTTTATTTTATGCACACACTATGTGATTAAATTATCATAATTCAAAGATCTACCCTTTACATGAGAAGAATTAATTATTGAATTTTTATACTACAAGATCATGCAACAGTTTAGAGCACCAAGATCTGTAGTATCTTATTAAGGGACTCAATTCATATCTAATATGATTAAATCCTTTGAATAACACTGTCATATCACCCACATGAAATAATCACTATACCATCCTTAATCTAATGGTCACTTTGAGGTCACTAATAGGGAGTTAGATAATATCTTGACCAAGATAGTAAGCATTAGCAAAAATATTGGGCAAGTAATTTACTTGGAGTAGTATGGGCTTACAATACCACATGGAAAACCACCATAGTTTTCTCACCATATGAACTTGTTTTTGGTAAGAAGCCTTTGCTTCCAATAGAGTTTGAATGAAAAACTTTAAGAACATAAGTACAAGTGGAAATATATTTGAGTGAAACACAAAAATATAGAATTATTTAGTTCAAAGAACTTGATAAAATGAGGTTGGAAGCTTTTCAATAAACTAAACTTTTGCAACATCATAGGAAACAATGGAATGACACTCACATCAAAGAAAGTAAATTTAAATAATCAGATTGGGCTTTACTATTCGATTCAATGTTCCAACATTTCAAAGGAAAACTTTGTACTAGATGGTTGGGACCATATCAAATGAAAAAGATCATTGACAATAGATCAATTCAACTTCTGCCAATTGATGGGAATAAAAAACACTCTTATTCAATGTAAATAGACTAATAATTTATCATAAACCTTCAAGAAAAGAATAATTCTTTAGGCAAATTTAGTCTCAAGATGAATTTGGCTACATGGGAGAATTTTATTCTTACATTATAGTCAAAGGATGAGATTTGAATCTTAATAAAAGAAGGGGATTGAAAATCTTTTCGTTAGTTATTTTGTATATATTCTTGTTTTGGCACGTGTCCCACAAACCTGCTATTTATTAAAAAATATAACTTAATCAGTTATTTAAAATCTAGTAATTGGTAAAATACAAGCATCAAAATTTTTATAATAATATAAAAATAAAAACTTTAATTAATGACATATCCAATTCTTTTTCTCTATTTTTTACTTAGACTAGGCAACAATCCCACCAACAACTTTTATACTTAGAAGTGATCCCATGGGAGTATGGCTAAAAAAAAAGCTCCTTATTTTTAGAAAAATATTTTAAAATTTCCTTTTGATATGCCTTTCATTTTTTATTATGTCAATCGCTCATTAACCCCTCCATATAATCACTGCTTTAGCTACATGCACGTACTAAAGTTGTTTCACAACTCTTATTTGTAATGCATTCACAACCTCATGCTTATAGTTATTGCATATACTCTTTTAACTAATTGATGTGGTATTTTTAATAGGATAGGTAGCAACCTAAGTGGATAGAGATAACATCACAACTAAGTTGAAGTATTTTTTATTTTGTTTTCTATATATAATGTTATTTATAAGTTATTCAAATTTCATATTTAGCCATTATTTTAAAGGAGATTTTTATTGCAAAATAGGAATGTACCATAAAATGAGGATCATTATTTGGTTAGTTAAAAAAGTATACATGCTTTTTCCAAGCAAAAATACAAACTACTATTAGAAATTATCTTTCCAAAAAAGATGACATAATAAAAACAATCATGAGGGAAATCATTTTCCACATACGCCATGATAAGAAATGATAAATTGGATACTTGAAGAGGTTAATGTCCCAAAATCAGATGAGGAAAATGAAAAATAGGGATTTGATGTACTTTTCAATATCCCCACATAAAATAATAAATGCCTTTTCCTCCTCACAATGGTCATATCTATTATTACTTAAAGCTTTAAAAAATGCCTAAAACTAGGGGAAATTAATTATAGAATTGTCTTAAACATTCCACACTTTTTTAAAATCCTTTCTCATAAAAAGAGACCTCATATTCAACCTAAAATTTTATTCCACCTTTGCAAAGATATCTTCACAATCATGTTCAAATGCCACAAACATCTAGAAACTAGGAGCCAAGGAATATGGGATATAAGAAGAAATCTGAACAATAGTCTACACATTTACTACTTGAGGATGAAGTAGTGGCTTCCATCTTTGAAGAAGCAATATGGTTGGAGTTTTTGAATAAATTACAATGGCATGATGAGAAACTTGTCAAAGAATTTATCATCAAAATCATAAATGATCACACCAAGTTGAGTGGTGTCAAGATTACAATGAACAACTAGGTTATTAGTGACTTTTTAAGAATTCCAAGTGAAGGAATTAGGATTATAGGTAGTTTGACCTTGAAGGACTTGATTAAAATATTTCATGAAGATGGGGAACCGATTCATGAGATAACTATCAACTTTAAAATATTTTCCAATGGAATCAAGAGATAAAATCTGCCAAAACCTTGGAGTATAGTTGCATTTTGTGTGATAAAGTATTTTACTTGTGATGGGAAGTATAGTTCTATCAGCTATGATACAATGAGAATACTTAATCACCTTAGATAAGGACTTCATAAACTAGAATGAAAAGTGAATTTGCCTAAATTTTAGATGAATCTATTTAGGTCATGGTAAAGAAATATGTGTAGGGAATCACTTCCATTAGGCATCCTGGGATTATTTATATCATTTTACAACATAATTTCATGAAGACATAAGATGGAGTGGGAATCATTCCTACAAAATAAGCTAAAAATAAATCCAGGACAAAAACAAGACCTCTCTATTGTTATCTTACACTAAGATCTAGTTTAAAATTAAAAAATTCTAGTGAAGATCAAACTCCAAAGGTAAGGAAGGAAAAGAAGTTGAAAATAGGGGTACCTAAACCTAACTCTGAGGAAACCCCAAAACTAACCACTGCCAAATTTTCTATCTTGGAAATTTTTTATGAAGAGATACTAGCCCCAAGAGTATCACCACCTAGGGTCCTGAGGAGAAGTTCAAGAAGAAAGGCTCTAAGAGAGGAGTCTAGGATAGTGATTCCATCAAAGAGAAGAAGAAGACTTATATTATAGGAGGATAATAAAGAGAGTTATGTTTCATATATCCTTAGTAACTTAAATTAAGTGCATCTTGTTGAAACTCTAGGGATTGAAAAAATATCTGTAGAAGAATATATAAGATAAAAACCCTCATTCAACATTAAAGAATTGCAAACCAAGGAAAAAACATTTGAGGAAGTTGTAGAAGAACTCCCTCCATCTTCTTCATCTCAACCAAAGGATAAAGGAAAATCCTAAATATTAGAGATAAAGGAAACTCACTCTTCTAGCCATGATGAAGATAAACAAGTACATCAAGCTCTAATCCTATCCAAGGTTGAAGATAATATAAGGAAATAAGAGGAAGAGATTGACTTCATCATAATTGAGCTACAAGGTAAGGAAGAAATTATATAATATTTACAAAAATAATTAGAAGAAACTAAGATTCAGTCTTTGAATAAAGATAATGAGATTCTGTCCTTAAAATAAAAAGTGGTTGGGCCAAAAACATAAGAAGACCAAGGGGTTCAGACACAGTTATCTTATCATGATATCATGACACTTGGAGTGAAACTTGTCAAGAATTATGAAGGATCAAGATAGATAATATGTATTTGAAGATAAATCTTGAAGAAGAAATAAAACATAAATAAAAATTAGAGTCCACCCTCCAAGTATCTTGTCAGCTAGGGGAGAAACGTTTGCCTTACATAAGACCTACCTAAGCCTATAGTATTTTTCACCATGAGTAATTCCTTAGATGGAAAATGTTAAGGATTTATTTTGGACTACCTCATGAATTGGAGGATAAAAATCAATTCATAGAATCTTATCAAACTAGTACCCTAGATCATTAAATTCTATTATGCAAATTCTATTTATGTAACTTTATCTTGGGTCATACATATTCTTTACTAATCAATATATTTATAAGATAATCCCATATTAGATATTACATTTATACCGTATAAAACAAAATTACATGGAGCACAAGAAATAATGAATATCTTGAGCAAGCAAACAATGTTGGCCTTTACATCAAAGCTAAATTTATTGATGAAAAGGAACAAATTGTGTAGTTCAAAAGCCATATATACCAATCAACATTTGAGGAACACTATTCAAGGGTTCTATAGAATAGTTTCATAGATTTTGAATAATATGTGTAACACCATTTCAATGAAGCATTGACTACCTATGATAAAATATGGGATACCTTAAATAGCACATTGAAAAGAAGAGAGGTGATTTTTCTCACCAACCTTAAATGGATTTTCAGAAGAGATAGGTTTATTTTTGAGATAATTCAATAATTCATTCATATGTATAGACATGAGTGGATAGGTATGCGATTTATATATTCACTCATACTTAGCCCTATGTCTTCATGAAATAATGTGGCACATGAGTCCATTAGGTAATTTTAAAAATGGAGAACACTAGTTCATAGACATAAAGGGTTCATCAATACACTAAAGAAAAATTGGGACATGTAATATGATGTCTATGATCTCAACCCAAATTTGAAAAAGTGAGTGCTCAATAATGAGCAGAGAAGATAGTAGCTTGTAAGAGGACTTGCAAGAAGTAAAGTGTGGGGTAATGATGAACCCATAGAATGATTAATTATATCCAAGTAATGACCTTATTTACCCCCTAATAATCTCCCTATTAATGGATTTAAATGTGCATTTAATAAATTTTTTTTGATCTAAAATAGAAAATGAATACGTTTACCTTGGTTAGTATGTGTGAGTTAATGTTTCTTGTTTTTACCACTATGTCCTAACCCTTTGTATGTAAAAACTAGCATTTTTTTGTGTATAGGTTACATAAATTCACTATGATTAAATGCTATGATTTTGGAGAAAAACCAAAGAATAAAAAAATAGAGAAGAATACTATGGATCAACTCAGACCAACTCCAAAATCTATCAGTCTGGCTTCAAAGTCTACCATTCTATCTCCAGAGTCTACCAGTTTAGCTCTAGAGTATGTCAATCTAGCTCTAGAGTCACTCAGGCTAGGAACAAAGCTCATTGAAGGATGTTTTGTAATTTTTACACTAATTAATACATTACGCTTTTTTAATAAAGAACATTCCAAACCACTTTGAGCCAAATCCATATTTATGAAGAAACTTACTAAATATAATATTCTTACTTATAAACATAGTATTTATAGTAACATTTTGTAAAGACATCACTATGAATATTGTGAAAATTGGTTACCTGGATACAATTAAAGATATTATAACTATTAGTAATTAAGATCTCTACATACACACCTACACATCTCTTCCACCGTTTCACCTTGAAACATGGAAGTATGTTGTAACTTGTTTTTTATTTTGTGATAAATTAGATGTAGTTACAGATGTTATATATGTATTTAAAAATATAACCAATATCTTTTGGTTGATTTTTAGTTAGTCAGTTAGTAAAAATTCAGAGACATTAAGGTTAAGTAGAGCTATTGAAGTATTTTCTAGATTGTAATTATTTTCTCAAACTAATGAATATTTAATGTTCCTAAAAAACTAAGTGTGATCTACATCTTGTTCCAAGGGAGAGCAAGGGCCTATTCAACCAAGGAACTAGAATTATTTTGTGTTATTTTATGTTTTATATTATTGTTATTTAATATTCTATACATCTTTAAGATAAATTTGTGATTTAATCTAGCCTAAAATTCTGTGTGATTATATTTTAATATACTTTTTGTATTTTTAATTCCAACATTTCCTTTCTAAGTATTTTATTCCAAGAAACATTTTAATTCAACAAATAGATTAATGTGTGTTTTCCTTTATAAACAAGTGTGTTTATTGTCAAACAAGTGTGTTTACTTTTATTTTCATCATTTCAATTTTTCATAGAGTATTTCCCTTTCAATTAATTAGATAGATTTTAATTTAACTCAACTAGAATATACCTTTAGGGATAAATGATCTACAACTCCCCCCAAATAAACAATTGTTAGTTATTATTTTTGACACCTTACTACTGACTATTGTTGGACACCATCCCTAGTTTGATATTACATCAACCAAGTTGAGTTGATATAAATGAATAGATTAATTAAAATCATCAAATTGATTTAAGAACAACTTGATAAAATCCTATAAATAGAGTGTGGGACCTAGTTTAAAGATTTGATGCTTTCAACATCCAAGTGGTACCAAGAGAAAAATAAAGATGTTGATAGGCTTGCAATAGTTGGTTCTCAATATAATATTCCTCAAGACATAATGAAATACTTTGGTTGACATGTTAATCTTATGGTTAGACTAGTTTTTCTAGATAATGCAACTTAGGTTATAAAGTGTTTGATAGTGACAAGCAAATTGTCAAATTTTTACAAGAAGAGACAATTTTTTTTTGATAGAAATCAATCAAAGTTGAAAGAGTAGAATGGAGACTAAATTATCTAGATTCAGACCAAATTTTTTTCAAAAGGATAGGTCACATTGGAGATCATATTTAACTCTGATGATCATCTCAATAATGAAAGGATGAATGAATGTGAATACCAAAGAGGAAAACTATGAACACATAGCCATCTCAAATAACAAACTCTTGAATATTGGAAAGGTATTTACTAAGTTAGAAAAATAAGCTTTCATTGACCTTTTTGCTAAGTATGATCATGTATTTTCATGGATTAATGAGGATCTTAGAGGTTTTGACCTAATCTTATCCCAACATATAATTGATTTGAATCCTAATTCAAATCCCATTAGGCAAAAACAAAGGCCAATAAATCATAATATTAAACCCTTAATGAAGAAAGAGCTAACCAAGCTCATAGAGGCAAACATTGTTTTCCCAATTAAACATTCTTTTTGGGTTGCTAATTTAGTTCCATTTCGGATGAATAATGGGTAAGTTAGACTATGTAGATTTTAGAGACCTTAGTAGAGAATATCTCAAAGACCATTGTCCTCTCCTATCTATGGAAAAAATCCTTCAAACAATGGATACAACTGAAAAGTTTTCTTTCTTAGATGTATATTTAGGGTAAAATCAAATCCCCATTCAATAATCAGACCAATTTAAAATAGACTTTACAACCAAATGGGGAACATATGATTATAAGAAGAGGTTGACAAATATTAGTGAAAATTTACAAAAGGAAATGGATAAGTCCTTTAAGGGTCTCATCAATGACATTATCTTGGTCTATTTGGATGATAACCATTTTTTCAAAACATGCAAGTGAACATTTGAATCATCTAAGCAAAGTATTTAGCGAATGTATGGAATTTGAAGTGTCTCTTGATATTAAAAAGTGTGTGTTTATTATTTATGGAGGCAAATTATTAGGACACACAATATTAGAGAATGGTCTTGACATTTGGATAGAGTGAATGCCATTTTATCTCAAAGAATTGTTATCACCTAAAATTTCACTCTTGGAAGATTATTCAAGCCTTCAAATTTTGGGGTAACATGGAGATAATCCTAGGATATGGGTGCCCTAATAAGTGGATTAAATATCTAGGTTATAGGGCTATCTCTTCTTAATGTATCACTTTGGCTCATTCACTATTGAATATATCATGTCCCTAGATACATAACATTCACTAATCTATCAACTTGTTAAGAAAATAGAGAGAAACCTATTCTAATAGAGATGATGCACCAAAAAAATTGACCACTACCAACTAGATGAATGTACACATAAATCATGAGACTAAATTAAACACATAGTACTTGTAATTTGCCTCTCGATATCAGCACTTCATATAAAGGTTGTGAAAGATGCTTGGGTTAGGAGGACTAATCAAGAGGTCATAGAATGACACTAATTAGTCGACAACTCACTCAACCTTCACACTTCACTTGGAAAATTCACATTTTTTGAAACACAAAAACTAAAGGGGGTGAATCAATGCCCTTAAAATAATCATTTAATTTCACTTATCATTCATGAAGCATTCATTCAAACACATACATCAACCATTGCATACATTAGCATAAAATATATGAACACAAGAGTTATGTGGGAAATACGCATGGAGGATAAAACCTAATGAAACCTAAAAAAGGAAAATAATACTATAATGAATAGATATAAATTTAGTTAATAACGAACTCCACAAGGAGCACCAACCCCTAATATTGGGTGCCCTAGTCAAGTACCCACTCAACTAGTCTTTAACAAGCACTAACTTGCAAGGAGACACCAACCCCTAGATTAATCAACACCAAATAAGCCAATTGGAACATTTGATAACCTTTAGGAACATATCTTAATCACACAACAAATTATGATCACCTTCTTATGCTCTTCACACCCTTTTATCTCTCTCAAACAGCCTTTTAAGCTTCCTCGCTTAATATGACTCTTACTAGGCTTATTAGGTCAACTAACCTTGACATCCACATGGAAAAAAATTATTATATGTTCATCATAGTCTCTCTCCCTTATTATTATGGTCTAAAATACCTTCTTGAGCTCACAAATATCCTAACTCATTCACTTATTCAATCATTCCTCACATAGGCCAAATAGGCTTATTAGGCCTTATTCTTATACTTGACTCTTGCTTGCACTGTTATGAACCCATGAATCTCTTCTCTTTACTTTGTTTATTTATTAGTTGCTATGGATGCATATGCTTTGTAAGTTATCCTGTGAGAATTTTTTTATCCCACATTCATGGGAAATAGTAGTTTCTTAGATTAGAATTCATATATAAGTAAGTGTTGAGAACATGGAAGGCATCCACAAATTATTTGAATTGAGATTACTCAAAGGAGGTTTCCCCCTTAATGTGGTCTATGATCAATATAATCCATTTAATGCTTTTGCTCATTTTATAATTTTGTTATTTCATGCATTTTTGTTGGCTTGTTGTAGGAGGATCTTCTCATTTGGTATCATAGCGCTTTTCATGGCCACATTTTTTTTCTAGAAAGTTTAAATTTTTTTCTACTACATAATTTCTTTGCAGTATTTTTATTAGAAATTGATAACTCTGTTCTACTTCATAACTCTATTCTACATCACAATAATCTTTTTCAAATCAAGGTATAACCTAACTACATAATTGTGGGAAGTACTTGAGTAAAAGCCCTAAAACTCATTATGAGTACCACAAGAACCCCAAAGTAGTTGGCCCATTAAGAGGACCTACCAATGAAATGGCCAACAACTCCTACTTGATTGAGTGGTTCCCATCTATGAGAAAAACCAAGAACTATCGTTGAGAGATAATCTATGGCTAATTTTTTTTGGAGAGTGGTACTTAGACAATATTGGTGGCTAGAGTGATATATTTAAACCATTAGGCAATCATTAAAACTTGGGGTCCATTTATATCAATTTCATAATATTACTAGTAAAGTATCATAAATACTAGTAGAGTATCAAAAAATTGCCATAACAGATTTGCAGACTTGTTTCAACATATACCCAATAAACGTGTTTTTGAGAGTAGAGTAACTAGTAACAAAAATAGAAATAGAAACATGAAGAGTAATTTTTTTCATTTTTTGTAATATCTCTCCATATATAGCCCTATTTATCCTCAAAATTTACTTGAACACCTAAAATACCATTCCCTATATTTTCTTCCTTGAGGTCCCATATCTTAATTCCACTCCTAATTCCCATAAATCACAAATTTCCCTTTTTTTTCCATAACTTTTATTTTTGTCCATTTACCTTGAAAATTTTCCACTATGTTCATCATCTCGTTCTACTCCTTTGTCCCTCTTTGACCAATTTTCCAATTTTTTCATTTTCACTCCTAAAATTGCCCTCACCTTCATCAATCATACTCCTACTTTGAATTTTTTTTATTAAAAGCCCCTTTACCCCTTCTATTTTCACCCAAATTCAAAACATTCCTTATTAAACGTGTCTTAACTCTAGTTTTCCTATCCATTACAATGTGTGTGTGTGTGCGCGCGCACACATGTGTGTATGTGCGTGCACATGTGTGTGTGTGTGTGCACGTGTGCATGTGCGTGTGTGTGTGTGCATGTGTGTGTGTGTGTGTGTGTGTGTGTGTGTGTGTGTGTGTGTGTGTGTGTGTGTGTGTGTGTGTGTGTGTGTGTGTCTATGTGTGTGTGTGTGTGTGTATGTGTGTGTGTGCGCGCGCGCACGTGTGTGTGCGTGCGTGTGTGCATGCTTGTGTGTGTGTGTGTGTGTGTGTGTGTGTGTGTGTGTGTGTGTGTGTGTGTGTGTGTGTGTGTGTGTGTGTGTGTGTGTGTGTGTGTGTGTGTGTGTGTGTGTGTGTGTGTGTGTGTTATTCAGGTCATGGCAGTAACTTGAATAGGAGCAAAAATCATGGAGGATGAAATTGTCACCCTCAAGACCCACATCAAATATCTTTATGAAAAAAACTCAACCTTAATATTCAACATACCACCATAAATAATAGACGACATCTAGAGTCTTCTTTAAATACTATTTTTTCTTTTTCTATCAATTATTGTGGGCCAAATCTTAATTTTCCTTTATTTAAAGGTACAGATCCAACTAGATGGATCTATAAAAAAATAATATTTTAGTCTACATAATAATTTTGATTCTAATAAGGTTCCACTTGCATCTTTTCATTTAGAACTTGAAGCCCTTCAATGGTATCATTGGTATACCAAGGCTCATGATAAACCCATATGGACTAATTTTTGCACCCTCATTTTAAAATGGTTTGGCCCTACTTATTTTGATGACTTCACTAGATCACTCACTAAACTTTGCCAAATAGGAATAGTGAAAGAATATCAAACTAAATTTAAAAATCTATCCAATCATACATAGGGATTGTATGATGAATTCTTTAGGAGTTGCTTTGTTAGTGGACTAAAAGATGTAATTTAATTTGAGGTCAAAATGTTTTGGCCCAACATGATGATGAAAGCCTTAAGATTGGCTAAGTTGGTAGAGGACAAGATTTTAGCTTAGCAAAAATTCAAATATAATTTTGTTCCATTCAAAAATATAGCTCCATAATGATCTCAAATAATGCCAACCCCTAAAACCACTCATATTAAGCATTTGACTAAAGTAGAGATGCAAGCCCATAGAGAAAAATGACAATGTTATAATTGTGATGATAAATTTACTTGAGAACATTAATGTGTCGAGCAAAATATCTACCTATTATATATGAAATCTCCACCTAAAATTAAATATTGGGAAGATGTTTACAATACAATAGATGATTCAGAAGAAGTTTAGTTGATTGTGGTCCCTGCTTCTTAAGAAGACCAACCAGAGATCTCTCTCCTTGCCTTAATAGGAGTCACCACCCACAAAACCATATAGGTTAGGGGTTACTTAAAAATTATCCCTCTCATAATACTCATTTATTAAAGTAGGAATCATAACTTCATTAACCCTCAGATTGCCAAATAGGCTGATTAGTTTATCCATCCTTGTTCCAACTTTGAAGTCATGATTGCCAATGGCAGCACATACCTTGTAAAAGGAAGTGTTACAATGTGAATATCACTAATGGAGATTATACCTTGCACTCCAACATGTTTTCCTTACCCTTCGGTGGATGTGATGTTTTGGGAGCCAGTGGTTACACACACTTGGACCCATCTTATGGGATTCTATTGAACTTTGGATGCAGTTTTTAGATAATGGACAAAAACACACATTAAAGACTAACAACCTAGATCTCTTAGCATCATAAGTTCACATTTCATGAAAAATATTTTTAAGAATAATTCACATAGTGTCATTTCCCAGCTCCATTATATTCAAATTCAACCCTCAATAGTCTCCACTATTCCTTCTAACCTCCAATCCATTGTACCAAGGTATGCACATGTCTTTATCGAACCAATGGGATTATTACCTTAATGGATAGAGGACCACCATATTCAACACCTTTTAGGAAGAATTCCTCCCAACATCAAGCCTTATTTATACATATTTTATCAAAATATTGAGGTCAAGATGCTCATTTGAAACTTACTATATCAAGGAATTATTCACCCCAATACCAACCCTTAATATTCCCTAGTTTTCCTTGTCTAAAAAAAAGATGGGTCATAGCACCTTTACATTAATTTGTGTGCACTTAATCACCTCACAATCAAGGATAAGTTCTTGATCCCTGTTATTTATGAGCTTCTTTATGAGCTTAATGGTGCTCAATTTTTCTCCAAGTTGGATCTCCACTCTGGATATCACCAGAACTGGATTCATGAGGATGATATCCCTAAGACAACTTTTCACATGCATGATGGCCACTATGAGTTCTTGGTCATACCATTTGGCCTCACTAATGATCCTTAAAAATTATATAAATTTATGAATAAATAATTTCAGCCATACCTATGGAAATTAATTTTGGTCTTCTTCGATGATATCCTCATCTATAGTAAAACATGGTCTGAGCATCTCCAACATTTGGAGCTCACATTGCAACTTCTCTCTAACCATCATCTTTTTGAAAAATAGTCCAAATGTAATTTTGGATAGGATTAAGTGGAGTATTTTGGGAATATTATTTTAGCCTAAGGGGTTTAGGTGGATCTTGAAAAAATAACTGCTATGACAAATTGGTCGTATCCTCAAACACTGAAGAGCCTCCATAGTTTTTTAGGGCTAATTGGATACTATCATAAGTTTTTAAAATAAAAAAAACCTCTCCAAACTTATATTAACCTCTAAATTGTTTAAATAACATGTTTAATAAATGAAAAATCCACTACATGGTTTGGTTACCACTCATAAGGACCAAAACCACCATCAGGCCTAAAGGAGACCTAATCTAATTAGGCCTTCTCAAGAAACACGTTACACTTAGTCATATTGAAACTTATTGAGCCTCTACACATGGATGAAACACTTAAAAAAAACATAAAATAGACCCATGATAACATCCATATAATTACATACCAACTTTTAGTCCAATTCACTATTTGGACCACATCATTAGCATTACTCACAACTAGGTCTTTACACACCCCAAAAGTCTATCTTACACAAATGAAGAATACAACAAAGTTTTACACATAACCATAATAAAAAATAACATATTAATAATATTCATGACCTTATTTTCATTACCAAATTAAATATACACTTCAAAATAGAGCCTACAGTCTCAAACTCACTTCTACAATATGACCACTCAAAACTATTTGAATGATCCAAAATCCAGTCATGAACAATTGACTACCAACATCTATAAAAGAACACTTAATGAAAATAAATACACTAATATAAACCTAAAATAAATTTATAACATATTCATATGCATTATACTCTTCAAATATATGCAAATCACCTCAAACTCATCTCTACTAGATGACTACTCAAAATTGCTAGAAACTTCAAAAACACAGTCATGAATATTTGAGATTCAATCCCTGAAAGTATACTTCCCATCACTTTTGACATATTAAATATATTATTTTAAATCTATATATCACTCTTAAGTATAAATTTTTCAATATATAATTCTGAATATTTGTCTTATAGACCAATCTCTTATCTTTAGTATCCATAGTCAATTCTAAACCAATCTACTTATTTTGGTTTTACCACTTCAATCACTTTCACTGATTTCCAATATTATGAAAATTATAAATATAAAATTAATTACCTAAAAAACAACATAATATTCATTTTATTCTTAATATAATTTTGGAGAGATTCCAACTCATCACTCCTACTTGCTTGCTCAGAACTACCATTCTGCCTTGAGATCTAGTCATGGTGAACATGACTTAGAGCACCTATAGAATCACTTTCATGAACTTATAAATAATTTATATGATCATTAAAATCATAAAATAAATTTTAAACAAATATATTATGGTCTCAAATAGTAATATTGGTCTTTAGATACCAATCTCATGTCTCACTGTATACAGACCTCGCTGTGTTAGATAGGTCAATTTGAGAACAAATTTTTACTTATATATAAGAATATAAAAATATTATATATATTATGGACATGTTTTATAGGTATTTAAAAAAACCCCTATTAAATTTTATCCATTCCTAATCAATGACAACCATCCATAATCTCATTCCCACTTATACAAATTTTCTCATTATCTTCCTCACTAGGCCTTTTTAGTAATAAGTCAACTTCAATGATTAGTTTAACATATTTAAAGTCTAAAACATGCTCAAAAACCACCATGGTAATAATATATATGTCTCAATCTTCAACCTCCATCAACTTTGCAACTTTAACTCAATCAACTTTGCTTGTCATACCAAATTTCTAAGAAATAAGTACTTTTTTGTGGGGTCCACTTACTTGACAAACCAATGCCACCTAGAGATACCTATGAGAATTATATAAATAATTCAATAATAAAACTAGGTTATATAATCCATTATGATCAATTTTCATCAATATATTCCATATCTAGTCACTATGAGGGCTTTATGAGGGTTTTAAACTAGTTTCCTTTCTTAACATTTGTTCATAAAGCTTTACCCCTAAAACCAAAACCTAATTATTGGAAATACTTTATAGGACCCTTTTACATCTCTAAATAAGATCCAAAATTCCCATTCAATAGTCACACATGCCAACAAGCATGATAAAATCCTTCTTCGAGTCTGTAACACCTCATTTTAGCACTTGAGAGACCTCAAATCCACTTTTTATGTTTTTTTATTCAAATCAAGATCTCAAACTTAAAAAACACACTTTAAAAAAAAATTATACCTAAAATAATTCTCACATGAGCTCAAAAGCCTCCAAACTTGATTATGATACCTTATTCTTCCACCTAAGGTCTTAAGACTAGGTCCATGAGAAGACCACTAATAAATAACTTACCCTTTGGCTCACTTTGAGAGTCATGTGACTAAATCAACATTTTATCAGATGCATAACATTTCATTTCATAACTTCAATCTCTACACATCCATATCACCATCACATGCCTCTATAAGACATATACATGCTCAAGAACTAGTCCATCAAATACACCTACTAGGCACCATACCACTTTGAGACCTTCAAGAATCCTTATGTAGATCATAACTCATCTCCAAAAATATAAGATAGGATCCAAAACATCTCCTGTAATTATCATTTTACCAAGACTTCTAAAACCATATAAATATTTTAGCAAGACTGAACTAGCCTTCTTGATCACACAAGACATGACGACAAAATACGTTAGTTATGTTCACATTCTCTCTATCGAAACTCATGAAGCTATGAATACCTTGTTCCACTATATATGCACTATAAAAATCATTATAATACCAAACAAAATAATACCATGCTCACAACCACACATCGTCTCACAAGCCTTAACTCACTTACTTCACTAAGCTTTACTAATCATGCCTTCACCAAGACAAGATTAGGCTTCACAAAACACCTTATCCATAAAGACTTGTTTCTTATTAACTTGATCAACAAGCACTTAAACATAATCAACACTCTCTTTCTAATGATGTTTCATAGAAATACAAAGCAACACTACTCATAATCTTATCACATCACAACATTATGGCAAGACCTTATGCAGAAATCAAGGACTTATTAGATCATGCTTAAGCTATCATGATCACTTACAATGCATCTTTATAAGATCACCTTTGGGATATCAATGACACTCAATTATCTTTGACATAAATTAAAAAATTAATGCCTTAATCATAACAATAGGAAAATACATCAACAATCTCTCCCTTTTTCATTGATGGAAAGCACTCTAACAAAGCAGAACATTCTCATCTCCTCAAGATAGATCTCCCCCAAATTGGTCTTTCTCCCAATCTTGTCTTTTAACCCCTTTGACATTAATGATAAATGGTCATCTATAAAATTACTACCATCTGATCCTTGGATATAAAACATGCTTTCTCCCTAAACAAGATCAATCTTCCTTTGATCAACCAAACATGAGTTCAATTCACATAAGTACTCAACCATGATCCCCTTAAGCTTATGCACACCTCAAACACATTAAAATCACTCTCCTTGCTTGATATATAGAAATAAATTAATAAGGAAATCCCCATTTAATAAATCATCTTTGACACATGCTCCCCTTAACACCATGCATACCATTTTTAGATGAACTTAGAACACACTACTACTCACCTTGTCCATGACATGACTAAAACCAATTGATCACACTCAAAATAATCATTAGGACACCTCACCTTCATATCCACTAAAGAACCTTCCCTTATCTTCACAAATTGATCTCATATAATGAGTCATTAGGATTCTCAAACTAATACCACTTTCTTAACATAGAGCTATAGATCTCAACTATGAACTGCTAGAAATTAATAGCCTAAAACAAAGAATAACTTCTTACCTTTCAATAACACTTCTAGCTTTGTTAACAATATTTAAATGGTCTTCATAATCTCATTGGTATTTCAGACCAATATATAACTCAAATTCCTTCTTAGATATCATGATCAATTTGAATGGGTACCCCTTTGTTCTTATACTTGGTACCATCATAAGAACACACATAAATTTCAACTCAATCTCAAGATGCATAGGGTAAAATCACATTCTTGCACAATCAATGAACTTTAACAAGCTCTTGAAGCTAATTACAAACCTCAAAAAAGATTAGGATCATAACTAACTATCTTTATGAATACATTGATCTTGTAAACCAATCCATAACTCAAATTTCTTCATGACTACTACAGATCTTATCATGCATACCTACTCTTGAATCATCATCGGTTCCCCTTATCTCCATGAGATATTTAGACACTATAATGAATGTGACTTGGTTTGATCAAGTCATCATATACATAATTTTTAACCCATATCTATATTCATACCTCCAATAGACTATTATCTAAACCTTGGACCTGAATATCAATAAAGAACACAAAGTTCCCCCTAAGTTGATGTTTTCTCTCAAGAACACTTGATGACCAACCATATTTATCAACTTTACTCTTTGCACCATATATATCTTCTCAAGATGAATCTTTTTTAATGTAACCTTATAATTCTATAGATATATTAGTGTCTCCAATGCTTCATATACATTCAAAATCATCCTAAAATATCTATCTTATAGTACTTTTGAAGGCTTCTACACATGATTCTTAAACCCATATAATGCAACACAACTTTTCATATACCTAGGCTTACTTACTTCACCAAGATACCTAAACATACCTTATTATAAGGTATATAATGAGGTGTTTAAAGACACCTTGATGCCTTCACCTATTTCTTTCTCTCAATATGTCTTCAATGTCATTCTAGACTTGACTGTCAACTTAAACTTGACCTTTGACTTGGCTTTTACATAATCCTTCTAAGCTGTCAAAAAACACTTTTGACATTCTTTCAAATCTAACTTATATCCTATAATAACACATAACTCACCTTGGTTTATGAGTTGATCATGCCTCATATTTCAATCCTTATTCTTCTTATTAAACTCTGATAGTACCATCATTCTTTGGTATACCATCATTACAATCATGATAAACACTATCATCATCATACTTAAAGCTTACATTTCTTAGGATCACCTTTAGGTTGTTAGGCATCTATAAAAGGAAAATATATAATACCAATTATTGGAATCACAACCACTAAGATGTGGGTTGAATCAGTGCCCTTAAAATAATTATTCAATTTCACTTATTATTCATGAAGCATTCATTCAAACACATACATCAACCAATACATAAAGAAGCACCCACATAATCGTAAAACATATGAACATAAGAGATATGTGGGAAACCCTCATGGAGGATAAAAACCACTAAAAATTGAAAATGGAATATGTTACTATAATGATAAGATCCAAATTTATTGAAGCACCAACTCCACAAGGAGCACCAAGCCCTACCTAGTCAAACACCCACTCAACTAGTCTTTAACAAGTACTAACTTGAAAGGAGATACCAAATCCCTAGTTAACTCAACAATAAATTAGACACATGAAAAATTTGATCACCTTAAATAACCTATTTTTTCACACAATATATGATGATCACCTTCTTATTTTCACACCCTTTTATCTCTCTCAAACAAGCTTTTAGGCTTCTTAGTTTAATATGCCTCTTACTAGGATTATTAGGTCAACTAACCTTGACATAAACATGTGGAAACTATATTATATGTTAATAATAGTATATTTCCCATATTATTATTTTCTACAAGACAAACTTGAGCTCATAAAGCTTGTATCTCATTTGATTATTCAATCATTCCTCACACACGCCAAATAGGCTTATTAAGCCTTATTCTTATACTTGACTCTTGCTTGCACATACCTTAGTTATAAAAAAACCTCTCCATAGTTTTTTTAAAATTATAATGGATCAAATAACACGTTTCATACATTAAACAACCACTACATAGGTTGGTCACCACTCATAAGGACCAAAACCACCATCAGGCCTAAAGGAGACCTAATGCAATTAGGCCTTCTCAAGCAACACATTACACTTAGCCATATCAAAACTTATTGAGCCTACAAATATGGATGAATTTTTAAAAAAATAAATAAAATATACCCCTGATAACATCCATATATGTCCATACCACATTTTAGTACAATTCACTATTTGGACCACATCATTAGCACTTCTAACAACTGGGTCTTCACACACCTAGAAAGTCTATCTTACACAACTAAAGAATACAAAAAAAATTGTAATATAACCATAAAAACATAACATATTAATAATATTCAGTACCTCAGGGTCAGTAAAAAATTCATTAAACACTTCAACATAGATCTTAAAGCCTCAAACTCACTTCTGTAATATGACCACTCAAAATTGTTTGAATGTTCCAAAACCTAGTCATGAACAATTTACCACCAACATTTATTAAATAACACTTAATTAATATAAATGAAATAATATGAACATAATATACCTTTAAAAAATATTAATATGCATTATACTCTTCAACTTTGGGAAAATCACCTCAAACTCGTATATGTTAGATGACTACTCAAAACTACCAGAAACTTCAAAATTATAGTCATGAATATTTGAGCTTCAATCCATAAAATAATAATTACTATCACTTATAGCAACTTAAAAATATTATTTTACATCTATATATCAATATTAATTACAAATTTTTTAATATATAATGCCAAATATTGGTCTTGCAGACCAATCTCTTATCTTTACTATATACAGTCAATTCTAAACTAGTCTACTTACTTTGGCTTTACCACTTCAATCACTTTCACTAATTTACAATATTATGAAAAGTATAAATGGAAAATTCATGACCTAAAAAACAACATCATATTCATTATATGATTCAGCTAAGTGCAGAGAGCCTCCAACTCATCACTCCCACTTGCTTATTAAGAACTACCATTCTACCTTGAGAACCAATCGTGGTGAACATGACCTAGAGCACCTATAGAGTCACTTTCATGAACTTATAAATAATTTATATGATACTTAAACATCATCATATCAATTTAAAATAAATATATTATAATCTCAAATAGTAATAATGGTCTTTACAGACCAATCTCATGTTTTTACTCTATACATACCTCACTATTTTAGACAGGGCAATTTGAGAACAATTTTTTTGATTATATATAAGCATCTAAAAATATTAGATCTAGTATGGAAATATGCTATATATATTTAAAAACAACTCTATGTAATTAGATCCATTCCTAATCCATGACAAATCATCCCTAATCTTATTCTCACTTTTGCCTATTTTTTTCATTGTATTCCTCACTAGTACTTTTTAGCGATAGGTCAAATTCCATGACCAGTTTAGCATATTTTAAGTATTGAACCTACTAAAAAAATACCATAAAAATAAGATATAATTCTCAAGATTCGACCTCCATTCACTTAACAACTTTGACTCGATTAACTTAGCCTATTATACCATGTTTAAGAGAAATAAGTTTCTCTTTTTATGGGGTCCACTTATTCACATGATAAACCAATTCCACCTATAGGTACATAGGAGAGTTAATTACATGATCCAATCATAAAACTATGTCATGCAATCCATTATAATCCATTTCCATCAAGATCTTCAATATCAGGTCACTATGAGGGTTTTATACCTATCTCCATTCTTAATGTTTATTTATAAAGTTATGCCCCTAAAACCAACTCATAATTCTTGGAAATAATTTATAGGACCATTTTCAATTTCTCTCTAATATATCATCTTCCCATGCAATAGTCACACTTGCCAACAAGCATGAGAAAATCCTTCTTGGGTTTGTAACACCTCATTCTAGCACTCGAAAGACCTCAAATCCATTTTTTATGCTTTATTCTTCAACTCAAGACCTAAAACTTCATAAAAACACTTTTAAAAACATTTAATACCTCAAAAAATGCTCACATGAGCTGAAAATCCTCCAAACCTGATCTGATACCTCATTCTACCACCTAGGGTCTTAAGACTAGGTCCATGAGAAGACCACTAAAGAAGAGCTTACCCCTTTGGTTCACTCTAAGAGTCATGTGACTGACTCAACACCTTTATCACATGATATAAAATTGGATTATATAACTTCAATATCTACACATCCATATCACCATCATCATGCCTCTACAAGCCATATCCATGCTCAAGAACTAGTCTATCAAATAGACCTACCAGGAACCATACCACTTTGAGACCTTTAAGACTCCTTATGTGGCTCAAAAATCATCTCCAAACATTTTAGATAGGATTAAAAACATATCCTATAATTATCCTTTGACCAAGACTTCTCAAACCATATAGGTCCTTTGCTGAGACTGAACTATCCTTCTTGATCACACATGATATGAAGACAAAAGGCATTAGTTGTCTTCAAATTATCTCTCTATGAACTCATGAATCCATGAATACCTTCCTACCACTTTATATGCACTCTAAAACTCATTCTTATTCTAAAAAACATCATAACATGATCAATATCACACATCTTCTGACAAGCCTCAGCTCACTTACTTCACCAATCTTTACTAATCACGTCTTCACCAAGACAAGACTAGGATTCAAAAAACACTTTGTCCATAAAAAATTGATTCTTATGAACTTGGTAAACAAGAAATTCAACACAATAAACATTTTATTTCTTATTATGTCTCATAAAAATATAAAGTAACACTTTTCATAAGCTTGTCACATCACAACATTGTGGCAAGACCTTAAGAAAAACTCAAGGACTTACTAAACCATGCTTAAGCCATCATGATCACTTACTATGTATCTTCATAAGATAACTTTTGGGATATCAATGACACTCAATTACCTTTTAAATAAATTAAAACATTAATTCCTTAATCAAAACAATAGGAACATACCTCAACACACATGACCTACAAAGAAGCTTTTGAACTGCATATGAGTGGTAGAAAAGGACAACATGATAAGGAAGACCAAGCAAACCACTTAACAAGATAAAATAGTCATACATACATACTAAACCCATTAAAAATAGGAGGTAAAACCAATATTTTATCATTTATCAAAGGCATATAAATGGGTAAGGATTTTCCATACCTAGGTGGAGGATGAATACAAAGCCAATCTAGGTTGAAGTTATATAGAAATGAGACTAGAAGAGAGAGAGGGGCATAGAAGTGAGCCATGGAAAGTGTAAAATGAGAGTTAAAATCAAGAATAAGTTTTAATAATAGTTTCATTTGGTCCCCAAATACATGTGTTTCTTTCTTGAATATGCTTTCCTCTTCCACATGGCATGAGAGTTTCTCTCTTGATTGACACCTTGATCTTATTCTTCAAAATTGCCCTTCTCTTGGCTTGGATAGTGATAAGTGGTACCATTTATTCATCAAGTCATATTGAATATATTATTCCTTTCTATTTTAAACCTTTCATCTTCTTAGGATCTCTCTAAACTAACATCTTAGTGATGATAATCAATTAACTCTTTAGGCATCTTGAAACCCCTTAGCTCTATCATGCCTTACCTTGCTTGTAAGTGTCAAATCTTGATTTTACCCTTCTAATTTTAACCTATATCCATGAAATTCCTATTAATATCTTATTATATCTAAATAAAATCCTTTGGAATCCTTAATCACTCTTAAATACCTCATCTTGCACCTAAAGCTCTCACTAACCTTTAATTCCTTATAGCCTTCAAAATATGCAGAGTTCCTTGTGTAGGACAATGTATGGATGATATTGGTAAACTAAATATAGTTTTAGGCACCCAATATCTTGATACATATTTATGCCAAATTTCATGCCTTGAAAGCAAGTAAAAGTGCACTTATTCACCTGTTTTCTTTCTAATTAAGGCTCTATGCATATAAACTAAGTTTTGGCTCAAATATTATCCCATAAATTTGAAACTAAAAATAAGTGTTTTATTAAATTTTAATACACAATGAACATGCTATATGTCAAATTTGAGGACATGAGACCCTATGTAGATTAGGTGAACCATGAAGTGGCAAAAAAACTAGCCTTTCACAAGCCTTTTTCACATTAACTTTAAAAATTAGACCTATATGAGATCTTTAAATGTTACATGTACATAATTTAATACTTGAATAGGTATAATACACCTCAATCCATCCTCTCTAATTTTTTGAATCTATTCATGAAGTCAAATACCCTATTTTCAGCCCAAAAACTCATAAAAGCACAACATTTAATGAGTATGTATAGGTGAAAGTACAATCAAGTGACATGGTGATACTATTCCTAGAGTGAGGAATTATGTACAAGTTGCTTCAAGATCAATACATTTCATCTCAATCACTTGGGAATCCAAAATATCTCAATTGGTCATTAGTAGTCTTCTTTGTAACTAAAAATGTGCTTATCATCATAATGATGATTCATAAAGCTTTGGGCCTTGATCAATGAAAAAATAAAAATAATAAAAAGTGGACAAGGACCCCTAACATCTCCTAGGATATTGGGCTCCCATGAAACTTGTTCATACTATTTTGAGCTTGGGAAGATGCCTCTCAAGCTAGTAAATTGTGTTTAATGAGGTCAACAAAGAGACAAGTGAGTGAAAAGGGAAAAGTGCTTGTTTATAATTTAAAACACCTCAACAAGTTATATATAACTTATGTTTAACTATTTCAATGGTATTATTACCATTATCCTCTATAAAACCACTATGATTTCCATTATCTTGTGTTTAGGGTTTATTATGAAGTCAATGCAAGTTACCCTAATAGCTTCCATGATCATTTCTCCTTCTTTCCTAGTGAGTTAAATGTTCATTAAATCATTATAAAAACTATTTATCATCCTCATTAATATTTTCCCCTTCAATCTCTCTTTCAAAACATGCAATATTTTGTCACTTATAGAAAGGCCTAAACTTAGTATGGACTGTGTTTGGATGTAAGAGGATGTATGTGGGTGTTCTTAACAAATAAAGTGCCCATTTTTACACTCTTTGAGGGGTTTAAAACCTCATATTATGTTTCCTTTAATGCATCATGACCTTACTAGGGACTATATACTTCCATCCTTCCTTCCACAAATAAATTTTCTTCATCAATACACACATAGGCCTATAGGGTACATATTTGGGCCTACTAGGCTTGAATGGGGTACTATCATTAGTCATCAATTTTAATTTGAGGTTATTCAATTCCATACTTAGGTTTAAATTAATTTAAAAAAACTCACTCATTAAAACTCAACTCTCATGCCACTATTGCATCTTTTCTTGCTTAATGCTTGAAAGTGAGTTGAATCACTCAAGTTTGCTTGTAGGTGATATTGGACTATGAGCTTAGGATGGGTTGTATTTATTACATTATTATGATTTTTTCAAAACTTTATTATTCCTTAGGTATTCCACACATATTACTTGTCCATCTATAACCCACCTCCAATATGCCATTGTATCTTCATTCTCAACACTTACAAAGGCTTGTAGGTCTTATCTGATTGTAGGCATCAAGTTTAGTTGTTGGAATTAAAAAATTGGTCTCTAACTCATTAACCTCATTTTAATTAAATATTAAAACCATTACCATAATATATGAATATATTTTACATTCTCAATTCACCATTTGAACCTCATTTTAGGAACAATATTCATTGTTTTTACATGAAAGGGAGACCTATAGGTCTGTAGACTTGTATTCTATATTTGGTCACTTTAGGCTCTATTATTATGCATTTTAAATAATTATATCACCAATAATAAACCCCAAATTATCATTCAATATTTAATTATATTAAAAACCTCAAACAACACCTATAATGAAATGCTTATTACCCTTTTGGTTCATCTTTGTGAAGGTTGGTTTGTACACAGTCCATAACTCAGAATGACAATTAGGATCCATTGGATGAACCATTCTTAAGATTAGTTTTATCCTTTTATAGTGACAATTAGATTTAACTTTTCACTTTTTTTTTTGTATTTATAACCTCTCCATTTTTTTTTGTCTTTTATCACAGTAAACTAAACCATTTCCTCCTTGAGAGTGTAACAGGGATGTATATACATAGTAGGCTCTCTTAGCTATAAAGTATCAATGTAAGGGGTTTGTGAGAGAGAATGTATAATTTAAAGTATTTAATACAATTCCAATTCATATTTAAAACCATATTCATGTGAAAATCTCATAAGAACTTTAAGAAAATTGCCTGTAACTTCATTAAGCCCTGCACTTTAACACACATAGATATTTTTATTCCTTGGAGGGCCACACCTATTAAGTGAGGGCTGAATTTTTTTTTGAAATGGATCTTGAAGCTCTAAATGATTTTCTTGAATCACCTATTTCATTCATTATCTTGATATCAATCTAAAAATGCTATAAATTGAGCTTATAGGGTTTATAGGTAGTTTTAAACCACCCTACCTTCTTAACAATTGTTCATAAAGGAAGGGACAATAATATTATGACTATGGCCATGTATTTTAATTTCATTAGGACCCCCTCCTTTTAAAAAATATCAGGTACTAACTCCCTTTATAATATATGAAATGAACACTTTAAATTGGCCTTAGTGATCTTGCCAAGGGAGCGATGGAGGTTCTGAAGCAAATTTTACATTTATGAGGCCTATACCTACAGTCCAAGAATGTATTTGACTTATATAATCTAAATATACACCTCTAAAAAAATTTCACTTGAAAGTGAGTCTTCTTGGTCAATACAAATGCTTAAAACTACACTTTTTGGAGGTTAACTTGAAAAACTAATATAGTATGACATTCTTGACATATATGGTAGTAAAAAAACTCCTTAAAAATCTTTTACAAAGGTGGTTGTATGAAAATTTCACCTTTTTTGGCTTTGACACATGGCATTTTGTTATATACGCTTTTTTTCTCAATTTCACTTACCTTAAACTTTGCAAATTAACCTTAATTTCTCCAAACATATATGAAATTTTTATTTAAGGTGATTAAGGGGTAATATTAATTTGAGAGACAAATTATAACCTATGACACCTTTAGGATCCCCCTTCTTCACACCATGACATAGATAGACTATCATAACACAAAGATAAAACATTACCTTAATATTGTCAATTTTACCTTAAATTATGCTAATAAAACTTTAGAAAGATCATTTTAAGACCTCATAAATCATGAAATGAGTTATCAACAAGGTAAAAATGAATGATAAGAAAGTTTTTTGATATAATGGTTGACCTTTTGACCTCAATCTCAAAAATTCTAAATATATTGGTGATTCACAGGGGTAGCATACCTGCAATACCAATTAGACTAGTGGCCTTGTCCTTTCATTAGGAAATAAAGTCACTTGCACTCAAACTCAATCTTGATCATACCTTGACCATGAAAAAACAACTAAATTTTCCTCTAAACACATGTAAAATAATAAAAACATGCAAAGCAAAGGAAACAAAATAACACACATGTGCTAGATAAGCACTTAGGGAAAGTAAGACATAATAAAGCAACTAGTATATACAACTAACATGATCATAACTTCTTCCTCCTAGATCAAAGGGGAAGTTTTTGAGATATTTTTTTCTATAAAGTGAAAAATAAAATGAGGAAACCTGCCTCTTGGACCTTGCTTTTATTGGTTTCATCCTCATATAGATTGCCAATCCTCTTGGCATGTTTTCAAGTGAAGTAGTAACATCAAACCAATCAACTATAAACATATATTCATATTTTATTTCAAGACCCACTCCATGTTTCTCCTTGATATTTAAGATAACCTCATAATTAATCCCATTCTAAATTATTATAATAGCTACAACCTTATCCAATGATATTCCATCTAGGGATTATTCTTGGGCCTTCATGACATCTTGAGTGACATCATGTTGATTATTAGCTATTGAAAATTGATCAAGCTCTTCAATAAGTTTTGCATACTTCATCTAAGCTGCATCACATTATTTAATGAGTGTGTCTTGATCAACCTTCTCATGATCATGATCTTCAATAGGAAATATACCTTTGCAAATGACTTCAATCTCTTAAAGGGACTTAAGGTACTACTACCAATCCTCATTTCACTCCTTACATTGGTCAATTTAAATAATTCCAACTTGAATATCATCCTCATCTTTATATTTAAGACCTATAGTGATGTCAAGAACTTCAAACAACTTTATGCACTCATGATGTAATTGGGATTCAACCTCTTCAAGTTCAAACTCTTGACTATTGGGAACCATTTCAAATTTGTCTAAGACTTCATCTCATACTCTTTCCTCAAGTTCACATTCTTGATTATTTGAATCCATTTTAAATTCATCGAAGCCCTCACCTTTTTGGCTTAGGGTACCTTCAACATCAAGACCAGTTGTAACATCAATAAGATTAGATGCAATTAGACCTTCCTCTTGAATCATGCTATCAAGGCCATCTTATAGAACTTCATCTTTGAGAACTGATTTGCCTTTTTCATCCCTAAGTGGAGTACTAATGAATATTCCTTCCTCATACACACTTGAAATATCTTCATTATCTACAACTATAACTTGATCTTATCCATTTACCTTCTATAGGAGATGTTCCTCTTTAAAAAGAGAGATGATGGGAGGCTGATGAAGTCTTATTTGGATTCAATTTCTAAATCTAATCTTGATTCAAGATTTATGACTTTCAATTCCAAGGATTCAATTTGTTTTTATATATTCTCTTTGAATAAATCTTCTTAAGGATGGTCAATGACTTCATGAGAATAAGGAGAATAAGAAGGATAATAATGAATACAAGAGGGATCTTGAAACATTTTATCTAATTTACTTACCTCTTCCAAGACTCTCTTCTTGAATACAAATGTATACAAATCATTCCTCTCTAATGGATCACTAGAGGATATAGATGTAGCTTGAAAAATCCCAAACACTTCCTCATATTAAGAAGTTGAATAAACCTTTTTTGCACATGATACTATATTATTCTCCATCTCATCCATTTCATCTTTTTAAACTTAGAAAGCTAGTGGAGGAAGGGAAGGATGATAACATGGTTGAATACAAGGCTATTCATATGCATCACCATGGCCATGTGGGGGGGTGTAGGTTGATCATAGGTTTGATATGGCTCATAAGGAGGATAAGAGTGGTGTTATTAATAGTAAGGAGGATAAAAATCTTGATAATTATACTAAGGTATATAGTTGGTTTCATATTATGGGAAAGTAAAACAATCATAGGGCTAATGTGGTTCATGATAAGGATGATAAGGGGTAGTATACTACTGGTATGGATCATTATAGGACTGATAAGGCTCATTATGAAGTTGATAAGGAATACCATAGGATTGAGATGCCTCATAAATTTAAATAAAATTTAAATCTACTTCAAAATCAGCCATAACAACCTCATAAAGATAATTAATTGAAGATACAACTTACTTTGAACAAGTGTGCTACTATAATTATATTATTGAGATCAAAGTCACCATTTATGTTTTGAATGCCTTTAAAAGCTGATATATAGAACGATAACACCAAAAATCCTTCAATCACTTTGGACCTTTGTCCCACTAAGTGTGCCAGAACTATTATCACCCAAATTTTTATCCTTAGAAGATTCTTTAGACCTTTCAAATTTAGGGTAACATGAAGACAATCCTAGGTTATGGGTGGCCTAATAGGTGGATTGAATCTATAGGTTATAGTGCTAGCTCCCCTTGATGTATCACTTAGGATCATTAACTAATCTATCAAATTCTTAGGAAAAGAGAGATAAGGATACTCTAATAAAGGTGATGCACTAAAACATTTGAACACTACCAACCAATTGCATGTGCACATCAACCATGAGACTAACCTGAATAGACACTACTCTTAATTTGCCTCTCTACTATCACTTCATATGAAGTTTATGAAAGATGCTTGAGATAAGAGGACTAATAAAGAGGTCATATAATGAAACTAATGAGTAGACTAATCATTCAACCTTCATAATTCACTTTTAAATTTCACATAACCATCAAAGAAGCTTTCAAACTGTATATGAGTGCTAGAAAAGGACAACATGCCAAGGAAGACTAAGTAAAACACTTGATAATATCAACTAGTCACACACATAATAAAAATTGTCAAAGGATGAGGTAAATCCATTAGTTTATCATTGATCAAAGGCATAAAAATGGCTAGGGATTAACCATACCTATGTGGAGGATGAATACAAAACTAATCAAGGCTGAATTTATAGAGAAAGGAGACTAGAAGAGAGAGAGGGGGGTGTAGAAGTGAGTCATGAAATGTGTTAAATGAGAGTTACAATAAAAAATAAGGTTGAATAATAATTAAATCATATCCCTAAATAAATGTGCTTCTTTACTAAAGAATCATTCCTCTTTCACATGGCATGGTAGTTTCTCTCTTTCTTGACACCTTGATCTTGTTTTTCAAAACTGCCCTTCTCTTAGCTTAGAGAGTGACAAGTGGCACCATTTGGTCATCAATTCATATTTAATATATTTTTCCTTCCTATTTAACACATTTCATCTTCTTATGATCTCTCTAAACTAACATCCCAGTGGTGATCATCAAGTAAATCTTTAGGCATCTTGAAACCCCATAGCTCTACCACACCTCACCTTACTTACAAGTGTCAAATATTGATTTTATACTTATGAGTGAAAAATATCTCCATTAAATGACTCTTAATATCTCATCAATATTTAATTAACTCCTTGATAAGCCTTAATCACTTTCAAAGACCTCATCTTGCACTTAAAGCTCTCACTAGCTTTCAATTCCTTATATACCTGAAAACATGCAAAGCTCTTTTCGTAGGAAAATGTACAAATGATATTGAGAAAATAAATATATTTTTGATTACCCAATATACTATTATATATTTTCAATAAATTTCATGACCCTAAATCAATTAGAAGTGCACTTATTCACCTATTTTCTCTCTCTGATTAGGCCTCTAGGCATACAAACTAAGTTTTGGCTCAAATATTATCCCACAAGTTTGAAAATACAAATATGTGTTTGATTAAATTTTAATACCCCATGACCATGATCTATGTAAAATCTGAGGCCCTGAGACCCTATGTAGATAGGTAAACCATGAAATGGCAAAAAAACCTAGCCTTCCACAAGAATGTTTCACATTGCCTTCAATAATCAGACCTGTAGGAGAAATTTAAGGGTTATATGTATGTATTTTTAGACCTAAAGAGGTATAATACACCCAAATACATCATCCTCAATGGTTTTCATTTATTCATGAAGCTAAATACCCTATTTTGAGTCCAAAACCTCACAAAAACTTAACATTTAACGAGTCTGTATACGTGTAAGTACAATAAAGTGTCATGGTGATACTATTAATAGAGAGTGTAATGATGTAAAATTGGTATCAAGGTTAATATATTTAATTTAAATCACTTAGGAATCCAATTTATCTTAATTGGTCATTATTAATCTTCTTGGTAGCCAAAAATGTGCTTATCATCTTAACGATGATTAATAAAGATTGGGGCCTTGATTAATGAAAAAATACCACAAATCACAGTTGGAAAATTAACCCTAACATATCATAGGAAATCATACTCCCATGTAATTTCTTTTTATTATTCTAAACTTTGGAAGATTCCTCTCAGGCTAGTAAACTATGTTTGGTGAGGTCAAGGAAGAGATAAGTGAGTGAAAAAGGGCAAAAGCGATTGTTTATGATTTCAAAAATGTTAGTGAGGTATACATAACTTATATTTAAATTTTTAAATGGTATTATTACCATTATACTCTAGAAACCCACTATGATTTCCATTATCTCATGTTTAGGGTTTACTATGAAGTTAATGCAAGTGATCCTAGTAGCTGACCTGATCATTTCACCTTCTTGCCCAGTGAGTTCAATGTTCATGAAATCACTCTAGAACTTATTTTTCATCCTCCTAAATCTTTTTAACTTCAAAATATCTTTTAAAATATGCAAGATTTTATCACCTTAGACACAAGCCTGAATTTAGTATGGACAGTATTTGGATGCAAGAGGATATCTATGGGTGATCTTAACAAATAAAGTGACCATTTTTACACTATTAGAGGGGTTTAAAGCCTCATATGATGTTTATTTTAATTTATCATGACCTCTTTAGGTCCTATATGCTTCCATCCTACCTTCCACAAATAAATTTTCTTCATAAATCTACACACAAGCCTATAGGGTATAAATTTATGCCTATTAGGCTTAAATGGGGTATTATCCTCAGTCATCCATTTGAATTTTAGGTTATTAAAGGTCATGATAATGTTTAAATTAATTAATTAAACTAAATTAATCATTAAAAATAAACTCTCATGCCACTATTGCATCTTTTCTTTCTCAATGCTTGAAACTAAGTTTAACCACTCAAGTTAGCTTGTAGGTGACAATGGTCTATGAGTTCAAGATGGGTTGTATTTATTCCACTCTTATAATGTTTTCAAGAATTTTTTAGTCCTAAATTATTCTATATATCTTACTTATCCATATATAACTGAACTCTAATATACAATTTGATCTTCATTCTTGACACTTACACATGCCTATAGGTATTATCTGACTATAAGCATCAAGTTTGGTTGTTGGAATTCAAAAATGGGTCTCTAACTAATTAATATCATTTAATTAAATATTAAAACCATTCCCACAATATATTATTATATTTTTCATGCTCCATTCACCTTTTAAACCTAATTTGAGGAACAATATTCACAATATTTACATGAAAGGGAGACCTACAGGTCTGAAGACCTGCATTATGCCTTTGGTCACTTTAGGCTCTATTGTCATACATCTTAGATAATTATATCATTGATAAAAAACCCCAAATTTTCATTCCATATTTCTTGAGATTAAAAACCTCAAAAAACACCTAAAATGCAATGCTTATTACCCTTTTGGTTCATCTCTATAAAGGTTCATTTGTACATAGTTCATAACTCAAAATGACAGTTAGGATCCATTGGATGAACTATTATTAAGGATATTTTTATGATTCTATAGTGACACTTAGATTAAATTTGTTGATTATTTTTAATTTACCTTTAGAAACTCTCCATTTTCCCTTTCATGATTGCAAACTAAACCATTTCATCCTTGAGATGTATATGCACAATAAGCTCTCTTGGCTACAAAGTACCAATGTCAAGGGTTTTTGAGAGAGAATGGATAATTTTCAAGGATTGAGGACAATTATAATTTTTATTTAAAACCATATTCATATGGAAATCTCATAAGAACTTCAATAAAACTTCTTGTAGCTTCATTAAGGCCTGCACTTCAACACACATGGAGATTTTTCTTCCTCAGAGGGCCACATGTACCAAGTGAGTGTTAGAGAACATTATTAAATGGATATTAAAGATATAGAGTAATTCATTGAATCACCCATTTTGTTCATTCTCTTGATATCAATTTGAAAGTGCTAGAAATTGAGCCTGTAGGGTTTATAGGTAGTTTTAGACCACCGTACCTTCTTAATAATTATTCATAAATGAGGGGCCACAAATATAATGACCATGGCCATGGATTTGGATGTCATTAGGAACCCCTCAAGAAAAAAGTATATTTCCAAACTCCTATCTTACTATACAAAATGAGCACTTGAAATTGATCTTTGTGATCTTTCCAAAGAAGTAATGGAGATTCTGAAGCAAAATTTATATTTATGAGGCTTGTACTTTCACTTAAAGATTTTATTTGGCCTATATAATCTGAATATACACATCTAAAATGTTTTCACCTGAAAGTGAGTCTTTTTGCTCGATACAAATGCTTAAAACTACACTTTTTGGAGGTTAACTTGTAAAACTAATATGGTCTAACATTTTTGACATTATTGGTAGTTATAAAAATCATTAAAAAGCTTGGAAAAAGGTTTTTGTATGAAAATTTCACCTTGGTTGGATTTGACACATGTGGGATTTATCTATATACACTTTTCTCCTCAATTTCACTTAGCTTAAACTTTGTAAATTAACCCTAATTTCTCCAAACATTAATGAAATATTTATGTAAGGTGATTAAGGGGTAACATGACTTTGAGATACAAACTATAACCTATTACACCTTTAGTATCCACCTTATTCACACCATGACATAAATAGACTATCATAACACAAAGACAAAACATTACCTTAATCTTGTCAAATTAACCTAAAATTATGCTAATAAGACTTTAGAAAGTCTGTTTTAAGAACTCATAAAAATGGAATGAGTTATGAGTAAGGCTAGAAGGCATGACAAGCAAGTTTTTTTATATAGGGGTTGATCTTTTAACCTAGGGGTCAAAAATGGTTAACAAAATGGTGATTCACAAGGGTAGCATGCCTGTAATGCTTACTAGACCAATGACCTTGTCCTTCCATTAGATAATAGAGTCACTTACACTCAAAATAAAACCTAATCAAACCTTGACCATGATAAAATAATTGAATTGACCTCTAAACACATGTAAAACAAGAACAACACACAAATCAAAGGAAATAAAACAACACACATGTGTTAGCTAAGCACTTAGGGAAAATAAGACACAATAAAGAAACTTGTATATACAATTGACCCAATCATAATATTTTCCTCCTAGATCACAGGGAAAGTTTTTTAGATGTTTTGTTCCATGAGGTAAAAAATAAAATGAGGCAAGCTACCTCTCAGACCTTGATCTTGTTGGTTTCATCCTCATATCAATTGCCAATCCTCTTGGCATAGTTTCAAGTGAAGTGGCAACAGTAAACCAATCACCTATGAATATATATTCATCTCGTAGTTTAAGACCCACTCCATTTTTCTCCTTTATATTTAAGATAACCTCATAAATAATAAAATTTTGAATTATTTGAATAGCTACAACCTTATCCAATGATGTTTCATCTAGGTGTTGTTTTTGGGCCTGTATGACATCTTGAGTGACATCATGTTACTTATCAGCTACTATAAGTTCATCAAGCTCTTCAATAAGTTTTTAATACTCTATCCAAGATTAATCATAGTATTTAATGGGTGTGTTTTGATCAACCTTCTCATGAGCATGATCTTCAATAAGAAATGTACCTTTGCAAAGGACATCAATATCTTGAAGGGACTCAATATATTACTACCAATCCTCATTTTGATCCTTAATTTGGTAAATTTGAATGAAGAAAAATTGAATAACATTCTCATATCTATCTTTAACATCTATAGGGCTATCAAGAACTTAAAACCCCTCTATGTAATCATGGTGTAATTGGGAGTCAGCCTTTTTAAGTTTAAACTCTTGTCTATTGGAAACCATTTCAAATTAATATAAGACTTTAGCTTGTTCTCTTTCCTCAACCTCACATTATTTCTCATTTCAATCCATTTAAAATTCATCTAATACCTCACCTTCTTGACTTAGGGGACCTTCAACATCAAGCCCAACTACAACATCAACAAGATTAGATACATTTAGATGTTCTTCTTGAAGCATGCTATCAAGGCCATCTTCTAGAAATTCATATCTAAAAACTAATTTGTCTTTTTCTTCTCCAAGTGGAGTACCAATTAATATTTATTCCTCATACAAACTTGAATTTTTAACATCTATAACTACATGTAGGCACCAAAATTACGTCACACACATGCATAACTCCCTATGTAGAAACTGCCCTTGAGCCCCTTTTAAATAATAATAATTAACTTTATCCTAACCCATACTTTTACCCCTCACACATTTAGTAAATTTTAAATATATAACTAATTTAATTAAAAACTACTTATGCCACCTTACCTAGCCACCTCATCCTAAGACTAATTCTTACCCTCTGAGTCACCTCAAGACTTAGTCCCCTAATCCTAATTACCCATACTTGTTCTTACCCCAAAAATAAATTCCTAACCAATTAAATCCTTCTTAACCTCCCATTTATACTATTTCCTAACAGATACCACACTTGGCATGAGAAAGAACAAAAAATAGGCTAAAAATAGCCCTTTTACCTATTCTCATGCCACTGACATTGGTTAACCCATGACCAATGTCGATGGGGTCACTGACATCAGTTACTTAAGCCAAAATTCAAGCTAATGTTTAGGTTAGAGGAAATAAAAAACTCAATTATTCACATATAGTGTTTTAGCATTGAACTTTCTACATTCAAGCTTATTTTTACTCTACACAAATCAATCTAGATCAAGAATTGATATACTGCATAGAGCTTGGATTATTCTAAACTAATATCACATGCTTGTCTTTCTATTCACATATTACTTCAACACACCTCACTAGAGCCATCTATCTGGCACCCACAATTCATCCATTTCATGAACTAAGTATATCTCTAGTTTTTGGTAATTCCTTTAAACAGTTACTTTACATTATCATGTTTATCATTCCACAAATGTCCCAATTCTCCCTATGGAGGGGTTGTAAAACTTCTTCACCTATTTTCTCTACTCTAAACATACCAACCTTCTATCTAGACCCACCTGAGTCTTACCCACTCCCTTATGACTCTTCTCGATATTATAAACCTGACCAACATCTACCTCCCAACTCAAAAAACTCTCTTGCAAACCCCTAGGACTTGCTACCCCTACCAACATCGATCACGTAACAGACATCAGTCATATAACTAGCATTGGACATACCTACTTACTGACATTATTAGCCTAAATGATGTCAGTGACTATGAATTTCCAATAACCTCCTTGAACTTACCTCAACCACCTCTAAAAACATCAACTCACATTACCTGCACTATGCCACTCTTTGTTACACTCAAACTACAAGAATGGTATGAAAATATCTCTCTTACTCTCTCTTTCATTTTTTTATTCATTACCAATTTTGTTTCAAAAAGTGTATTGTCATCCCTAAGGAAGTTTAATACTTCTAGGAACAACCGCATAGGTTGGCAGCCCACTCATATATCTACTAACAAATATTTTTAGTGGAAGTGTTTTCTTATTCATAGGTAGTCCTCCCTAACCAAAAAGGAGTGCTCAACATTATCTAGATATTGAATTCAACTAATCTAGGTTCTCTCTAATCTCTAATCCCTTCCTTTCATCTTTCTTTCTCCTTCAACATCAAATAGATTCAAAATTTAGTGAAACATTTCTGGCATGCTCGGTGGGACCCTAGAGTTTTTCTTGGGTTCATTTCTTGTTTTTAAGCTTTCATATAGGTGAATTATAGTGAAAATTCCATTCTTTACACTTTCTCCTTATTTTCTCCCTCAAAGTGAAATATTCAACATTTTATTTTTTGATTAAGTGCAATAAACTAAAATTTCTTCTTCCTTGCCACTCTTCTTTTCTCTTTGCCTCTAAAAGAAACTTATCATTTTCTTAAAAGTTAAAATAATATATTCATTATTTCTTTCTTGCATGCACATTAGGATAGTTAATTTCATTCTCTACTCCTATTTCATTCGAATCTAAACATTTTAGATTTGGGTTTAAAACTTACTCCACTTCATTGTTTGCTTGCTACATATTAGTTAACCTAGTTAGTTATAAGCATTATGAATGAATTGTAGTATACCTATGTTACACAACTAGATCACACTCATAAAAAAAACATATAAACTCACCTGAGACAAGCCCCATTGGGATTTCATCACTTGGTGGATCACCTTACCCTACCTAGCTATCCTACTTGGATTTCACCACCAAGGGGAGAACCTACTTTGTTCTCTGGCAGAGTATAAACTCTAGGCAGAAGGTATATTTTGGCTAAGCAGCCTGACTTGGCTTCAGGTCCATGAATTATGGGGAGCAAGCTCTTATAATAAGCCATGTACCTATTCTAACATAGATTTCCTCTTGAGCACTAAAATTAACTTGAAACTAGCTCTAGATTTCTCTCTAGTACCTTCGGTAACCAAATTCTCTTCTCACTATCTGATTAAGGCATAAGCCAACATGAGACTAAAATTAATCTCTAGGAGTTAATAATTAGTGTTTTATGTTCTTTTTCTACTTTTCTATCACCTTATATATTTTGGAGTTGGTAAGGACATTTTTCTATTGATTCACAAAATCAACACTACCTATAATACTCAATTTGTATACCCTATTATATTAGTTTTTTTGAGTGTTCATTCTCCTTACATAGACATATTGAATCCTTTGTTTTACCTAGATTCTACCTCTAGGTTTCTAAAACATTAGATTTTCCATCTCCTAAGATATCATAGTGACCAACATCAGTTAATCCCATCGACATCGATAGAATTTTCTATCGACATCAGTTAATCCCACTAACATAGGTAGACTTTAACTATCGACATCGATCAGATGATCAATGTCGATGATTGTGTAATTTTAGTTTACTCAAAACAATAATCTAAAATAACCTACTTACCTACACCCAAACCTAGTTTTTCCTTATTATGTCACTAATACAAAGCATTAAGACTATTTATACTTCTTACATGGTATTGATGTGAGCCCAAGCCAAAATTCTTAGCGATTACACAAGGTAGTAACCACTTTCACCTTCCCCTCTTGTTATTGATTATGTGATGGAGCATACTTCAGATACAGATCATACTCCTAACCCTAACCAAATTCTCATTGTGCCTAAAGGAGATCAATATTTTGTTAAATTTCTTAATCACAATGTTGCAGCCCTTAAGTATTACCTTGCCATGAGCTGAACCCAAAATTCTTTGGGTGACCCACAATATGGTATGCTAACTTCTCTGATGGAGATAACTTTAGTTTTATCTATCTCCATTATTTTCCCCATGGTTATTCAAACTAATGCTTCAACAAGTAACCCAACCATAAATAATGTCCAAAGTTTAGCATCACCAATTGTCCAATCCCACCTAAACCCTGGCATGACTTCCCTACCTTCATCACCAAAATTAGTTTAGTCAAGTCTCACCCCATTTCAAAATTTGGTGGTACCTATTCCATCTACTCTCACACCTATAATTAACTGAGTTATGACTCACCCTTCACCTAGTATAACCATGCCAATAACCCAACCTATAATAACAACATCTAATCAAATCATAGTCTTTAACCCAATGGGACAAGCAATTTTTATTTTTTTCCCCATCCTATGACTCATTATCCTTATGTTACATCAATAAAACCTCAAAAATCTATGTTATACGCTCCCTCTACCTCCTATTAGGTTCCCTATAACTTAGGGGTTATCTCACAAACTAATCCCCCTCCATATCTCATTAAGATGCTAATGGAAAAGATGTTTAATCTAGAGATGTTTGTGTTGAGTTCAAAGAATGTGTTATCTTATGATCAGATATGCAATGAACCCATACATCCTTCTGTACCTATTTTCCCTTATCCAAGCCAATGAGAAATCCCTAAATTTACTTTTTTCTAGAGTAAAAAGGACCAATAACAACATTTACAAGCATTTAGACATGCTTGTTATTTAATAGGGCATGATGATGCATTATTATTTTGCACTTTCCCTATGTATCTTTTGAGTGCTACCCTAGATTGGTATAGCTATATAACTTAGCACTCCCTTTTTTCATTTACCCAACTCACAAAAATATTCCTGGACCATTTCTCTATTAACATTTATAAAAAAGTTTCTATTATAGACCTTTATTCTATTAGACAATTTGATGATGAGTCTATCATAGATTTTGTCACTCATTGGAGAGGCTTGATCAATAAAATCTCCTTATCTTTACCCCAACTTGAGATTACTGAGCTCTTCTCAAGGGCATGTGCTAAGCACATTTCATCCACACTCCAAGTACAAACTTTTTGCACATTTGATGAGTCCTTTACAATGGCATGGAAACTCAAGATTCAAGCTATAGATGAAGGCAAAGTCAAGTTGCGTAGTAAGAATGCCAATTTCAAATTAAATGACTCTTCTTATTCTAAAACTTCTCCCTCTAACCAAAAATCTAAAGGCTCCACTAATGCAGTGGTCATTAAATCAACTTCTTCCATAATCACAAACCAACATAATTCCTTGACTTCCCAAACTCTGACCAAGCAATTCCAACAATAGTATGAACAAAGATAATACACTTCCATTGGGGAGTCATATACTTCCATTTTAGAAAAAATATTGCAACAAGGAGCCATAACCCTTCTTAAAATCAAGCCTCTTATATAGTTTGACCCATCCCATCTTATTCCAACTTGGTACAAGAGAATGAGTTTTGAAGCTACGATCAAGTTAAAGGCCACAATTTTATTAACTATAAAACATTCAAGAACATTATTCAAGACATGCTTGATAGGGGTGATCTCATCTTGGATAACCCTAATGTGTCTACTAATCAAAATATGGATGTGTTTGAACAGCCTTTTCCTAACCATTCACCCAATAAAAATATTATTCAGACCATAACTAACTCATGTGATCATAATATCCATATGGTTAATATGGTCTTTCTTTTACCTCCAATTCAACTTCTCCCACACCAAAAGGTACCCATTTTACCTACTCCTCCCCCACAGTCAGTGGCATTTGTTTTTCTCATTTTTCCTCCTCAGGTAGAAAATCCTATTTCACCCATTCCACTCTTTCATGAGGAAGAGCCTCCTTTACCACTCCTTTTTCCACTAGAGGAGTATGTATTACCAGTTCCTTTTGCACCAATGTTACCTATCCTTTTACCACTTGAAGACCACACCTTACTTATTCCACAACCACATTTTGAGGGGATCACCATTCTTATGTTATACCCTCTTGAGTAACCCTCTTCACCTACCTCTCCTCCATTGATATAAAGTAGTACCCCATCCACTCCACCTTTGCACCTAGAAGAGTTAGTGTTATCTACTCCTATATTAGATGAGAGACCTATTATGCCTACTCCAACTCAACTAATTTTACCTATAAAGGATCATACTTTACCTATTCCTCACCCACATGTTGAGGGAGTAATTATACCTATGCTCTACCCCCTTAACGAACCTTCTTCGCCTACCTCTCCACCCATGAAAAGACCATGCCTCTTCTCCTATCTTTGTCAAAGAAGACATTTTTGTGGCTCTTTCTCATCTTTGGCTTGAGGTATTAGAGACGAAAAATTTCCCTTTTTCTTAATCACCGTATCCTTCTAAATAAGTAATCATAAGGCCTATGTCAACTTCATCTAAACCCTTTTCACGGTTAGTAAAAAGTCTAGAATTTTTTAAATCCATGAAGAAAGATCACACAGCATTTTGGGACCAAATTACAAATTCTTATCCTACACAATGAGTGTGGACCTTTACCACCAACCCTCTCACTACCCTTTACCCTAAAGTCTTTGACAAAGCCAAAGCTTCTTCACCAGAGTCACCAGAAGCTCATCCATCTATGTCAGAACCCCCACCATCATAGGCATCTACCACATTGAAGTAGATAAGGTATTTAGGTGTACATTTTATCTCTAATCTAATTCATCCATAGGTGAAATTAGATCTAACTCTCCAACCCCAAGTTGGAGTTTCATGACCTAAACTATAGAAAAATGTTAAGCTTCCTGGATCTCATCGATCTTTCCCTCTTCAACCCTCAACTTTACCATCAATTTTAGGACCAAACCCATATACTTTAGTTGGAGTATTGCTAATCCAAGCAAAAAAAAGGCTAAGTTACATCCACTAATCCCTCTGCCACTTGGTAGGCCTTTCACATTTGATACCATGATACCTAACACTAAGAAAGTGTCAGCAAAACACATAACTCCACCACCACCTAAAAAGGTACCACATAAAATCACCCCTATGAATCTTAAACAAAATAAGGTGTCCACTCCTATTACAAAAATAAGTGCTAGCCCACTCATAGGTTCTCAAATCTTTTTCCTACATCAATTTTTGAAATATTCCATAATAACTATTCCTCTCATTAAGCCTTATAGCCCTTTTAGACTAAAGCCATATTGGTTTGATGATACACAAGTGTGTCTATTTCATCATTCACCTAGACATGATACTAAGAGTTATAAATCTCTCACAATAGTCATTCAACAACACTTTGATGTCAACACTCTCTTTGTTGATACTCCCACTAACCTTCCTACTATTCCACCTCTGGCATCCACAATGCCTCATACTATTCCACTTGAACTCAAACCCAAAGATGTTGTTGTACCCCCTTTGCCACCTCTTTCACCTATGTTTTAGATCAACACATTTATTATAGCTATAAAGTCACAAAATCAAAAGGATAAAGGTGAGGAAAAGGTCACTGTTCCTTGGGCTCATCCCTTCTCCAAAGACACTCCTCCTCTGAATCCCAAGATTTCCATCTTGGGTGTCCCAAAACCAACATCTCCAAAAGTTATTCAAAGCGTGATGGTAAAATAGATTCACTAAACTCCTATGAAAATTTCCTTATATGAGTTAATCCAAAACTCACCCCAACACCATCAAGCTTTGATTAGTAATTTATAGGCAAATTAGATACAACTTGATGATCCCTAACCTATTCTAATTTTGGTCAGATCTCTTAATTGCATCTCCCTAATTTCCTTCAATGATTTAAAAATTCCACTTCAACACCTTGAAGATCAAGATTATGCTCTTTTTATTACTGCATATATCAATCAAAATCATGTCAAAAGATTCATGATTGATGGGGGAGCTAATATTATTATTATCTCCACCCATACCTACAAACAACTAGCTCTTCCTGATAATTGCATGTCTCAAACCGACATGGTGCTTCACTCTTTTAATGATACCAGAACTACTATAGTAGGCATAGTTGTCTTACATATCCATGTAGGTCCTTGCATAATTCCTTAGCTCTTTTATGTTTTATAATGAGAGTTATAATATAACATATTTCTTGGATGACCTTGGATACATGTTATGGCATGTGTGCCCTCAACTTTGTACCATTTGTTGAGGTGTGCAGCTAAAAGCTTCACCAAATGAGTGAGTGCAGAAGTTATAGGATTCACATAGTCACCGATGATGGTCAAGAATAGACCAGAGGCTACCGACATCGGTCATGTATCGGTCGACGTCGGTTACAGGCAGACATTAAGGGACCGATGTCGGTCACTTGTGCATCTAGAATCTATTTTCATGGATAGAACAAAATATTTGCATGATAGGATTAAGTGTTAGTCTTAAGTCCACATCTCTATCTTGAGTAGGACTATTTTGAGCCCTTGATTAGGAGTTGCATCTAATGGTTGTGATTGTATGCTCATGAATCCCTAAAGTTATATAATAGGGATAGATCTTCATAGCTTATTGAATTGTAACAGTATTGAACATACATGTATATGTGAATCAATCTAGGTTGTTGGAGTTGATTGTAATTGAGAGAGAGAACTCTTAAGGGAAAGAGATCTATACATCTGAGAGAGGTGTGGAAGAAAAGAGGTTTCTTCAATTGTATTCCTTCTGTAAAGAGTTTAATACAAGTTTTTAGGGTGGTTTCTTGTATCTCTTATTCTTTGCTATATCTGATTCTAGTTACTTATCATTCTAGTTTAATTCCATGTTTAGTTGCTTTCACATAGTAATCAACTTTGTTGGTTGATCCCCAACAAGTGGTATCAGAGCTCAAGTAGACTAACAGGTGTTTCAGATATGGTTAGTGTGTGTTGATTACAGGTCACTCATAGAGGTTTCTATTTGAGTGGGAGAAAGCAATGGCAGAAGAAAGTAAACTAAGAATGGAGAAGTTTAATGGCAAGAATTACCAATTATGGAGAATGCAGATAGAGGATTATTTGTATCAGAAAGATCTATACTTACCATTAGGTGGGGTTTCAAGGAAGCCCATAGACATGGAAGATGAAGAATGGGAAGTTCTTGATAGAAAGGCTCTTGGATCTATAAGATTGAGTTTGGCATCTACTGTGATATCTAATTTATCACAGGCAAAGTCAACGGTAGAGTTAATGACTACTTTAGCAAATTTATATGAAAAACCCTCAGCTTCAAATAAGTTATATCTTATGAAGCAATTATTTAATTTGCAAATGCAGGAAGGTGGATCTGTATCTAATCATCTAAATGATTTCCATGGAATTGTAAATCAATTAAATTTCATCAAAATAGTGTTTGGTGATGAAATTAAAGCTTTATTAATCTTATGCTCTTTACCTGAGAGCTGGCATAGCTTGGTAATGGTAGTTAGTAATACTACATCTGCTTCAAATATTTTAAAAGTAGATGATGTTGTTAGTGTAATCTTGAATGAAGAAATTCACAGGAAAAGCACAGAGGAAACATCAGGAAATGCTTTAAGTTTTGAGAGCAGGGGAAGGTAAAAAGAGAAGGGCAAGCATAAGAGATCAAGGTCTAAGTCAAAGATGAGAGGTAGATCCAAATCCAAAAATGGCAGGAGGATAGCCTGTTGGAATTGTGGAAAGATAGGGCATATAAGCAAAGATTGCTGGTCAAAACCTAAAGAAGACAATCAGCAAGAAGGTAAAGAAGAAGCAAAAGCTGCAGGTATTGTTGCACAAGATGCTCTTATATTCTATTTGCATAATAATATAGAATCTTGGGTTTTAGATTCTGGTGCCTCTTTTCGTGCTACCCCAAATAAAGAATATTTTAGTGACTATGTCCATGGAGATTTTGGAATAATTTATTTAGGGGATGATGAGCCTTGTAAAATTGTTGGCAAAGGAAAAGTGCAGTTAAAAATGTAGAATGGAAACACATGGGTGTTGAGAGATGTCATGCATGTTCCCAGCCTGAAGAGGAATCTGATTTCTATAGGAAAGTTGGGGGATGAGGGTTGCATAGTAACTCTCATAGCTAAATCTTGGAAGGTTTCCAAGGGTGCACTTGTATTGGCCAGAGGTAAGAGAGTAGGTACTCTCTATTTATGTAATTGTATTATTGATAATTATCCTATATTATCTACTTCAGATGTAGATGCAAAGTTGTGGCACCAGAGGCTTGGCCACATGAGTGAGAAGTGAATGTCTATTCTTAAGTCAAAAGGTAAGCTTTCAAATTTGAAAAACATAGATCTAGATTTTTGTGAGCACTGTATTTTTGGGAAACAGAAGAGAGTGAGTTTTCTCAAGACTGGGTCAACAAAGAAGAAGCATAAGTTGGAGCTTGTTCACATAGACGTGTGGGGACCAGCTCAGGTTGCTTCTATTGGAGGATCATAGTACTATGTTTCTTTCATAGATGATGCTATAAGAAAGGTATGGGTCTATTGTATAAAGAAGAAATCTGATGTTTTTGACACTTTTAAGATTTGGAAAGCTATGGTTGAGAATAAAACAGGTAGGAGATTGAAGTGCCTTAGATCTGACAATGGTGGTGAGTTCTACAGCTACAAGTTCAACTGGTATTGTTATATGCATGGAATACATAGGCAAAGGATGGTTCCAAGGACACCTCAACAAAATAGAGATGTTGAAAAGATGAACAGAACAATAATGGAGTGTGCATGGTGTATGAGGTTGCATGCTAGTTTGCCCTTAGAGTTTTGGGTAGAAGCTATGGATACTGTAGTTTACCTAATTAACAAAGGACCCTCTATTACTCTGGATGGTGGAATTCTAAAAGAGGCGTGGACAGGTAAAAAGATAGATCACTCATTTCTCAAAGTTTTTGGTTGTGAAGCTTTTGTGCACATTGATGAGGAAACTAGAAAGAAGTTGGATGCTAAGTCTATGAGGTGCACATTTATTGGTTATGGCCTTAATGATTTCAGATTTCAGTTTTGGAATCTAGGAACTAACAAGATAATTAGGAGCCATGATGTTGTTTTCAATGAAAAAGTGATGTATAGTGATCAGCTCAAGAAGCTAAAGAATTTTGAGTAGGGCCATGAAGAATTGGATGAGGTGATGGTCCAAAATGAGCTCACGGGAAAGAATAATCACAGACAGGAAAACACAAAGACCGACATCAGTCAGGCAAGAACCGACGTCAAAAATACAAGAACTGATGTCGGTCATACAGTGACTGACGTCGGTCAAGAAGGAACCAGCGTCGGTCATGTGGAACCGACGTCGGCCAGTAACAGGCTTAGAGGTGACCGAGGTCGGTCACTATTAGAGAATTTGGGTGGATAGCGTGTTGTGAATGAGTCTCAGATGCCCATCAGGAGGTCAGAAAGGGTAAGTAAACCTCCAATTCGATATTCCCCTTCATTATTCTATTTATTGCTTACTGATAGTGGAGAACCAGAGAGTTTTGATGAAGCAATATAGGTGGAATCCAAGAATCAGTGGGAGATAGGCATGAATGAGGAAATTGATTTCTTGAAAGAGAACCAAACATGGGATTTGGTTGAGTTGCCAGTGGAAAAAAAGACACTGAAGAATAGATGGATCTATAGATTGAAGGAAGGTGAGAATGGATAGATGAGATATAAGGCCAGGTTGGTAGTGAAAGGATTTGCACAAAAACCAAGGATTGATTTTGGTGAGACTTTTTCTCCTGTAGTTAAAATGACTTCTATATGGACTGTATTGTCTTTAGTTGCTATTGAGGATTTGCATCTTGAGCAACTTGATGTTAAGATAGCATTTATTCATGGAGATTTGGATGAAGAAATATATATGGATCAACTAAAAGGATTTGAGGTCAAAGGTAAGGAGAAGCTAGTGTGCAGATTGAAGAAAAGCTTGTATGGTCTCAAGCAAGCTCCTAGACAATGGTATTTGAGATTTGACAGGTTTATGACTGAGCATGGATACAGTAGATGTCAATTTGACCATTGTGTGTATTTTAAGAGATTGGATAATGGTAGATATATTATTCTATTATTGTATGTAGATGATATACTAGTTGCAGGATCACACATGCAGGATATCTCTGAGCTTAAGGTGATATTAGCTCACACATTTGCCATGAAGGATTTGGGAGCAGCAAAGAAAATCCTTGGCATGAATATTAAGAGAGACAAGAAAAATCATAGGTTGATTTTGTCTCAAGAGGATTATGTGATCAAGGTGTTGAAATGGTTCAATATGCAGGATGTAAAACCGATAAACACACCTATGGCTGGACACTTCAAGTTGAGTAAAGAACAGTGTCCTAATTCACATGATGAGGTAGAGTACATGAGTAGATTTCCATATGCTTCCATAGTTGGGAGTTTAATGTATGTAATGGTATGTACTAGACTGGATATTGCCCAAGCAGTGGGAGTTGTGAGTAAGTATATGGCCAATCCAGGGAAGGAGCATTGGAAAGTAGTTCAGTGGATCCTTAAATATCTGAGAGGGACCAGCAGTAGGCATTTGTGCTATGGTGGGTCAAACACTTCTCTACATGGATATTTAGATTCAAATATGGCAGGTGATTTGGATGGTAGAAGAAGCACCATAGGATATGTTTTCACTGTTGGTGGAATGGTGGTTAGCTAGATTTCAAAGTTATAGAAGGTTGTTGCCTTGTCAACTACAGAAGCAAAATACATTATAGTCACAGAGGCTAGCAAAGAAATGATATGGATGACACGGTTCATGGAAGAGCTAGGAAAGGAGCAAGAGAGTTGCAGATTATACAGTGATAGTCAGAGTGCAATTCATTTGGCTAAGAATTCAGCCTTTCATTCAAGAACCAAACATATATAGCTAAGGTACCACTTCATTGGACAGGTATTGAAGGATGGTGAGTTGAAGCTGGAGAAGATCCATATAGATAAGAACCCTGTTGATATGTTAACCAAGCCGGTAACAAAGGAGAAGTTGAATCTTCATTCAACTTTTGTTGGTCTTCATGATTGAGTTTGAAGATGGAGAAGCTAGAATATGTTGCTGTACAGGTACTGGTGCAGCTTTTTATCTCCAAGTGGGAGATTGTTGAGGTGTGGAGCTAAAAGCTTCACCAAATGAGTGAGTGCAGAAGTTGCAGGAGTCACATAGTCATCGACGACGGTCAGGAATGGACCAAAGGCTACCAGCATCGGTCATGTATCGGTTGACATTGGTTATAGATAGACAGATAGGGATCGATGTCGGTCACCTGTGCATCCAGAATCTATTTTCATGGATAGAATAGAATGTTTTCATGATAGGATTAAGTGTTAGCCTTAGGTCTGCATCTCTATCTTGAGTAGGACTGTTTTGAGCCCTTGATTAGGAGGTGCATCTAATGGCTGTGATTGTATGCTCATGAATCCCTAAAGTTATATAATAGGGATAGATCTTCATAGCTTATTGAATTGTAATAGTATTGAACATACATGTATATGTGAATCAATCCAGGTTGTTGGAGTTGATTGTAATTGAGAGAGAGAACTCTTGAGGGAAACAGATATGTACATCTGAGAGAGGTGTGAAGAAAAGAGGTTTCTTCAATTGTATTCCTTCTGTAAAGAGTTTAATACAAGTTTTTAGGGTGGTTTCTTGTATCTCTTATTCTTTGCTATATCTAATTCTAGTTACTTATCATTCTGGTTTAATTCTGTGTTTAGTTGCTTTCACATAGTAATCAACTTTGTTGGTTGATCCCCAACACCATTGTGTCAAGTTTTAGCACAATAGGCAAGTACATGTTATACCCACCAACCCACCTCCATTTAAAACATGAAACATGAATTATAGTCCCAATGATGTTCTCATTCTATTAAAGACATCATCTTCTTTGCATGATACGTTTAAAGCTTCCACAAGCTCCACTACCCTGATTATATAGATACTAGCAACACAAATTCCTGACAAAGATCCTATAGAGGAAACTTTCAAGTGTTTGTCACTCAGAGAATATCCTTTGTTGATGTTTGACATGTTCTATACTCCACAAGAATATGGAAATATTAATATGCACCTAACTTATGATCCTTGTATCGGGGTGGTCATCCCTTATGGGCCCCCTAGCCTTCAAACTAATTTCACATATGGGGGAATTGATTAGGCTCCCATTATTGACAATCCATCCTCTTTAACACTACCATTTACCTATGAATTATCTTTCTTGAGTAAGCCTAGCTTTGCTCACACCTATCTTTATAGGTGCACCTAGAAAGGATTTGGTTTGGGTCATTATGAGTAGGGTGTTCATATGCCCATTGAATATCTCACTAGTAAAACCATTGAAAATGCCAAAAAGAGGAATGGAGTGGGTTATGATGAACCAACTAAACTCACCAAAACTTCCCATGTACTAATTATTAAAGAGCCAATCTCTCCTTCTCCATCTTCTTATCCACCATCACCTATCGAATCAAAGGTATCTATACCTCCTAAAAAAAATTTCAATAAATTCCATCCATTTGGGTCCTCTCACCTATCACCAGGGTAAGGAAACAAGGTCCCTTCCTCTTGTTCATCTTGAAATGATTGATAAATACTCTCCCACTATTAATACTATCCAATATCAAGATGATGATGCTATTCTCACATACATGGATACAAATGATTCCTATATCCAATTATCACTCCCATCTAAACAACAAGCTATATTAAATGAATCAACCATTGACATCAATTTGCCCTCTCAAAATAACCCCCACATCCTCAAGATTGGCCAATCTTTGGATTCCTCTGAGTAAGTTAATTATACCACATTTCTTAATAACCATATCAAAGCCTTCACTTGGTATTATAAAGACATGTCTGGTATTGACCCCTCTATCATCACCCATAACATTGTCACCAATTGAGATGATAAACCTGTTATGTAAAAGCTTCATAAAATGCATCCTTGTATTGTTATCCTTGTCAAAGAAGAGCTCCAATGCCTCCTTTTTGTTAACTTTATCCAACCCATTGACTACCCACACCGGGTTTCTAATATTATTCCTATCATAAAAGTGACTAGAGAAATCCACATTTGCATTGACTACCATGACTTAAACCTTGCTTGTCTAAAAGATGACTTCCCATTGCCAAGTATCGACCAACTTATTGATCTAGTAGCCAGTCCTGAGATGCTATCACTTATGGATGGGTTCTCAAGATATAATAAAATCTTGGTTACTCCTAAGGATCAACACAAAACAACTTTCATTACCCCATGGGGTAATTTCTATTATCAGGTCATGCCTTTTGGTTTGAAGAATGCTGGTGCCACCTACCAACGTGCCATGACTTACATATTTTATGATCTCCTAAACAAAATTATGGAAGAATACATGGATGACTTACTCAAAAAGTCTAAACTTCACCAAGATCACTTGATGATTCTCAGAATCATATTCACTCATCTCCTCCGATATAATGTTCAACTAAATTCAAAGAAATGTTTCTTTGGTGTCCTTTATAGTAATATCTTAGGCTTTATAATTTATATCTGTTGTATTGAAGTCGACCCTACTAAGGTTTGAGAAATGCTAGAGATGCCTCCACCTACTAATATCAAATAACTCTATAGCTTACAAGGCAAACTTTAGTCAATCCACCACTTCATATCTCAATTGTCACATCATTACCAACCCTCTTCATATCTCAATTGTAACATCATTGCCAACCCTTTCACCATCTCCTCAAAAAATATTTCTCCTTCTATTGGAATAAAGATTGCTAGGAAGCCTTTGATGCACTCAAATAATATCTCCTTTACCCACTAGTTCTTATTCAACCTAAGGAAAATAAACCTTTCTACCTTTATATCTCTGTAACAGACCATTCTCTAGGTACCCTGATTTTACATCATGATGATCACCATTGAGAACAAGTGGTTTACTACATAAGCCACACACTTATTGATTATGAAACTTTATATACCCATACTAAAAAGCTTTGCCTTGCATTGGGTTTTGTAGCCTCCAAGCTCCATCATTACCTCTTAAAGCATAAAACCTAAATGGTCACCCATAATGATCCCCTCAAATATATTCATTCCAAGCCATATCACAACCAACATGTAGCTTGATGGCTCATGCTCCTTGCCTAATTTAACTTTGAGTTTATTCAACAAAAGTCTATCAAGGGGAAAACAATCACTGACTAGTTAGCTGCTACCCCTTTACCTGACAACCAACCTTAAAACCTTGAATTCCCTAATGAATCCATCATAACACTCTCCATCAATGACATCTCTTGTCAAATGATGATGTTCTTTGATGGGTCTAAATGTCAACATGGTGGGGGTGTTGGTGTTATTCTTATTCCTCTAGATGGTGAGCCTATGCCTTTGTCATTTAAACTAGATTTTTAATGTACTAACAAAATGGTCAAATATGAGGCTTTGATATTAGGGCTTCAAACAACTATCTTCTTAGGTATCAAATCAATTACCATTTTTAGTGACTCTCAGCTAGTGGTTAATTAGGTTGATGGTTCCTACCTATGTAAAAAAAAAATTGTAGTGATATAAACATCATGTAGATATGTTATTAAGATCATTTGACTCTTATCTCTTACAAAATATTCCTCGATCTACAAACAAGTTTGCTGACACAATGGTTTCACTTACTTCACATATACCCTCTTCATCCTCTTCCTTGAAAATCTGTCACTGTGCATCACTCAACATTGCCCTCTTATGTATCAACTAACATCATTTTTATCATAAATGTAACATACAACCCACATGACTTATGGTACAAGCAACTTACTAATTATCTTTCCTTTTCAATTACCCCTTTTGTTCTCTTCAATGATGGGATACATGCCTTCATAAAACATGCCAATTGTTACACTATGCTAGGGGGATTTCTCTACAATCAAGGTTTTGATGGTTTCCTCCTTAGATGCCTCACTAGTAATGAGAATTACTTCAATATTAAATAAGTCCATGATGGGATTTATGGTGGACAATTCAATGGTCACACAGCTACCAAGCATATCCTTTGACTCAGCTATTATTAGCCAACACTCCATCAAAATTGTGGTGATTATGTTTGGTGTTATGTCAAATGTCAACAACATGCTAACTTCCTTCACATTCCAAGTCATGCATTAAAATTTCTAAAGAATTTTGGCACTTATCCTAATGAGGCTTGGATCTAATCAGTGAGAATAACCCTCATTCATCCCTCTATCACCATTTTATCATTACTACCACTGAATACTTTACCAAGTGGGTCGAAGCCATTCCTCTCATCTCCATTAAGGTTGAAAAAATTGTTAACATTATCAACCATCACATCATTTATCATTTTTGTGTCTTACATAAAATTATAACAAATAATGGCAAATCTTTCAAAAATAAGACTGTCCAATATCTTTAAGACACCTTTGAATCAAATTAAGTTTCTCATCACCATACTATCCACAAGCAAATGGATAGGCATAAGCTTATAACAAAACATTGACCAAAACCCTCATGAAGGTAGTCAATGATGTGGGAAAGGATTGGCACACGCATATTCTCTTTGCTTTATGGGCTTATCACACTAGCATTTGAACCCCTATAGGTGATACACCTTTTTCTTTGGTCTATGGGATGGAGGCTATTTTGCCTCTTGAGGTTTAGATTCCTTCTCTTCACATCTCTCTACAAGATATACTTACTAACGATGACTTTCACCAAGAACATTTGGCTCAACTCTAGTTGCTTGATGAGCATCATCTCATAGACCTCAACCACCTCCAAATCTATTAAGAGCATATCAAATGTGCTTACAAAAAAAACCTTAAAGAGTGAGATTTCAATATTGGAGATCTCATCTTAAAAGGAAATCAACATATGATGAACATGGAGAAGATAAAATGGGGTAAGTTTGCTCCTAATTAGCTTAGACTCTACATCATAACTCACAAGTATGGCTCAAGAACTTATCGCTTGTCTTCTCTCAAAAGAAATCCAGAACTCAAGCCTTTAAATGCTTTACATCTATGACCATTATTTTGTTAATAAAGTGGCTCTTCACCTTGTGTTTAACTTGAGATCATCCCTTGAGCAACACTATTACATTCATCTCCCTTCCTCTTAACCCTTACTCCTACACACTTAGTTAACCTATGAACTGCTACGGTTTTTCCCTTAAAGTGGAAAACCCCAAAGCCTCTATATTCTTTTCCATGACTAAAAATAAAAAATACAAATAAATAAATAAATAAAATGGGATAGGTAGATAAGTTATAATCTCTTAGGTTATGATTCTCAACATAGACTACTCCCTTGAAGGATGTTGCATATCTTCTCTTTGATACTATCAATAGACTGCTCCCTTGAAGGACAACTATTTAAAATAAAAAACAAATGCTTAGACCACTCCCTTGAATGATGGCAAGGCCAAGCTTTGTTATCAAGAGAAATAAATAAAAAAGCTTCTCATATTAATTATCTTCATATGGCCTCAACACAAATAAAATCCCGTTGTAAGCTTCCCACATCGATCAGCTTACACCCAAAAAAAAAACAATAAAGCTTTAAGTCATGAACTTACTTATAGTAGCTCTTAGGTCACCTACAGTAGGGGCATACCATCCCCACTTCTAAGGTTATGCTACCCAACCACTCTCACTCAATTTACCCTTTTCCCCTCATATTATTTCAAGGGAATTTAAACTCACTTAACACAAGGTGAACACAATGCTTCTCTAATAAGTCACCTTGCTAACATGGTCTCCAAATAATGTCACCATGTGAATATCATGCTCCTCTCTCAAACATGAGATCTCCTCACCCTAGAGTGGCAATCATAAAATCCTATGCACATCTTCCTATGTCACTGTCAACTCTCCAATCAATAAATGGAAGGTGTTGGTGGTGTGATCCCACCTCTTGATCAATGCTATCATCAAACTAATATCCCATGCAACTTTGTAATATCATCACACTCCCCCTAAACTTATGGTTGCCATGTGCTCCCACTCATCTAAGGTGACATCCCTCCTCATCCATGTCAACAACATAGGTATTCAATCTTGTAGTGTCAACTCCTACCTAGCCTGCATCCATACACACAAACCTCAAGTCACATACTTTCCAATATAACCTACCACTACTTTTTCCCTTCTCTTTGGGAGAACTACATTAGATTGAGGCCCTCAATCGGGCTATGTGGGTAGCACTCAATCAACATGGTGTCTTCTAAGGTTAACTCAACCATATACCCACCTAACTATCTAACCTTTTCTCCCATCTCCACCCTAGGCCTCAATACCTCTCTCTCCACCCTAAGCCCAACTTCCTATCACAACTCTAGGCCCCCAACTTATATCTCAAACCCTTAACCCTATGACCTATCTTTTAATCCCTAAGTCTCCTAACCTATTTCAACCTACCCCTTCTTAACCATTTCCATTAACACACTTTTAACCATAACTTAGATCTCTTCCCCTATGCATTGAAAGAAATACATTCACCTGAGGCCCTTAACCAAGATATGTAGGTAGCACTTAGTTGACATGGGGTCTTCTGAGGCTAGCTCAGCCATTAGGCTCATTAACTACTTCAATTAGGGATCCAAAATTGACCTTTTCTCTTATTTTGGGTTTTTAAGGTCACCAACATTGATTTTATATGATGACATCAGTGCTTGGTGTCAACTGATGTCGATGGACCCCACTGCCATTGGTAGACCCCATTGGCATTGATGACTAGTTTGGCCTTAGGGCTGAACAACCTGTCTCCCACATTTTTAGTTTTTCCTAAAGACTACCCCCAAATCCCTCCCAAATTAACCTAAACCTACCCCACCCCATTGCTTGCCCCTCTCACTACATTTTTTCCCCCTTAAAATTTTAAATTTAGCCTAAAAACCCAAATAAAAAACTTAACTTCACAATTAACTTATGGAGGCTCTTACCTCATCTCTCTATCTCCTCCAAGCTAGAATAGCTAGTCCTTATGGTGGTGTGCCTCCTACTGGGTCCCCTCCTAGTTCTACCATCTCACTCACACTCAAAACTCTTTTTCTCTCCAATAAAATGTTCCAAATGAATTTTGGTGGGCTACCAAACCCCTTTTTGTCAGGTTTGGTCACCCATTAACATCGACATCCTTGACCTAACCCATAAATGTTAGCATTATTTCCTACTGACATAAATGACATCATCACCCTTAAAATTAGAGTTTCCAACAACACACAACCCTTTGGACTCTACCCTTAGTCTAGGGTAAATTGAAGATCACATATATCTCCTTGACCATGGTAACCAACTTGGAGATCACATATATCTCCACCACCATGACAACCAACCTTGCAGATCACTTAAATCTCCACCCATGATGACTTTGGCCAAAGATCAAAAATATCTTCTCCATCATTGACCCTTTTAAACTAACCTTGTATTGCTTGTCTTGACTATTTATACTACCTCACTATAGTTGGTTATTGTACACACACATCTATATTAGGTGTTTTAGATTGTGACCAAGCTAGACTTATCACTTGTAACCTTTTATGTTTACCAGGGTTACTTCCTACCTTAGATACCTAGCACACACAGACCATTGGAGCTACAACTTTGATTATTTTTACCTTATCAGCTATCAATTATGAGCTATGATTTGGTTATTTTTATCTGAGTCCTCAATCTTACCCATTCTTGATTTTTTGACATATAACTTTTAGTAGTATACATGCCAGCTGTGATACCACATTATGACTCACCATCCACCCACCTAATTTAATTCTTATCAAACTGTACTTGATTCTAATTTCTCCTCCATCAGTTCCCACTTTGAGGGGGGTTACCTCACCAATACTTGGAGCATCCAAATCCTATTTTTGTCTTGAAACTTGTCAATGCAAATTACAAGACAAAAAGGGGTAAATGTAGACACCAAAATTATGTCACACACATGTGTAACTCCCTGTGTCAAAACCCTTGTTGAGCCCCTTTTCAATAATAATAATAATTAACTTTATCCTAACCCATGATTTTACCCCTCACACATTTAATTAATTTCAAATATTTAAGTAAATTAAAAACAACTTATGCCACCTTACCTGGCCACCTCATCCTAAGACTAATTCTTACCCTCTGAGTGACCTCAAGACTTAGTCCCCTAATCCAAACTACCCATGACTTTTTCTTGCCCCAAAAATAAATTCCTAACCAATTACATCCTTCTTAACCTCTCATTTCTACTATTTCCTAATGGATACCACACTTGGCATGAGAAAGAATAGAAAATAGGCTAAAAATAGCCCTTTTACCTATTATCATGCCACTGATGTTGGTCAACCCATGACTGACATCAATGAAATCACTGACATTAGTTACTTAAGCCAAACTCCAAACTAATGTTCAGGTCAACAAAAATCAAGAAAACTCAATTATTTGCATACAATATTTTGGCACTAAACTTTCTACATTCAAGCTTACTATTACTCTGCATAAAGCAATCTAGATCAAGAATTGATATATAACATAAAGCTTGGATTCTTCTAAATTGGCAAAACATGCTTATCTTTTTTTTCACAAATTACTTCAACACACCTCACTAGAGCCATCTGTTTGACACCCATAGTTCATCTATTTTATTAGCTAAGTATATCTCTAGTTTTTGGTAATTATTTTAAATATTCACTTTACAGTTACTTTACATTATACTATTTATCATTCCATAAATGTCTCAATTCTCCCTATGGAGGGGTTGTAAAATTCCTTCACCTATTTTCTCTACTCTAAACATACCAACCTTCTATTTATATGCACCTGAGTCTTACACACTCCCTTAGGACTCTTTACAATCTTACAACCCTAACCAACATCCACCTCCCAGCATAGAAAACTTTCTTGCAAACCCTTAGGACTTGTTTCCCCTACCGACATTGGTCACATAACTGATGTCAATCATATAATTGTCGTTGGTCATACCTGCTTATCAACATCAGTATCCTAGCCAATGTTAGTGACTATGGATTTACACTAACCTCTTTAAACCTACCTCAACCACCTCTAAAAACATCAACAACTCATATTACCTATATTGTGTCATGCTCTATTGCACTCAGATTGTAAGAATGGTATGAAAATATCTTTCTTACTCTCTCTTTCATTTTTTTATTCATTACCAATTTTGTTTTAAAAAGTGAACTGTCATCCCTAAGTAAGTTTGACACTTCTAAGAATAAGCACATAGCTTGATAGCCCACTCATATATCTGCTAACAAATATTTTTGGTGGTAGTGCTTTTTTATTCATAGATAGTCCTCCCTAGCCAAACAGGAGTGCTCAACATCATCTGAATATGATGTGAAATGAATCTAGGATCTCTCTAATCTCTAATCCCTACCTTTTATCTCTATTTCTCCTCTAACATCAAATAGATTCAAAATTTAGTGAAACACTACAACTTAATCTTATCCATTTACCTTCCATAGGACAAGTTCCTCTTCAATAAGGGAGATGGTGGGAGGGTGAAGAATATGCTCATGATTTGGATTGGGAATTGAGGGATATTTCTTGCAACTTGAGAACTTGGGGATAGTGGACTCTTTTAGGAATTCTTGGAGAAATATTTAATTTAGTTGTGTTATGAATGTCTCATTCTTATGAACAAGCACTTCATTCTTATTATAGTCTTCTTGAGGTTCATTTACAACTACAAATTGATTTCCAACCTATTCAACTAGGACCTCTTTATTGTTTTGGATGCCTTCTTAGATAGACCTCCAAAATGGAGCTTTAGGTTCTTTAGGAGTTGGGAATGGGGCTTGAATAGGTGTAGGGCCTTCTTTGGCTTTAATTTCTAAATTTAAGATTGATTCAATCTCTATGACTGTTAATTTCAAGGCTTCAATTTGCTTGTCTATATTCTATTGGAATATCTCTTCTTAAGGATGGTCAATGAATTCATGAGGATAAGGAGCATAAGAAGGATGATAATAAATACAAGAGGGATCTTGAAAAATCTGATCCAATTTACTTTACTACCCCTCCCAAGTCTCTATCTTATCTAATACAAATGTACACAAATCATTCCTCTCTAATGGATCACTAGAGGAAATAGATGCAGCTTGAAAAATCCCAATCACTTCCTCATATTGAGAAGTTGAAAAAACTATTTTTTCACATGTTATATTATTCTTCATCTCATCCATTTCATCTTGATAACTTTGGAAATCTAGTGGAGGAAGGAAAGGAGGATAGCATGGTTGAAGATAAGGTTCTTCATATGCATCACCATATCCATGTGTGGTGGGGTGTAGGTTAATCATAGGATTGTTATAAATCATAAGGAGGACAAGAGTGATGTTATTAATAGTAAGGAGGGTATTAATATTGATAAGGCTCTGAGGCATGTAGTTGGGGTCATATGAAGGGAATGTGGAACAATCATAAGGATGATATGATTCATGATAAGGCTGATTATGGTCAATATACTTATGGTATGGCTCATTATAAGACTAATAAGGCTCATTATGAGGCTGATAAGGAATACCGCAATCTTGAGATGCCTCATCAATTTGAATTAAATTTCAATATACTTAAAAATCAGCCATTACAACCTCATCAAGATAGTGGATCAAAGATACAACTTAATTTGAACAAGTGTCTAAGCTGATAAAATTAGTTGTTTGAGCTTGAAATCATCATTAATGTTTTGATTTCTTCCAAAGGATGATATAAATAAAGACAACACCAACAATCCTTCAACCACTTTAGACCTTTGTCCCGCTAGGTGTGCCATAACTATTATCACCTAAATTTGCACCCTTAGAAGATTGTTCAAGCCTTCTAAATTTAGGGTAACATGGAGACAATCCTAGGTTATGGGTGGCCTAATAGGTGGATTGAATCTCTAGCTTATAGGTATATCTCCCCTTGATGTATCACTTAGGTTCATTAAATAATCTATCAAATTTTTAAGAAAAGAAAGAGAAACCTAATCTAATGGAAGTGATACACCAAAATATTTAACCACTACCAACTAGATGCATGTGCATATAGACCATGAGACTAACCTGAACACACACTAAAACTAATTTGCCTCTCTCAGTCATTACTTAATATGAAGGTTGAGTGAGTTGTATGATCATTAGTTTCATTATATGATACCTTGATTAGTTCTCCTAGCTCAAGTATATTTCACAACCTTCATATGAAATATTGATGTATAGAGGTAGATTAAGAGTAGCATGTATTTAAGTTAGTCTCATGGTTGATGTGCAAATGTAGTTGGTTGGTAGCTATCAAATATTTTGGTACATTACCTCTATTAGATTATGTTTCTCTCTTTTTCTAATAAGTTGATATATTAGGTGGTTAATTTAGTTCCATTTAGGATGAAAAATGGGGAAGTTAGACTATGTATATTTTAGAGACTTGAATAAAGCATCTTTCAAAGACCATTATCCTCTCCTATTTATGGAACTATTCCTTCAAACAATGGCTATAAATGAAATGTTTTCTCTCTTAGATGGGTATTTAGGGTATAATAAAATCCCCATTCAATAATTAGACCAATTCAAACCAACTTTTACAACTAAATTGCGTATATATGCTTATAATAATATGTTGACCAATGCTGGTGAAACTTTACAAAGGACAATGTATATGGCCTTTAAGTGTCTCATTAACGACATTATCTTGGTCTACTTGGATTACATAACCATTTTTTAAAAGCATGCAAGTGAAAAATTTTATCATATAATCAAAGTATTTAACAAATGTAGGAAATTTGAAGTGTTTCTTAATCCTAAAAAGTGTGTGTTTATTATTCATGAGGGAAAACTATTAGGACACACAATCTCAAAGAATGGTCTTGCCATTGATCCAAAGAGAGTGATTGCCATTTTGTCTCTTTCTATCCCATTCCATGAGAAAGGTCTTGAAATATTCTTATGAAAGATTAAATTTGTGAGGAGATTCATATCAAACTTTGACACCATGGTCAAGCCTCTTACCTTCATGATAACAAATAATGCCATTATAAACTACTCAAAGGAAGGTAAGGACCATTTTGAAATTATCAAACAAGATATTTATAAATATCCCACTCTTTTGAATCCTAAATATGACAAGGACTTTATTATTTATGTCTTTAGAGGTAGTGAGAGAAATTTAACTATCCAAGTTTAATAAAACAATGATTAAATGGAGTAGCCCATAGCTTTTTTCAATCAAGCACTCAAGGACTATAAATTAAGGTATAGTTTTTTAGAGAAACAAGTCATTTTTATTGTATGAACTCTCAAAAATTTAGACATGTGATTTATAACAATAAAATAAAGTTAATAATGCCTTATTCAAGTGTGAAAGAGTTCTTTTTTAGTAAGGATATGAATGAGAAGAAATTTGGATGGATTACCAAGGTTAGGAAGTATGATGTTTATATCAAGATAACTAAAATTGTGAGGGGTCAAGGATTATGTGAACAACTTACAATAGAACTTGAAGTGGATAAAAATACCATCTATATGTTACAGGAATATCAATAAACTCCTCTTCATCTTAAAAATAGTTGGACCTAATAAATGGTTGGTTTCTTATAAACATGTGAGTATACTCAAGGCCTTGACAAGGAAAAGAGGAGGTATTTTAGGTTACAATATATTACCTTTATCCTTGTTTATGGAGTTTTATTTAGAAAAGACATGAATGGATTTATATTAAGGTGTATGGAGCATAACCATACTGCTAGAGTGTTTGATGTTATGATTAACCTTTATTTAAGATAATTTATTTTATCATAAGTTCCCTTTATGTGTGTAGAATTTTTATTTATGTGAATTATAAATTAATATAAATACATATTCAATGAGGTTTCACTTACCTCTTTGTTCCCCTTTAAGACTTAGGATTTACTTGCATAAGTAACCCCTTCTCCCACTTGGCACACACATCCCTTCACTCTTTAAGGGACTAGGCCACAATTGGCACACATAAAAGATGATTGTAAGGTAATCATGAGATTCCTTGTAACCCCCATTCTTTTCCTCTAGCTATATAAAGGAGCTTTCCTCTCCTTATTTCCTCACTAGAAACTTGTAGCTCTATCTCTTCTTCTTAATTTGCTCTTGCTTCTAAATTATAATTGTGGACATTTTGGTGACAAGCCTTCTTATAAGATCACATGGGTTTTTATCTGACACATTTAGTTTTTCACTTTAAAATTCTTATCTCATTTACGATTTTTAATTTGAAAGGTAATATTGCTTATTGATTTTTTTATTTATGCATGTTCATTTGTCACTGATGAATGTTCTTGGGATAATCCCTTCATGGTATTAGAGCCAGATTCATCTTATTGCCATTTTTTTTACAAATGTGTAGTTTTTGGGAGATATTTCAGATTTTTTATGCAGGGGCTCCAACCTTGCTCTCCATTCAAATCTATTTCCCTCTCCATTTTTTTTTATTGAGTTTTTTCTCTAACTAGTTGTTGTGGGTTTATTTAAAGAAGCATTTACAACTCTTCACCTAGTTTTGAGAGGCCCTCTAAGTAGATGTTTCTCTTTTATCATTTTTTAGGCAAGTTAAGAGAAAAAAAACTAGTACAAGTTTTAATTTATGCTCTCTATTCTGGTTTTGATCAGAATGTTTTTTACTAATCTCATTGATACACTCTATATAAATCAAATCTATATATAAAAATTCTTTTATTTTAAATTATGAGTATTTTATTTTTTTGTTGTCTTTTAATGAATGTAAAATATATATATATTTCATCTTTTTTTAAGATTCTGAGAATTTTATTATCTTTAACAACATACAATCTTTATCTATCAGATTTATTTTGTTCTCAATTCTAAGTTTTTATTATCTTTGAGAGTTTTTTCCTTCCTGCAAGTGCATCAAAACCTATATTGACAATTTTTTTTGTTTTGAATTCCTTTATTACATCCCAAGCTATTCAAAACATTCCTTATTTTGAATAATATAGTGTCCATCCCTCCTAAATCATATGGCACCCATCCCTCTTAAATTGTATGTCACCCATGTTTTACCAATGTATTCTTTTTAATTATGTGTTGTTCTCTTGTCTTTTGCTCTCCATTTTCCATCCATATGCATTTTCCTTACTTGGCATCCCTCTTTGTTGGTGGAGTCTCTTTTCATTATTTATCGATGCTTCTGGTACTATTTTCCTAGATCCTCCCTTCCATCCTCTTGGTACTATATTTTCTTTGTCCTTTTTTGTGGTCATGTTGGTGCATTGAGATTTCTAGCATTTTCTCTCTGCCCAAGTGTTTTTTAATTTTGTAGGATTAATAGATGTGTTTCATACCACATGGTTAAGAAGATAATATTTTTATTCTTAGACATTTCTATTTATTTCTTGCCTTTGGTGATCAATTTTGATACCAATAAATCTACACATCGACCCTTTATTTATTTATTTATTTTTTTGTAAACCTTCAAATTAAAAAAATAACCATTTTTTTATCAAATCATCTTTTACTACATATTTGTAGTTTTCCACACTTTTTTCATCTTCATAGTTGTTTGTTTAAGCCTTATATTTGGTAAATTAAAATAAACATTCATTATGCATGGAGTTTTGTTATTTTTTTAATAACCAAATAAAAAACACTTATTAAAGTATCTTTTTTGCTATTACTATAGCTTTTTCAAATTTTATTTAATAAATTTTTAGTAAAGCCTTTTTTTAAAACCACATAATGTTTTTATAAGTTTATGCATTAATATTTCTCAAACACTCACTTTCATTTAAAATTAGTGTTTAAGTGTGGGTTTATAGTTTTTTTTTCAAGTTTTAATTGCTTAAGGTACTTTTACCACTTTGTAATTAATCAAATTACATTTTAGTCATCTTTTATGTCACAACTATTGTGTTTTTTATGTAATGCTTACCATTTTTAAGGTTCTCAATTCATACTTGACACATTTTTTTGTATTTCAGCAAAGTCTATTTTTTTAGTTTATTTGTCCCTTCTCGCATCTTCCATTTTTAAATGATTTTTTCATTACCTATTTGATTTCTAATTTTGGGTGAGATTTTGAGGCACAATGACTCAACTTTTTCCCAAATTTAAACTCATGTCTATCAATTTCCATTTATGGAAATCGCATATCCAATACGTATTAACTTTTAAACACTTGGTGTGCATAGTAGACAACACAAACTCTAAACCTAATGGAGAGACTACCACTGCTGAAGTTAAAGAAAAATGGCAAGAAAAAAATGATGAAGCCTTCAGCTTGATTGGCATGGCCATGACCCCTAAATTGCATGTGTATATTGATGGTTTTCTTCATCCATCTATTGTTTGGTCTAAGCTTAAATTGGTTTATAACATTATGAATAAATCTTGAAAAAATCAAATTCAAGATCAATTGTCTAATTTAAAGTATAATAATTTTAAAACTATAGATGATTTATTGATTAAAGTTCACTCTATGCATTCTCAGCGCATTGGTTTAGGTGTTAAACTTTAAAATTTGAATTTAATTCATAATATCATGAAAACATATTTTCCTCGACCTTTTTAGTAGTTTATTACAAATATTCATTTATAAATAGATTTTCCTAGTTTATCTACTTAGTTGACATTTGATTTATTTTATAATTTATTACATCAACAAGAACAAAATTTAATTCAATTTGGTAGTCTTAAGACTAACAAACATACTTTTATTTATAAACACCAATACAAGAATGACAAAGAACATGCTAAGTTCAATAATACACCTGAAAGAAAAAGATAAAAAATCTAACTCCAAACCTAAGAAAAAGTTAGAGTGTAATTATTGTTACAAAAATACACATGATGAAGATCATTATTTTAAGAAGAAACGTGATATTTAAAGTGGAAACCTTAAGGTCAAATACAATGCTAGCACTAGTAACACTAAGACTCAATCTAAATAGAAGTCTAATACTATAGTTGATTTTACTTATGTTTTGAATGTTTCTCATGTTGAATGGATTATTGATTTTGTTACTACTCAACATATAACATATAATTCCAATTTTTTTACTTTTTTATAACTATATATTTCTAATGTCTTGAAAATCATGCTTCTTGTAATGTTAAAGCCATAACAAATATTAAAATCCCTAATGGTGAATTCCATGATGTCTTGCTTGTTATCAATTTAAAATTGAACTTGATTTTTATTCCTCAATTATGCAAAAAAGACTATAAATTAAAATTCTTTAATGACACTTGTTATTGTTGGGAGAAGAAATTAGATAGTAAAGCTATGTAGGATATTCTTTAGATATTCATGCATTATGTATTCAGTTGTCAGCTATATTTATTTTGTCCTATCCTCCATGACTTTTAAAAGGATAAAAGAATGAAAAGTCTCCTCTTTTGGAAACAAATTATGAGAAGAATGTGAATAGTAAAAGATTGTAATTGACTATATATATGTATACTTGTATGAATAAGAGAGTTCAACCTTTTTTTGAGATCAATACAGACTATTTGGTTATGATTATATGTTGTATTTATTATTTTGTTCCTTGTGTGTGATATCATGTTTAATGTTTGGTTTAATCCTATCTAAGTTACTCTAAATTCTCTATAAAAATTAATGAAGTATTGATTAATCCTAATTCCTATCAAACACATAATAATCCATCTCTGTTATGCTTCTATTTTCCCTATTGCATATGAATTCTTTACATTATCCTATGAAATTGAGTAAAACTTAGCTATCCTCATCCTTAGCATGTTCTGATGTTTTAAGAACCTCTGTGAAAAATGGTGTAGTGAGAGTGAAAACAATCCTTCTAGAGAAAACTATGCTAAGATGATTACTATGGTAGAGATCCATTGAGACGTGGTTAGACCAAAAAGTATGGAATTTTACAAAACAAGAATCTAAATAGACTGGTCTTACCATAAGTGAAATTATTCAATAACACATTTATGGAGAGATATATGAAATTTTTTGGTGTGAATTACCTAAACTTCTAGTTAATTGGTTGATAATATTGGAATAATATTTATTTTACCCAAGAATGAAATAAAAAATCATTTGGATAGAAGAGAAGATAGACTAATTGCTAAAACTACAAACTAATTGGAAGAGAGAAATATATTATTATGTTGCTACCACCATAGATGGATATATCATCAAGTTTGCAGTACAAAGATATATAACATTGAAAGCTACCTTGGACTATTTTATCTAAGGAATTAGTGGAAATTTTTTGTAGCAACCACCTCTCTGGTAAAGATGTTGGTTATGGATAAGGCCACAGTGCCTACTCCAGCCAATATGGAGTAGTTGCTTCGAGCATACGAGGGTGTGTGTGACATGATGGTGAATGATGGTTAGATGACTAAGGATTGAACCTAAATCTAGAATGGAAACATGAGTAAATAACATTTAGAAGAAAAATATGGATTCAAAATAAGAACTACGACAATAAAATAGATGGAATAAATAGAACACTACCCATGTAGTTATGAGTAGAGGTAAGAGTAGTAGATTAGATGATGAATGAGTATGAATATGAGATGAGTGATAAGACAAATTAAGGATGAAGAAAGAGGATGATGAATGCTAAAAAATATAGTGTAGTGATGAATAATGAGATGAAGATGAGATGTGCAAAGAAGAAAGTGAGAATAGTTTAGAAGTAGAATATATAGATGATAGATGTAGTGCATAGATACAAGAAAGGGTATTTTAAAAAGAAGAAGAATTACATAAATAAATAAAACATATTCATAGGTTAATCACAAGTTCAAGCACAATATAAATATAATTCACATGAAATAACCATTCACTAGAAGAGCACAAATCCCTGTAGCCCAATATTTTATATTCTAGTGGAAGCTTTCAACCAGGCAGATAGGAAGATAGTAACTGGGAAGCACCATTTTCAAAAAAAGTGCATCATTGGGGCACCAAAATTCAAACACGATTAATTATAAATAATTTGAAGGCCATAGGGTTAGTTAAAACTGAATAAATAAAATAATGAAGCACAAACAAACAAAGTGCACATGATAACTCTCCTAGTGCTTAGAATAGTACGTAGGTATGATCACCTAGAATATAGCCTCCTCTGATGATATCTATGTAATAGACTCCATCCATACTATTTTACACAATGGTTCATCAAGGAGGATTCATTAACCTAGCCATCTATAATGGGTATATAGATCATAAATAGTACATGTTAACTTGTGAGATGAGATGGCAAGTTAAGGCCATCACTGATGAAGTTGTAAAAAAGTGTAACTTAGTAGGGGAACTAGCTGGAATATCACTTGAGTTCATATGCCAAAGAGATGTCTAAATATTAAGTCTAAAATATGTTAAGGATTGGCTTGTCATAGAATTTAAGATAAATAAATGAACTAGTCAAACTGTATAGGACCTGAAGGAGATAAAGCAAAAGTCTAGAGAATAAGTCTATGACTATGACTATAAATTCTATGATGTGATGAATAAGGTATAATTTAATTTAATATATAAAGAAAAATATGCATTGTTCATCAAAGGACTACACTCTAGAATCAAGTTTACCACTACGTAAAATCAATATGCTACAAAATTAGATGCCAGAGTTGATGCCTTGCAAGTAGAGTAGATTGAAGATTATGGAGAAGCTCCTATTTCCAATTCCAATATTAAAAATACACTATAGGATTTCATGAAAATAATGGATCAATATCATGAGGTAGATAGTCCCAAATTGAATCTATAGTGTATAGATTGTAGAAAAGAACACCATATGAATGATTATCCTAAGATTAAGATAGAATTATATGAAATATATCAAGTAGTGGGGCATGACACAATGTAGTGCCATCTTTTACAACAATATGTCAAGAGTTCATAGAATTTATATTTCAAATTTTATAAATCAAATAATCATGATGAAAATAACTATAGGGATTTTCAAGAGCTCAAATAAGGCATCACTAAAAATGTATTCACCATCATTTCACAAAAAATGTCCTCGATGAAGCAAGTGATCACAAGCCTAGAGGTCAATAAGGTTTTGCAACCTAAACAGGTCCATAATGGATTCCTACTTCACCATAATATTAGCCTCAAGGTTTGGCTAGATGGACCCATATTTCACTGAGTTGGACAACTCCATATCCACAGTACCAATATGTAACACCCTGAAGCTCATCCTTGACACATCAACAACAAATGAGTTGGAACCCACAAATTACATAAAAATAATTTGGAATTGAAGATGATAACTAGTAGCACCAATATTGGAATATTGCACAACAAAAAGGAGGATATAGAGGTGGATATTAGTCTAATAGAGGAGGAGCTCAAGGTGGATACAAAGGAGGATATCAAGGAGGTAAAGGAAACAAATATCAAGGGCTTCCTTTACAATTCTACATGTGCATAGAATACAATCATGTACAAAGGAATTACCCTATGAATCCTTAAAGATAGTATTATTGTGCATACTATAAAATCTTTAACCAACACAACATAGAAGATTATCCTATTTTGGAGAATCAAAGAAAGGACAAGGCCATCTAGAATGTGAATATGGTAAGTGTGCAGCCTAAGGAGAATGTGTTTTTGAAAGTTTTTACATGACAACATCATGAAATAAAGGGTTTACCTCCACTTGAGATGCCTCAAGATCAAGGAATCCAAAAACCAAAGTTAGATAAATACCTAGACCTAGCTATAGAAAAGGGGCTCATGTATGAAGCTATGCAGATTTGAAAACATCTGACATTAGTACACAATTGAAGGAGATGCTGAAATGATAGATACACAAATTTATGGTTAGATCATGCATATTATATGTCAGGATGGATTTTTCACTTCATTAATAGATATTATAAAACTTTTAAGAGCACTGTGCAATGAAGACATCTCATAAAACATCACAAACATGTTGCATAATCTACTAGAGTGTGCATAACATGGAAAATAAAATATGGAAAAGCTAGTCTGGTATGTTAAAATAAATAAGCCCTGGGATTTTTATGCATGCATTGGCATTAAAGTTGTAAGCTATGGAATTTTGAATGTTGTATTTGATTTTGGTAGCACAATTAACATGATTCTTAGGTCTACATGGGAAGCTATTGGATGACCAATTCTAAGTTACAAACCCATCAATTTGAGCTTAGCTAATTATGGAAAGGTTGAGCCTATTGGTTGATTAAAAGATGTGGAGATTAAAGTTGTAGAAATAACACTATGAGGTGACTTTGAAGTCATCAATATGAAGACTATAGTAACACATTACCCTACATTGATATGTAAGTGATGGTCAGATGACTATCAACATGGTGAAGAATCAATTAGAGGTGCACCAAAGAGATATGTCTATTTTCATTCCTCTAAATAGAGTGTATAAGCCTTACATAATTCTAACTAAACTAGATTCTCTATACATTACATAAGAAACAAGTTGGATGAAGGTGAACTCTAAGGATAATTTGAAAGCTCTGCATGCAACTAAGTACAACTTATAGTATGAACATACTAAAACCTTAGGTAAAATCACTTCTCACTCAATAATTGAATACATTAAAATAATGGAGGCCCAAGATATTAACTATGTAATCATTAGTAGACTAGTTTGTCATAGAAGATTGTGCATCTATCTAAAAAATCCCATACTCAATCAGAAGTTGAATTTCTCTATCAAGCTAATGATCACATGTAAGACTATATAGATCCAAATAGAGAAGGTGTTTTACCATGTTAAATAGCTTTGTATATCAATGGAGACTCAGACACACACCTCCTCAATTAGGCTCGAGGTGATCATAAACTCTGACTGATGAGAATGGTCTTTATGCATGAGCAATAACTTCTAATATACTATACTACTAAGGATATCAATGAGTTTATTCTATGATTATAAGTTTATATACCAGCCATCATTCAGTGGGTTAGTGCTCTAAATTATACTCTGAAGGTAGTTACTGTGATATGGTGGGCAATTCATCAAAATGACTAGCTCATGTGGGATGATGCCTGCAAGCTCATGATTAATAGGTTCCAGTTACTACAGCTCATAAAAAATAATTAGCCATTATTTAAAGAAGGTGAGTGTCCCTAAAATTCACATTCATAAATGTGTTGAAGTATATACTGAGGAATGTGTGGCACCAAATTATTGGGTTCACATTTTACATTATACACTTGCTCCATTACTAGTAGCATGGTGCATGCATCAAGAGCATGGTCATGTGATTAAGGGATCATGACTCTCTAAATAATAAACTACTTGAAATAAATAATATGGATGATTATAAACATATATTAATGTAGATATAGTAAGTGCATAAGTAGATACATAAATCATGGCATGATAGGAATTTTCACCAAAAAGAATTTCATAAAGATCAACTAGTCTTACTATATGACAGTCATTTCAGAGAATTTTCATATTAGTTAAAATTCAAAGGAAAGGGCCCTATATTATCCATGACCTAATGAAACAAGGAACCATGGTTTTAAGAGATCTTAAAGGAACCATTTTACTTGGGTGGGTAAATGGATTTAGGCTTAATTTCTACCACCAATAGTCGATTGATCTCATTCTGCAAAGTGAGTGTGTGCTGAGTAGCACCAAGTAGATTAGGATTTCCTAAGTTTTATTTTTTTTTTGTGTTTTTTTTCTATTTATGTGTGTAACCAAAATACCAATCATCACATGCACTAGTCATGCATAATAAGATCCATCTGGGCCATTATGAAAGTCAAAGAGGAGTGATTGAAAGAAATTAAGCCTAGAAAAGGTATGGAAACATCACATCAATAAGATATCCATCATATAATGGTCATCCACAATAAATAAATGCTCAATCCAAGGTTTGATTTATGAAATATTCAACAAATTGACTGCCTATTAATATCACCTACTCATACCCCCTGTAAGGACACCAAAGAGCATAATGACATAACTCCACACATGTGCTAATGATTAAATACTTTAATTTCTAAATTGCATTGGATTTTCCACATTGACCATTGCATTCAATATAAGTGGATTACTAAGCATGACATTGATGTAAAATCCAATAGGTGCAAATTCTATAAAAACCAAGTTCAAATATCAAGTTGGCATTTCATCCTTGTGCATATTTTTAACAAACTATAATTTCAAAGAGTTAAGCTTGTTTTCTTGTGTAGAGAGTAGATAACATCCTAATTACTTCAATTTACACATATATGGATACTTCACGATTCATCAAGGATCTCACATATGCTCAAAAAGAGGCCATGGGTGTCAACATGGTTCTCAATTAAACCAAGTTTAATGACAAATAACCATTCAACTACCTCTGACAAGTAGAACATAAGTTGTTTCGACCAAATCTTGTTGATGTTGCACAACCACTCACTCTCACAACTTCCTATAGATTCCACAACATAGATGTTGAGAAACTACTATGACTACCTACTATTGGTGACTTGGGGGAGATCATTCAAGTATTGTTAGGGAAATACAATGATGGAAACATCTATCTTGGGCTAGATATCACCATTGTAATCAATATGCAAGCCATGGCCTACATTTTAGGTCTACTTACACAAAGAGACTCCTTATCCCCCTACAAGATGAAAACACCCCCATTCTACAAGAAGTCTAGGATTTGTATGTGTATAGAAATAAAGGGATTCTAATTGATGAAATCCCTGATGAACTAGTACATGTCCTTGTGGAATGCATTGCCAGAAGATTCTGGTAGATGACCAAGTTTGTAAAGTAAATATCAAAAGGGGTTATGGACATTACCCATAGAATGATCCATATAAATGAGCAATTTAATTGGCTAGAGTACTTTGTCTAGGACTTACTAACATTGAGAAGTATCGCACCTCTCCAAGGTAGATGTTCCAATAATAGTTCCTCATCTTCCTACTTGGCTCCACACAATAAAAGTCCCCAAAGGGAGAAGTGCATCTTGACATAGATTATTGGTTGATGTAATAATTATAAAATCTCATTTAGACATAGGAGTGCAAATCCCTTGTACATGAGGGAAAGTTCAAAGCTTGGTGGAAGTAGAGCCTTGATCTCATCATAACATATCCCTGAGTCCCACCAGATTTCATATAATATCTAGGCCAGTACACAACTATCACCCTATTACCCAAAGGAGTTTTCATCAACATCTATGAGTTGTCATGATCACCCTTTGCACTACTCCCATTATTTGTAATAATGGACATGGTGTAGGTTGAAGTGGATAGACAAAAAGATTTTTTATCTAGGCATGTGACTCTAATACAAGCCATACCACTTGGCACAACCATCCCTGCAACACATCAACCAAAGGAAGCTACCAACTCGTAGTAGCAAAAGGGAAAGCACAAATAAAAACATCATTCAACATCCCCTCCCTTGAAGTGAAAGACATGAAATACTGCCACATGGATGGATGATCTTAAGGTGCCTTAGATCATGAGCTCATGTGATCTTCTCTAGATGGGCATAGATGATAAATAGTTCTACTAGGTTATAATGGCAAACATGGTTGTGGATTTCTATGATAAGGAAGAGAATTAATTCTTATTTTGGAAGGTTATGTGTATGGTTCAAGTGTGAAAGTATGTTCCCTCAGATTTATGGGTGGATATTCCATGTTGACCACCATCCATAATTATTGACACTATTTGAGAAGTAGAGCAACTGTAGAGGAGGATCAACTTCTTCTAACCCTAACCTACACTAACATTTGTAGTTGAAGACATATTTGTGCCCCTTCTAGAGAACCCACCTAAATCACTGGTACATAGACCTCAAATAAGGTGGGAAGATAGATTCTCCCCTACACTTGAAGAGTGCACCTTTAGATGACTAGTCATTGTGCGGGAAGCACAACCTTCACCTGTATCTACTGCACCACCACTAAAATGTAAACTAGTCATGCTCAAGATGAATAAGGCATAGGTTTTTAGTTCAGAAGTATGACCAAGTTATTTACTACCATCATCATAGGTCCAAGAGGTTAAGGGTATCACACCATATCAACCCACATAAGAAGAGCAACAAGCCTTGAGGGAAGAAGTAGCCCAAAATATAGAATGATGAGTGAGGAAGGAGGAAAAGAAGAGACAAAAAGAATAAGCATAATAACAATAAGCCATTTATCAATCTAAATAAGTTAAGGCTACACAAATAACCAAGGATGTAGAGGATGATATATATAAGATAAACTTGATACCAAATTAAAGGCAAAAGAAGAAAATAAAATAAAATAGGATGTAACAACCCAAGCATATTAGGCCATGTAAGCTACAAAGTATGCACAATAACAAATAGAGGAAGCTACAAAGAAAAATAAGGAGGAAGAATATCGTGCCCTACATCAATAATAGGTATAGACATAAGCACAAGCATAGAACCAAGTAGCACAAGATCAAGCTAAGGCTATGGCCCTAGTAGAGAGGAATAATAAGAGAAGAAGAAGAAGAAAGAGGAAGAATAAGAATGGGAAAATCAATTAAAGGTCTAGGAGGATTAGGCAAAGCTAAAAGCTACACAATAAGAGCTAAAGAAAAAAAGGAGGAGAAGGAAACAAAAATTAGGCAGGCTAAAGATGTTGCATAATAACTCATGATAATAGTAAAGGACATAATGTAATATCAATAATCACCAGTGCAACCTCACATCTAATTGGAATAGAAGTCACATCAAGAAGTACCAGTTATATCTTTAACAAGTCCACAACTACCTAAATTACCATTAGGAGGTGTTTAGCTTTGGGATGTTTTAATAGTTGGTGCTCGACATACCACCTTTTCACTCCCACTTAACACAATGCCACAACTAGACCCTACAACATGTGTAAGAACAAAGGCTACACTCCCATTAAAGTAGGAGGATTCCTTGGATGTCTCTTGGCTTCCCTTGAAAAAATAATTAGAAGATGTAGTATATTTCAAGGAATCAATAGCATAGATAGTTGCCTCCTTAGAATAAGAATGGGATCAATCTAAGGCATAGAATTTGGAGCTAAAGTTTCACTTTCATGAAGATGTAAAGATGATTTAGGAAACCTACCTATAGTTGGTCACTTGAGAAATCAAGGACCAAGTTATGTCTAACCAATATAGTCTCAAGACATTGGTCTCAAAACTCACTAAGGACTAGTGTGCAACCCAAAAACTCTATGCAGTTGGTACATTGGGACAAAACATGAAGGTTAAGGTAGCCACATTGATAACATTTCTAGAAGAGTATGAGAGCATTTTGGATATTTTATCCCTCTAAGCACATCATCTTACATAAAGTTTGTTGGACTGGAAGTAACACCTTGATGATTATGTCACTAGTTCTACCCCAAATTTCACTATAGCTATAACTAGCAAGACAACCATGGATAATCAAACCACATTAATGGATGATAATGATATATATATTTAGGAATCATTAAATTATATAGAAAACATGCATGATATAATTCTCAACTAGAAAATTGAGCTTAAACATAGTTCATTCACATGTCTCTAGGCCGAATGCCATGCAAATGAGCTAGAGTAGCTAAGTGGAGAAATCTAGATTAAGGTCAAAAGTATAAAGGTAGACATAAAAATCATTGATGACTTGGATTTTAAAAAAATCATTGGTTATCATTCACTAATTCACATCCTAATGTCCATGGTTTATGAAGTGATGATCAATTTATATACTTACAAGAGTGACATGTCTCTATTTTGTAGTGAGGTTGCCTAGATTCCCAATGTTCTAGTCTACAAGCCACCATCCAAGATCTAACAAGTCATTGGAAAATAAGGTTACATAGTCTAGGGCCAAGGATCCTATTGGCCAATCCTCATCTACATCAATACCACCTCCTCAAGCTAAGTACTATGAAAGGTGAAAATTTTGAAATTTTTTAAACAATTTTGTATTAGGGATGACTAGTAAGATAAGCGAGGCTAGGATGGTTAAAAACTTATAAAATATGGCCACCTAGTCATTCCAACCTATTGAAAACCTAAAATGTTGATATGTTGGTATGCTAATTAGTTGAAAACTCAAAAGGGTGGCTAAGTAGTGCATAAGAAGTGAAAACTAGAAATGGTACCTCGAGCGATTACTATGAATCTTATTGATCTAACTATTTCTTCAACTTCTACCTTGTATACACAATTAGATGATCCTATGATGTTGTTTTGGGACAATACAACATTTTAATTCTAGGAAAGTGTTGGGAGAATAAATCAGATAATAAACATATGTAGGATATTCTTTGGATATTTGTGTGTTATGTATTCAGTTGTCAGCTATTTGTATTTTGTCCTATCCTCTATGACTTGTAAAAGGATAGAAGATGATCAGTCTCTTATTTTGGCATAAAAGTATAAGAAGAATGTGAATAATCATAGACTATAAATGAATATATATGTATGTATGCTTGTATGAAGAAGAGAGTTGGACCTTTTGTTAAGATCAATATAGATTATTTGGTTATGGTTACCTATTGTATTTCTTATTTTGTTCCTTGTGTGTGCTATCATGTTTAATTTTGTTTTAATCCTATCTAAATTAAGTTGATTGATCTATAAACATTAATGAAGTACTGGTTAATCCTAATTCCTATCAAACACACAATAATCCATCCTTGATATGCTTTTGTTTTCCTTATTGAATATGAATTATTTGCACTATGCACTACAATTGAGTAAAATTGAGTTATCCTCATCCTTAACATGTTCTGATGCTTCAAGAACCTCTGCTAATAGTTATGTAAAATTTACCAAGCAATATTTTCAAGCAATTGCTATTATTTTTTAGATAATGATAATTTGTTCAAGTTTACTAGATTTTCTTCTTCTTTCTCTTCTCATGCTTTGCTTGCTTCTAATTATGCTAACTTGTGGCATGAAAAATTAGGACATATTAATCAATAGATTATTACACTTATGAATAAACTTAATATGGTTTAAATTTTACCTAAAATTCCTCACACTAATTTTATTTTTAGTAGTTGTATGGCTGGTAAAATACATAGAGAATATTTTCCTAAGAATCAATCTTGGCATGTTAATAAAAAACTTCATTTAGTGCATAGTGATATCTTATCTCTATGAAAACTCCTTCTATTAATGGTGCACATTATTAATTAACCTTTGTTGATAATTGCACTAGACAAGTTTGGATTTACTTCTTAAAAACTAAAGATCAAGTTTTAGACACTTTTATTGAGATTCATGCCTTTGTTGAAAAACAATCTCATTTTTATTTATGCATATTACAAATTTACAATGGAATTGAATATGTTAAAAATCATTTTCTTTCATACTATAAGCAATATGGTATTAAACATGAAAAAAATGTTTCTTACACACTTGAGTAAAATGGTGTTGTTAAATGTAAACATCAGACTATCACGGAAATGACTAGGTGTATGTTGCATGCTTAAAATATGCATTATAAATTTTGAGCTGAAGATATGTATTATGATGTCTATCTAATGAATATAAATCCCACTAAATTTATTTTAAATATTATCCTTGAATAAGTTTGGAGTGGTAGAAAACCTAATTTAAAGCATTTACATGTTTTTGGTTGTGATGCATTTATTCATATTCTCATAAAAAAATTAAAGAAGTTAAATTGTAAAACAAACACTTTTATCTTTGTTAGTTATGATGAATCATATAAATATTATAGGGTGTATGATCCTCAAACTAACAAAATTGATATTAAAAGGAATGTTAAAATTGTTGAAAATGGTGTACTTGATTGTGTTTCTAATTCAGATCATCTTGATATAATTTCTGCTTCTTTTCCTTTTGAATCAAGTGATGATCTGAATGATGTAGTGCATAATGATGTTATTCCTAAAGTTTCTTATCATTCTTATAGTCTTGCTTTACCTAAAACTATGCCTAAGTGGGCCAAGACTACTTTATAAACTTCTAGAATTGATGTAGATCTTAATGGCACTCATAGAACTAGGCATCAATTTTGTATGTATGCTTTGATGTCTAAACTTATGAATAATAATGATCCTACAACACTAAAACAATCTCAAGGTCACCCTCATTGAGAAAAAGTAATGCATGATGAATACAACTCTTTTATTTCCAATCACACTTGGGACTTAGTCCCTCTCCCTAAAGGTCATCATTTGGTAAGTTGTAAATGGTTGTTTAAAACAAAACTCAAATCTGATAATCAAATTGAAAAATATAAATCTGGATTCATTTTAAGATGTTTTTCTCAAATTGAAGGAATTGGCTATAATGAAAGTTTTGCATCTATAGCTAAGATACCAAAAATTAAAGTTGTTTTAGCTTTAGATGCTCACATGCATTGGCCTATTTATTAAATGGATGCTAAGAGTGCTTTCTTAAATGGTGACTTGCATGAAGAAATTTACATGTCTCAACCCCTTGGTTTTATTAACAAAGGAAATGAAAATCTTGTTTGTAAGTTAAACAAAGCTATTTATAGTTTTAATCAATCTCCTATATAATGGTACTAAAAAATCTATCATTTTTTTATAGCTCAAGGATTTACTCGTAGTTCTAATGACCCTAATATTTTTGTCAAAAACTCTTCTAATGGCATATTTATCATTGTTTTGTATGTTAATGACTTAATCATAACTGGTAGTAATAGTTCAATGGTTTATTTCACTAAAAATTCTTTAAAGAGTACCTTTGAAATGATTGATTTGGGTCTCCTACATTTTTTTTAGGCATTTAAGTTTGGCAAGAAACAGATAGAATATCTATTTCTCAATCTAAACATGCATATAAATTATTATCTAGGTTTAATATATTGGATTGCAAACCTATTGCTACCCCTTGTGAACTAAGTGTCAGATTACTTAATGACATGTAAATTGAACCTATTGATCCAACTATCTATAGACAATTAGTTGGCAATTTGAATTATCTTACTCATACTCGTTCTAATATTGTCTTTTTTATTGGATTGGTTTCTCATTTTATGTATAAATCTCAAGCTACTCATTTTAAATTTGTTAAAAGAATTCTTTGTTATGTTAAAGGTATTCTAACTTTTAGCATTGAGTATACATCGAATATCAATTTCTCTTTGGTAGGTTATTTTGATTTTGATTGGGTTGATGATTGTAATGATCATAGATCTATAAATGGTTATTGTTTTTCTTTAGGTTCCAACACAATTTCATGGAATAGTAAAAAATAGGCTATTGTATCTTTATCATCCATGAAATCTGAGTATAAAGCTTGTAATCATGTTGTAAAGGAAGCTATTTGAGTTCAAAGACTTCTTTCAGATTTGGGTGACCCTCAACCTTCAGCTACTCAAATTTTTGGTGATAATCAAAGTGTCATTGTCCTATAAAAAAATTAGGTGTTTCATGCAAGGTCCAAGTACATTAAGATTTAACATCACTTTCAATGTGAACATCTTAAACACAATTAAGTTCTTCTCTCTTTTTGTTCTACTCAAGAACAAATGGTTGATATTTTCACTAAGCCATTATGTAAAGAAAAGTTTGTACTCTTTTTTAATATGTTAGGATTGAAGGAATTTCTCATCAAGGGGGAGATTTAGTAATGTTTCCTCCCTTCTTGTTTGTTTGTAAACCCCTAAATAAAGTTTAAAGGGGAGTGTTAGGATTACCTTTCATTTAAGATAATTTATTTTATCTTAAGTTATCTTTGTGTGTGTGGAATTTTTTGATGTGAATTATAAATTCACATAAATCCAGATTCATTGAGGTGTCACTCACCTCTTTGTTCCACTTTAATACTTGGAAGTTACTTTCATAAGTAACCCCTTACCCCACTTGTCACACACCTCCCTTCACTCTCTAAGCTACTAGGCCACAAGTGGCACACACAAAGGAGGCTTGTAAGGTAATCATGAGATTCCTCGTAACTCTCATTATTTTTCTATATCTCTATAAAAGAGCCTTCATCTCCTCATTTCCTCACTAGAAACTTGTATCTCTCTCTTCTTTTCAATTTGTTCTTGCTTCTAAATTTTAATTGTGAATATTTTGGTGATAAGACTTCTTATAAGATCATGTTTATTTTTATATGATGCATTTGGTTTCCCACTTTAAAAATATTGTCTCATTTTTTGTTTTCACCTTGAGAGGTAATATTTCTTATTGATTTCTTTATTTTTTCACTTTCATTTGTGATTGATGAATGTTCTTTGGATAATAACTTCAATTGAAGAATTACATTATGGACTATCAGGTGGTAATTTATCACCAAGGACTACTACTGCTAAGATTATGAAAGTTAGTTATTACTGGCATGATTTGTTTAGAGATGATCACAAATGGGTGAGAAATTTCAATAAGTGTATATACTTGATAGGAAAGCAAAGTTTAGTTTCCCTTCCTCTTCACCATATTCAAATAGATTATCCTTTTGTTTAGTGGGGTTTATACTTCATTGGTATGATAAATGCACCAGCTAGTGTTAGTCATAAATGGGTTTGATAACCACAAATTACTTCACTAGATGGGATAAACTAGTTGTACTGAAGGATGTTACTAAAGCTTCTATCCTAGACTTCCTTGTAGGTTTTGTTACCAGGTTTAGTGTTCCATTAAATATTATTTCTAACAATGCTAAAGACTTTTTTGGATTCAAATTAGTGAATGGGTAGTTAAACATGGGATCTATCTTAAAACTTATTCAAACTATTACCCTCAAAACAATGGTTTAGCTAAGTATACAAACAATAAATTGATAAGAATCATTAAAAGATGAAGGAGGATAATCAGAGAGCTTGGCTTGACAAACTCAATACAACCCTTTGTGATGATAAAATCACACCTAAGAGATCCCTTGGCAATTTTACCTTCATGTTGGTGTATGAGAGAGAGGCAAAACTTCCCTTGTCATTGGATTTTATTACTCTTGAGATTGCACAATTGATGGAGATGTTAGACAATGATGCAATGATAGTGAGATTGGTTGAGTTGATAGAGTTGGAAGAGGTAAGAAACTAATCAATTCTTATTCTTGAAGCTCATCAAGCCCAAGTGAAGATAAATTTTAAAAATAAAATTGATGTTAGAACCTTCAAGGAATGATATTTGGTTTTAAAGAGTGATGAAGATAGAGCTAAAGCTAGAAAATATACAAAATTTGATGCAATTTAAAGTGGCCCATACATTATCACCAGTTGTAAGCAAAAAAATGCTTCCCAACTCTCAAGGCTAAATGAAAAAGCACTACCTATCCTAGTCAATGGGATACACATTAAACCCTACCTTTGAGGTCATTTTCAAACCTTGTACATAGTAGTGTAGTTTTATTTTTTCATTCCTCCAAGTGTTGTTTGCACATTGTTTTCTGTTCTTTGATTTTTTTTTTTGTGTTTCGATGCTTCTTTAGTTTGTATAAAAGCTGGTCAAGCATGTTTTAGTCATGGTTACCTTCAAATTGAATTATTTTCAATAATTTTAGTTACTCCTATGTCCAACATACTTGCATAAGGATATTGGATATGTGATTAATGGGTAAGCAACCCATAGAGTTCATAAAAATGTTGAATTTTCAAGTCTTCTTGATCTCTACATCACTTCACATGCTAAAAACTAGACTTAGAGGCCAAGACTAGTTAAGAAATAGCTATTATTACATTCACATTGACTACCTTAAACCAAAATTAGGTATTTCATGAATGATTCAGGGTTTCCCATACATTTACATGTTTCATTAAGACCTAATAAGCAAATTTGAGGTCATGAGGTCATATTAGCCCTTGTCATGGCCTATTTGATGACTAAAGGCTTTAAAAGGTGATTTTGAAAGTAAAAATATATTAATAAGGGTCTTAAATCAAGTCAATCAATCATGAAAAGGGATGAAACATTCTAAAATAAGGATAAAGGTCATTTATAGGTTTGAAACTCCTTTATAGACCCTTGAAGTCTGTACATCTTGTTTAAAGATTATATTTGACCTTATTTTCCCCCTTATTTTACCTCCTTATGGATTTTTTAAAGCTTCCAACATGGAAAAAATTAATAAATGCCTAGGTTAGGTTTGTTTCTCCTTTCCAAGCCATCATTCAAAGAAAATCAAAGCAATTTATATCATTTTTTGAGGTGTTTTAATACATGTTTTATGAAGATTTCTCAATATTTTACTCTCTCTTGCACCCAAAAGTGCCATTTAAATCCTCATACTAGTCTTCAAGAATGAATATGAGATCATTGACATGTTCAAGTCATAACCATTATTCTTGACTGATCAATTTTCCATGCAAATACTTCAAGCATGTTTCCAAGCCAAACATCATAAGGATGAACAGTGGTTTTGTAAGAGATCTTGAGCATGAAATATGTTTCAAATAGATCTAAGAAGATAAAAAATATGGGTTTCATAATATTATAGAGGTTTCAATCATGTTTCCAAGGTTCTTCTACAAGCTTGAGACCTCAAAGTCATTTCTCATGATACTAAACCTAGATATGTAGGTCTATAGGTTGAAATACAAGGTCATGTCAAGGATATTAAGAAATAAGTAGAGTTTAAGAGAGGAAAATTATGTATAAATAAAAATTCATGATCTATTTTAGGTCTTAGAGTAATAAAATGAGGATTACAAGCTGCGTAATGAGCCAAAAACCTAAAAAATGGATGTTATAGATTTATAAGTGGTCAGTAGGGTTCTATCAAAGTTCAAGAGAAAGAAATAGAGGTTGAGAAGGTCAAGTATTCATAAATTATGGGTTCCATGTATTCAATGAAGAATAATTATGTTTAAAATCTATGTAACAAGCCAAAACACTATGTTTATAGGGGTTTATGAGAATAAACTAGTCAAATGTTTATCACATTTATCCTCATGCATGATATTTAAAAAGTTTTGAAGGAGTATTGGAAAGTATTAACACATATCTTGGTGTTATCCATAGTTCATGAGTAGATAAAAATAATTTGGATATCTTAAAAAACCCTTCAAACTCTATAGGCAGTCTAAATGACCACTAAAACCCTAAGCCTGTGATAATGTATGTTGACAAATTTTAGGCTTGGAGAAGAGTGAGATAAGGTTTTCAAAACCTTAATAAGATTTCAAACCCATTATAGACATAAAATATGATAATATCAAAGTTTCAAACCTATAGGCATGTTTTCAAGGTTACTATAGGGTCTATAAACACAAAAATAGAGCTTTTTTTAGCAAAAATTATAGGTTTCAAGCATGTTTCTAAGTTATTTTTGTAATTTTGAGACCCTAAGACAAAGTTATCGTGAGCCAAAATCATGAATTCAAGTTTGTAGGGGATTTTCAAAGTCCTATAATAGGTCTTCAAGGAAGAAACACGAGGTTAGAGGTTTCCAAAGAGCAAAAAATAAAGGTTTCATGCATGATTCAAGAACATCAATAGGTCTATAACATAGTTCGCAAGGTTTCCATAATGATTATAATGCCAAAACAAGGTTTCATGATTTGAATACCTAGCTAATAGGTCTATAATAGAGTTTTTCCAAAGGTTTCTTGATGAGGCAATGATAAAATAGGGGTTTTATCATGATCTAAGCACACCAACAGGTTTATAGATAGAGATTTCAAGAGCTATATGATCTAAAACCTAGCTTATAGTACAGTTTTGATAATTTTCATAATGTTATAATTTTAAGATAAGGTTTTTAATGTTAAGAGAAGATTTTAGAGCTCATATATATCTATAAAAAAAATCATGCTATGTCCTTCCTAATGCATGCTTGAGAGAGCCTCATAGGCCTTCTAAGGATGAACTAGAAGCTATAAATGGCTAATAACAATGCATGGTCATGTCAAGGATCTAAAACATGTTTACAATATTGTAAGATAAAAAATAAGATGTTGTAGGTTTGAAAGGTAGAAAACAAGGGATTCAAGCATATTCTCAAGCCTGCATATAGAGTAAGGGACATAACATTATATCTCTTACAAAACAATGAAAACACCCATCTTCTTCAATCTCTGTTTGAGATGCTAAAATGTAGGGTAGGAGGTAGGGTAGTATGTTGGAATGTAGGGTATTGAATAAATTTCTCATAAGAAACATGTTTCCAACCTAATATTGACTAATACAACTATTGGAAAAAACTCTTAATATTAGAAGATAAGTATTTAAGACCTATAACTACACAATATAAGTTTCTTGAGCTTCCTCAAGCATCTATAATTCATGAAACAACCTAAATAGGTTTCCAAGGACCGAAACAAGATATATTCAGACTAATGAATGGTTCAAGTTGCTTGAGAAGTTGAATAAACATGGACACTAGTTGGAAACATGTTCCTAAAGAAGTGCAACCTCCTCAAAGTGATTAACATTCATGAGAAACATGTGCAAAGGCTCTATATGGGTGGGTTGTGTCAATTTGAGACCTATTTTGGTGTAAGAGACTTAAAAATTAATATAAACAATGAGAGTAAGTTAAGAATAACTACCTTCCCTCCAAATATCACATGTTTAATAAAAATGTGGTGAGTTCACATATTTTATAAGAGTTTCTCAAGCAAGAAGACTAAGTCATCAGCCAATGAACATCAAAGATAACTATTCTAAAGAGACAAATGGAGTGAAGATAGGATGATTTATCCTCCACTATGCCAAGAAACCAACCAAATCTATATGGAATAAGTCCAAATAATTTAAGGATCTTAATGCATACAACTTCTTGGCCTCCTTTTCTTACACATGCCTAGACTAATGGAGGTAGTTAAGGAAGTTATTGTATATTCTTCCCTCACTCAATTTTACTCTCTATATAGGACTAAAAAATTATTTGAAAATGAGTCCTCTACTTTGGTGTAACAAGATTATGTTCTTTTGAAGGTTGTACATAGGCTTTAGCCTTGACATTAATAAAGAAATGATATTGTATTTCTTTAAGTTTATTGTATGTTGTGTATGATGTTTAGGTTGTTGATATTTACTTGTGAACATCTATGTTTTACCTTGTAATTTTTTCCAATACTTCTTACCTTCATGAAAAAGTATATCACTTTCTTTTACAAGTTGTATGTTGTGTATAATTAAGTTTATGCATAATTAATTATGGAATCCTGCCATTTGAGCCTTTTCAAGGTAAATTATTACCCTTCATAATGTTGTGTTATAATCATTACCTTGATGTAAATCACTTATGTGAGATGTATGAGTTGAAGTTTGAGTGAGTAAGTTATTGTTACAATTACCCTTTATTTAGGATAATTTATTTTATCCTAAGTTTATTTTTCATGTGTAATGAATTTATATTTATGTGAGTTATTAATTCACATAAATATGGATTCCATGAGATGTCACTCACCTCTTTGTGCTCCCTTAGGATTTGGGTGTTACTTTCATGAGTAACTCCTTTCCCCACATGGCACACACCTCCCTTCTCTTTGTAAGGGACTAGGACACAAGTTACAGACACTTAGGGGGATTATAAGGTCATAATGGGATTCTATGTAACTCCCATTTTACTCCTCTAGCTATATAAAATAACCCTTCCTCTCATCTTTTCCTCACTAAGAATCTCATAGCTCTCTCTATTCTTCTCGCGTGCTCTTGATTCGATCATGTACTTGTGGAGATTTTGGTTGAAAGCCTTCTAATAAGATCACGTGGGTTTTTCTTCGATACATTTAGTTTCCAAATTTAAAAATCTTGTCACTTATGGTTTGATCTTGAGAGGTAACTTAGTATTGTGCATTCTTTCTTTGTCTCACACTTTCATGCTATGTCATTGATGATTATTCTTAGGTTAAAATCCTTCAATTATCATTTTTGAAGATTGTCTTATGTTGATTGAAGTGAGTTAAGGAGTTATGTAAATGTTGGTGCATCACCATTTGAAATTTTTAGTTTAATTATAACCCTTTTCATGATAAAATACTTAGTTAAGGTTGTGAATAATCCGTATTAAGTATTGTTTTAGGCTTGAAAGCTAATTATAATTAGGTGCACTCAGTTTAGGCAAAAGTTGGCATTTTTGAGAGATTCATCCTTAAGATCCAAGGTCCCATACCTTAGGATTTTCCCATTGTTACACTAAATCAACTTACTAATAAAACAAGTGCAAGTTTCATATGACAATAATAGTGTGATAGGTAATTACTTCAGGCAATTAGAAAAGTTGTGGCAAATAGGTGTAGTCAAGGATTATATTCATTAATTCAAGAGCCTATATTTTCCCATGAAGATGATTATTGACAAGAACATGAACATTCTATATATTTGAAATATCAAGAACCAAATTAATAATTAGGTGTGAATGTTTATTATGATTAACTTTTCTATTTTTTTAAATCTTAGCATGTAGTATAGAGGAAAAAATATTAGCTACCAATAGACATGTAGTCACTAGCAGTGGTGATTATAACATGACAATAATGTAATTTCCTCCAACAACATGATTTTTGCCCCAAAAAATTAAATAATAAATTTTAAAAATGTATGTTTTAAATGTGACAACAAATTTATAGTTAGAGACATTAATGTGCTGAAAATAAATTCTTCTACATTGAGGGCATCAATTAAGAAGATTATGATGAATAAAAATTTTTATAGGTTTTTGATGAGCCAAATTTCAATTATTTCCATCTAAATTTTTATATCCATGTTTTATTAGGTTTTATAATTCCATAAACTCTTAAGGTATTAGGCTTATTCAAAAAACAAGTGACCATATTGATTGACTCAATAAGTACTCATAATCTCATCAAATGATAAGATGTCTTCACGTTTGAACTATTTTGTTTATCCAACACTAGAATTTTAGGTCATGGTTGCAGATGGGGGTATTGTTAATTCCATAGTCTTAAAATTCCTATGGGGGACTACCTATTATAAATCCTTATGTTTCCCATTCCCATTGAGGGAGTTGATAATGTATTGTGATTCCAATGGGTCATGACCTTAGGAAATATCGAGATGAACTTCCAAGAATTATTCATGTGTTTTGATTATGAACAAGATAGGTTTGAGTTGATATAGGTGTGTGAAACTTCATCATAGATGGTAATATTTTATTAGATTCAAATGGATCTAAAAAAGGGATTAGTAGGGAATAAAACAAAATTGTTTTGAATAAAAATAGTCACATGCACAAATTCCACTAGGTTTTTAGGAAAGGGTGGGAAATTATTCAGTTATTGTTGAGGATATGCCAATAGAGATGCAACCTAAAATATAACATTCTTCTAAAAATTCACTATTTAGGGAATTTTATTATTACATGCTACCATCCTACATATATTATGTGAAGGTACACCCATAAATTCAAATATCAACATACACCATAAATAGGAACTACTTTAGTCAATAAAATTTGTTTTAACATGTTTCTTTATAAAATAATAAATGTGTCGTAACTAACAAGTGTAAAACTTGATAGATATGAGAATGCTAAAGATACATAATAATTAACAATTCAGATTCTATAAATTTGATAAATGTGAAAAAACTAATATCTTTTTAAAACACTAAGAATAAATGTACTTAGCTCAAATTGATAAAATTGTTGACTTTTTGAAATATCTAAAATTGGAAATTAAGAAAATATGTAACTATACATGCTCAAGATCAGGAATAGGATCTAAAATTATTTCTGAATAGGTCCATGTTATCCAAATAGAAACACAGGTTGTTTGTGTATGTTGACTGTTGACTTTTCCAAGTTGACTATGAATAATGAATTATAGGAGAATATGAAAAGAATTGTAAAGCTGATAGTGACAGATTATAAGCATAATTTTATAATATTCTGAGACAAGATTTTTATAGGTAAATAGTGAGGTAAGTCACTCATGTCCATTTATCATGGACTTATCTATGTTGACTATGATGAAAACCTAATTAGTTCACCAACTACATTGGTATTAAGTAGGTATATTAATGCACTTTCAAATCCAAAATACCACATGGAGTATCCATAATACAAACCCCTAATTTACTAAACACAGCCAAATTGATATAAAATAGGGTGAGGTGTTGAGTGAAATGGATTGAATTGGACTAACCTTGGTTAATCCCCATTAAATTACTAAGTGTTTCAAAACATTGCCTATAATCTAAAGAGGTCTTAATATTGAATGTATTTCTCCTACTTTTGTGTAAGTTTTAATTTAGAATACAAGTCTAGATGTTTTTTCTACTATTTCACCCTTGGCATAAACATGCCAATATGAATTCAATCTTTGAAAATATTGAATCTATCTTTAGAAAAAATATATAGATTCAACATGAAAATATTTGAATATTTTTTGAGAGTGAGGATATCCATCCCTAATGCCTTAGATTATCCTTATATTTATGGAGGTTTTGATTTCAAATTAAGGGAATTATTAACATACAAAATCTAACCTCAGAAAATACCCTTTAACAAAAATAAGATTCAAATGAATTTTGACCCACTTAAATCTCCATAAATTATGCTTGGATAAGTTTGCTACTTGGGGATAAGCATGTGGGCTTGGCCTTATCCAAAAATAAAATACTTGTCTAGAAAGACAAAGGACCAAAATTTGGGATCCCCATGACAAAATGGAAAAATGACTAGCAAATGGATGAAATAACAAAGTATGATATAGAAAACCCAAGTAAAATTTTCCAATAGATACCTTACTCATCATCAATAGTCTATATGTGTAAAGTTATAATAAATTATATTAAATATGGGCTTGAATCAAATTTGGGTGTCTAAAAAAGTACATCTAGTAGTTGATGTTTATGGTTTTGGAAAGAATATTTTAATCCAAAAAATATCTATTGAAGCTTAATGAATAAATAAGATTCATCTTGGAACCAAAATATATTTTCTCTAGTTGAATCATGAAGATACAAATGAGGGAAATTAAGAGCAAGAATATAATGAGAGAGGATATGACCTGTGATGACAAAGGATTCATATCAAATTAACCAATGACTACAAATGTTGAGGAAAATGCTTATTTTAATGGGAACAAGATAGTCCCTTTCCCTATAACATGAATTATTATGCGTGGTCATATTTTGGCTAGCGTGACCTTCAAATAATTCATATGATCATCTCTTTAGCTTAATATTGATGTTATGGTCAGTTTAGAGTGTTTCTATAACATAGTTAGGGTATATATAAGAGGTAGTGATTAGTATTTAATTATCATATTGTGAATTATGTTATTATTTTAAGGTTGTGAAAGTTTCCACCCCAAAGTGGATCATCATTTATTCATATATTCTATTTGATTTGAGTAATATTAGATTTATTATTGTTATTCTATTTTATTTGTGAAGTATTTTCGTTACATAACTTGTGTGTACATTTATGACTCTTGCAAATCCTTCTCCCCTATTCACTTTCCTTCTATGGGTCTGAACTTCCTAATTTTCTATCAATCACCTATAATAAATCCATAGCCTATGCTTGATCTACTTATTATCATGCTTATATTGTCTTCTAATTATCAAATCATTATTCTTATTTTCTAGATGCCTTTAGTTATACTCAAATGCCTTCAAAATTTTGCATCCATCCACCTTTATTGAACTTGTTCATGCACCAAAAATTGTCATTTTCTATATTCAAATAATTTATATGATTTTCCCCTACATTTCACATGTTAGTGGCATGAGGATTTACTTGAAGAGTCAACTAATGATCCAAAATAGGTCTAACCCTATTTCCTATCTATCGTTATCAAGAGAACATATTTACAAATTGAGAGGGACTACCCTAAACTTCAAAAATCATAATTTAGTCATAAGGAGATGAACCTAGCCAAATTTTAAGCACCTTAATCCAAGTCAAAATTTACCATTGATAAGTGTCGAAAGTTAGATTAAAGGTTACAAACATCTAGAGGATAACTATTGCACACATACACTTAAGGGGAATAAATACATGCAATTTTATTTCCCTTATTAGAGTATTAGATATGCAGGTAGTACTCAACCATTCATTATAGATTGATTTGGGTCAAGTCAACTCATAATTTTTCCTTATTTTTATAGGTTAAACTAGTTTTGAAAGTGTAACTAGGGTTTTAATGTGAAGGAGACAAGGTTATGGATTCTATGAATAAAATGAATGAATGATAACACACAAAATGATGACTTATAATAAATATAAATTACTGGTGTTGAAACCTTAATGCACAATTGATAGGGATAAATTTGGAAAAAGTTATAAGCCTTCATTAACATAGACATCTAGATCTTGATGGACTCATCCAACAGATCCAAATACTTAGTTTCCTAATTTGAGTAGAATTAGGTTCACTCAGAGCCTTTTTTGACACTTACACACTATCTCAAACCCAAAAATACACAAAACAAGCTTAGGATATTATTCCCTTAGGTCATTTATAATTATAGTAAATTTTAATAGTTTAATATACTCTATTTTAGCTTTCAGATCTAATTTGATTTAAACATATCTTAAAAAAATTTAATATTCAAATTTTAATCTTGTTGGATCACATTAAATAAAAAATAAGGTAAAAGAGTGGGGTGTACATGAAAAATTCAACTTAATTACCATTTTGGTGGACACTAGATTATCAATACTTCCACTATTGACCACAACATCAAAACACTTGATTTGTATTTTTCACTTTGTTTTGAAAAATTGGGTTCTCTAGCTTGCTTTTTATTTCTTATTTTCAACCTTAAAGGCCCTCCTCATCACTATAAAATTATTTCCTTGTATAATTTCCTTCACATGCTTCGATGATGCTACAGATTCTACATATGTTTGCATAAATAATGCAATACCTTCAATTCATCTTCACCCACCATCATAGTAATCATGAAGACACTTGAAAGCATGGTGAAAAACTTCTTGACATATAAATCATGTTACATTGAATGAAATTTATCTTCTTCTTACATAACTACTTCTTCTTATTTTTTAAGTGGCACAATCTCTTTCTAGTTGATTTAAAACTTGAGAACTACTAGATCCTTCCTCATTCCATTGGTAGTTGTTCTCATGTGATGAATAAATTTGAATGCTAATATTCCTCCCTCTTCTTATGGTTTTAGTTAATTTTCTTATAGACAACTTTTCCTCTACCCATACAATATATTAGTATGCTTCTTTCACCTTACATAACCTCGCTATGTTGACTTCATCTTGAATATTTACCTATAATCTATTTATGTATCTTGTACCTTTTACTAGTCCCTCTCATTTTGACTATCCTAGATTTTGATTTTGTAGAAATCCTCTATGTAGTCATTCATTATTATCTCCTTTTGCCTAAATTTTTGTAGCTTCTTTAATAAGTACAATTGATAATATGCAAGCAAATATTTTACTTTTGATTTGGCAACCATTCTTTCCCAAAAGATATACTTTTTTTAACCCCCTTTATTCCTTTTGGTTTTTACCTCTTTTCACTATAGGAGTACATGACATTTTAGCTTTGTATTAACCATGTTCACCTTCCTTATGTTATCCACTACATAAAATTTGAGATGATCTTTTTATCACAGTGAGTGAATCAATCAATTACTTGAGATTCAAAGCTATTAAGAAGCTTGGATCTTCCATATTTGTCCCAATTTTAATATTTGAGCAAGATGTAATGATTCTAAATTCTCTTGCATCTAACATCCCATGTGGTTGTCCCAGATCTTATTCTCCCAACTCTTCATGTTCTATGTCAATGTCATTATCCCTTGGGATAAATTCCATTATTTTATCTTCTTCAATAACACCAATTAGTATTTCCTACATAACTCTCAACAATTATACAATCTGATTTAATCTAATTACAATTATAACATATAATGATCCCACTTTTCCTACCATTCTCCTTGGAGTCATCTCAACTATATTTCAAGTTGAACCTACTATGTCAATCTCTTATTTGTAATCCTATGTAGGTGTTATTCTCTATAAATTAGATTCATTAACTAGCTATGAAACCATATGATGCAAACAAAGACAATGGGTCAAATGAATGACATCATTGTCCTTGTAACCATTAACCTCACAGACTCAACCATAGGAGTCCACATAAACTAATATGATCCTAGAAAAAAATCAACAACTTTACTTAATTTTCATGAGAAAGTGCATAGATTTCAAATCACACACTCATTCACTCTTCTCTTTGGTTACAATACAAAAGGAAGAACCACACTCAACAATCCCTATATGGATCTACTTATTTTTGTTTACTTAACAAGCATGAACACTCTCCTAGGGAGTATCCCATCACTCTAACCTGACTCCTTTGAATATATCCTTGCATTTTCTACTTCATGAGCTAACGCTTTGAGTTCCCTTTGATATTATAAATGCTCAGAATGAACATTTTTGGGTTATTACTTAACTGTTGAAATTATCATGGGAGAAATCACTGATTAATGCACACAAATGTTTAATAATTGTTAGTTAATTTAGACCTCCATTAAGGGATAGTTTCATCATGAGATAAAGAACTATCAGTCTTACTGACTAACATTGTCCTTCCTTTGTTCTATGAGCATGTTAAAGTGTTGTGGACCACCATAGATCCATGTGAGTTATCTTCACACTGTAACATCAATGAGACATTGCTAATTAATTCTTGAGTCACACAAACACATTAGTACATATATATTTTTTGATGCAAGATTGATTGTGCACCTAAATGCTCCTACACCAATATCAATGCAAATATTTTGTTTATTTTTATTTAATGCCAATTTAATCTAAATTTCAACATGCATGACACTTCAATATCAATGCAAATATTTTATTTATTGTTAGTTTAGTCTAAATTTTGATGTCAAATTTGATAAGGATTTTTTAACCCAATAATTTCAATATACATTTTCATAATTTTCAGCCTCCAAAACCTTCAATTTCGATGTTTAGACATTAGAATTTTGGTTAAATATTATAGTGTATGTTACCACAAACTCTAAGCCTATCAATTAATATGAGAATTATTTTTAGAATGATTGAAAACTTTAAAATCATAAAAATAATTACAATATAAATCACAAATATCAATTTAAGGTAGTAAGATATATTTAAAAATTGTTGAATGGATTTTTTTTCTTCCTTTTTTTTCAAAATATCATGAAACTGCAAGAAAGAAAGACAAGTAGTAAACATGATGTATTGAACAACATGTTAAATAATCTCTTAGAATTTTCTAAACATTGTCGTATAATAGGTGTTGAAGAAGTTAGTTTTTTTTTATTAAAAGTAAAGTGGGATTTTTTGAAAGGGACCGGACCCTTTTACAACCATAAAGTAACATGGCCAATAAAGTTTGGAAAAGAAAATCAAACTTACTAAACAAGAATAAACTTGGGAAAAAGAATTTAACAACACAACAACATAAACCCATCAATTAAGCAATAAAAAATTAAAACTGAGCAACATAACAAAGTCACTCCCAACTAACAACCAATAAAACAAACAATGAATTGAAACTATAAATTAATCAAAAAGACGTCCTCCAAATCAACAAAATATTTGATGAAAACCTAATTAGTTAATTATCAAAACTATATATTTAGAACTCTTCTTGATGTGTATAAACTTAGAATTTTTATTAGAATTTTGACTTTCATATTATTATTAATATTATGTATAATTAGTTAATTAGTAAGTGATTAAATATGTGAAATTTAAATTGGTGAGTTTTAGTTTATTTTAATAAATTGTTTAAAAAAAATTAAAAAAATAATGTTTTGATCTTATTGTTAAAAAAAATCATAAAAACCATAAACCTTAATCTTAAAAATCCCTTATAAATATTAATTTCTATATATTATTTTAAGTAAGTTCTTTTTCCATTCAAAAATTATCTTCCATTTTATATTCTCAAAACTTGAAAAATTATATATTTTATCATATATTTCTCTTACAAAAATTTATTTAAAATATATTTTTCTTACAATTTTATTAACATTTTCATGTTTATTAAACTTCTTCAATTTTACTCTCCTTAAAGATTGAAAGTGCTCTTTTTTTTAAAAAAAAAACAAAATAAAAAACAAAACACTCACTCTTTGCATTAACATCATAGAAGACTATCTGACATTGACGTCTAATCTCAAACATGGATGAAAAATCCTTGCAAACCTGTAGATGTGATGGATATGACATTGGACTAAGGACTCCTCCTGAGACCTGACTTTCTCAGACAATACTTACATACATAAACTATGTTACAGACAACATAGAGTCTAGGAAGAGTAGGACTCCATTATTGCACTCAGTTTTTCTGAGTTAGATAACTTCCTGAGGTGACAAATATCAGATCCACTGAATCTGCAAACCATGATATAAAAAAGCAAAAAAAATCTGCCAGAGGCCATAAACAAACAAAAGATCTGCCAAAGACCATAAAGAAACAAAACGTATAGATGAAAAGATTCCCTGAAACCCATGGATTGAGATTGAAATGACTGGTAGAGTTTAAGTACAGATATAGGAAATATATCCAGATTGGGACACTTTAATCTATGAATGGACGTCTTTGTTCAGGAATTGCTTTTGGGAAATTGTATATTCTGATCTTTATCCTTCTTGGGGGTTAGTTTTGATTAGTGTCTGCTGATGCCATTTTATTAATAGAGATTATTTTATTATCTTGGAGACATTACAAATAGGGATTTTGAAGGTCATTTTAAAAATCTCTAAATTCTTAATTGCTTGTTGGCGTAGCGTTGTTTGATATTTATTATGTTTTAGAAATTATATAAGTAATGGTATTTTGTTAGAGTTTTAGTTGTTTTTTCGATATATAAAAGGTATTATATTAAATTATAAATTTATAATGTTAAGTAATTATGAACATTTATATTATGGATTCTGATTTTAATTGTTTGATTTTTCGTGTTAGATATCTAAAGATTTGTACTTTGGTGGATGGACATACATATCCTCCCATCCTCACTAGTCATATTATAATTCTTTCAATAAAACTTTAGTTTTTAATTCAAAGATTTGTTTTTCATTTTTTTTTTTTTTTTTTTTTTTAATATTATATAAAATTCGAACATTATATTTTTAAAAATTAATGTGTAAAAAAAGTTCCGTTTAATTTTTATTTTATCAATTAAAATAAAACTTAATAAATATTATGGTAATTATAATATATCATAATTATTAATCAGAATATTTTTGGAGATAATTATGTTTTTGTTTTTGAACTATAAAATCAATCAAAATATTTTTGGAAATAATTGTGTTTCCATTTTTATGGATTGTGGAAGTATTAAATATTTAATCATAATTATTATTAATTTAAATGTAATCACTTTATATTATTGAAAATTATATAATATAAGTATTGAAATATGGCTAGTCTTATCACTAAATGTGTTATATTGGCATTTATTTAATAAGTGATAATTCTTTCAATAGATCGTGTGATTAAATTGTCTGATATAAATAATATTTATTAGTAACCAATAAATGAATTATAGGTTAAGAATCTTTATTTATCATTGAATATAATCTAGTGTTATATTGACATTATGTTATTATATAAAATTAATATTTAAATATATTGATATTTTAGAGAATTTATTTAATAAAATTTGTAATATTTTTGTTATTGAGATTTTTATAATATGACTTAATAACTATATTCATTAACATATAGTTGTTGAAATTTAAATAAATGAATTATTTTTATTATATTATAGAGAATCCAACCATTCAATTTAATGATTTTATTTTGAAAAAAAAAAAAAAAAATTAATTATTTATATTAAAGTTATGGATATTCAAATTCTGATCGCTAATAAAAATAGTAAAGTAATTAAATTAATTATTAATAAAATTTATTATATGAGAAATATTTAGGATAATTTCTTTGATAATGAATTGTCCAATTTTAACTTCATTTTTATAGCCAAAAAATGAATAAAATTTTAAGTTAAATTATTATAGAAGACGCATTAAATTAAATTGATAATTAATAAAAAATATTAGTTGAAAAATATATTAAATAGTTTATTTGATGATAAGTTATCCAATTTTAACTTTCTTTTTATAATCATAAAATAAAGAATATTTAAAGATAAATTATTATAGGAAACACATATTAATATTGCATTTAATTTATAAAAAAACAATCAAATAACATATATGGAATAATCAAAAACATATACGGAATATTTCAAATTTAATATATAAAATATTTTAAAAAAAGTATAGTACTCTAAAACATGAAAGGGAATAATAATAATATTGTTATTATTAGTATTAGTCCCTGTCATGTATAGAACTAATAATAATATCAATAACAACAATTTTAATTAATATTGTTATTTAAAATTTTGATATAGATTAACAAAATTAATATATTTTTAAATTTAATTTTAATATTAAAATATATTTATTATCAAATTTAAATAATATAAATATATTGATTATCAAATTTGAATATTTTGTAAATAATTGTTGGTTCAATTGGTGAAGTTGTTTGGTTCACAAAAAATTCACTAGAAATTAATTTTTGTTGTTAGCAAAACTTAACACTTAAAAAAAAGATGAAAATGAAATCACCACATAAAACAATATTTCATCAAAAAAAAAAAAAAAAATTATAATATTTAAAAAATTAATAATATAATTAATTAAATTTTAACTTTAAATGTTATCGTTATTATTTTTTTAAATTAACAATTAAATTAATTATAAATCAAATTTAATATTAATATTATACTTTACGCTGGGAATATGCAGGGGACTTGATTGCCCTTCTTTAAAAAAAAGGGTGGCCTACATTAAAATAGGTGGAGACTATGTACGTATGTTTATTTCATACGTGGGGAATACAGTGGTGCAACTTTCTTTAAATAATGTGACATGTGAAATGCACCTCAAAAATAGATGTTACTTTCCACTTCAAAAGCAACATCAAATGCACTTAAAATTAGGCTTTATTTACCCTTTCAAATTAGGTGCTAGTTTGAAAGGTAGTGTCAATCATCCCTACCAAGTCTTGCACATAATGGGAGATCTTTGATATGATAATTTTATAGAAAATAAAAAAAGCTATGAAATTAGGTATTATTGTTCAGTTGAATAAAATTCAATGTTTTGAGTAGATGGGTATGGCATAACATCACATGGAATGTGTATGGAGACAACCACCAACATTCATCTATATTCTTATGGTCATATAAGATAAGAAAAAATATTACATGGTGTTTTGAGGAGCAAGCTAGTGATTATTAAAATGGAAAGTTTTATTGAAATTTTGAAGAATTTAAGAAAGGAAGATGTTCAGAGATAGAATTGTTAAGGTTGGAGGTGGAAAATTTGGTATGCAATGGTTCTCAATAATTAATAAGAGATTTTTTTTCAAAGTGTGAGAGAAGATAGGTCCAAATTTACCACTGAGAATTTTGTTGACTTTCTAACTCTTGTAGTGTTTCCTATCTTTAGACTTTTAGTTGTTGTTTTTATTGAAGTGTAGTTAGTTTTAGTTCGTTATAGTTGCTTAATGTCGTTTGTGTTTTGATGATTGTTAGAAATGAGCTCCTTATTTTACTTCAAATTTTATTCACTACTCCAATCAAAAACATTTACTTCATCCAATAATTTTTTTTATTAAAAATAATATTTAAAATTCATTCAAAATATTTAAATTTAAATTTTTGTTGTCACATAAAATATATAATAATTTGTAATATAAACATATAATACATAATTATTTATGTATGAAAGACTTATAATATATATAAATATTTTTTAAGTTTATAATTTTTTAGATTTATTATATCTACATCATAAAAAAATAAAATTTATTATTATTTTTAAGATAAATATAAAATATCTAATATATATTATCTCTACTTATTCAAGCTATAATATTTAATACAATCATTTAATTGATTGTGGATTTGTTTTCAAAAATTATTTTGAGTTGTCATTCAAAATATTCTATTATTATACAATATATTTTTAAATAGGATTTTTCCTAATAGCCAAACCTATTATGAATTGTCATTTAAAATCATTCAAAATATTTTAAAAATAATATTAAAAAAGGTATGTTAATACTCGTGAGTATATATAATAATGAACAACAATGGAATGATGTTTTGAATGATAAGCACATAAATTCTACTTCTTCACATGTAATTTGTATAGTTATTACATAATTATTTCTCCAATTTCATTTGTTCCATTTATAAATTTGCGTTTGAAATAAATTATTTATAACTTAATTTTAAATTTTTATTTTACGAGATGTGTGTTTTGTTCATTGTTTTTAAATAAAATTTATTCATGTTCTTTTTTTATACATATTAATAAATTTTGTGATTATGGTGTACCTTATATTTTATTTATTTTGATTATGATTTTGTTTACTTAATTAAATATTAATTTTAAATTTTTATTTTGTTATGTTAAGAATTATTAAATGTATTCTTTTTGTATATAATTATTTGGTAGTGTATTTAAATTATTTTACAATTGTTTTTATTAATTAAGTTAGGAAATCTATCAATTTTATATGAATTTAAATAGATAATTTGTACAATTTAAATAGTGTGCAATGTTTTTTATGAAAATATTGGTAGTGTGTGATGTTAATATACAAGCTAGAATGGTTGTGGAAACTTGTGTCGAGACTATCATTGACAGTTGCATATAAGATTAACATTATGTAGGAATGACGATAAAGCTATACAAAATATTTTACTTAGTTTCATTTCACTCTTAGAGATTGAAAAGTGGTGCATAGTAGATGAATCACAGTAAGGTGATGCAAGGAGCTATGCAATAAGTAGTGCAATGAAATTAATCTTATGCATTTTATACTATTGTCAATTATATTTTTCAGAATGAAGAAGTGTTAAAAATACCATGATGGCACTTTGACAAGGACCTATTGAGGAACATTACATGTTAATCATTTGGTTCAATATTTGGTGAATGCATATTCTATATAATTCACAACATGGTGATCAAATACTAATCACTACCTCTTATATATACCCTAACTATGTTATAGAAACACTCTAAAATGACCATAACATCAATATTAAGCTAAAGAGATGATCATATGAATTATTTGAAGGTCACGCTAGCCAAAATATGACCATGGATAATAATTCATGTTATAGGCTAAGGGAGTATCTTGTTTCCATTAAAATAAAAATTTTCCTCAACATTTGTAATCATTGGTTAATTTGATATGAATCCTTTGTCATCACAAGTCATATCCTCTCTCATTAGATTCTTGCTCTTAATTTCCCTCATTTGTATCTTAATGAGTCAACTTGAGAAAATGTATTTTGGGTCCAAGATGAATCTTATTTATTCATTAAGCTTCAATAGATATTTTTTGGATTGAAATATTCTTTCCAAAACCACAAACATCAACTACTACATGTACTTTTTTAGACACCCAAATTTGGTTCAAGCCCATCTTTAATATAATTTATTATAACTTTACACATATAGACTATTGATGATGAGTAAGGTATCTATTGGAGAATTTTACTTGGGTGTTCTATATTATACTTTGTTATTTCATCCATTTGCTAGTCATTTTTCCATTTTTTCATGGGGATCCCAAATTTTGGTCCTTTGTCTTTCTAGACAAGTATGTTATTTTTGGATAAGGCCAAGCTCACATGCCTATCCCCAAGTAGCAAACATATCTAAGCATAATTTATGGAGATTTATGTGGTTCAAAATTCATTTAAATTTTATTTTTTTTCAAGGGTATTTTCTTAGGTTAGATTTTGTATGTTAATAATTCCCTTAATTTGAAATCAAAACCTCCATAAATGTAAGGATAATCCAAGGCATTAGGGATGGATCTCCTCACTCTCAAAAACTATTCAAATATTTTCATGTTAAATCTATATATTTTTTTTGAAGATAGATTCAATATTTTCAAAGATTGAATTCATATTGGCATGTTTATGCCAAGGGTGAAATAATAGAAAAAACATCTAGACTTGTATTCTAAATTCAAACTTACACAAAAGTAGGAGAAATACATTCAATATTAAGACCCCTTTAGATTATAGGTAATGTTTTGAAACACTTAGTCATTTAATGGGGATTAACCAAGGTTAGTCCAACTCAATCCATTTCACTCAACACCTCACCCTATTTTATATCAATTTGGTTGTGTTTAGTAAATTAGGGGTTTGTATTATAGATACTCCATGTGGTATTTTAGATTTTAAAGTGAATTATTATACCTACTTAATACCAATGTAGGTGGTGAACTAATTAGGTTTTCATCATAGTCAACATAGATAAGTCCATGATAAATGGACATGAGTGACTTACCTCACTATTTACCTATAACAATCTTGTCTCAAAATATTATAAAATTATGCTTCTAATCTGTCACTATCAAATTTATAATTCTTTTCATATTCTTCTATAAGTAATTATTCATAGTTAACTTGGAAAAGTCAATAGTCAACATACACAAACAAACTGTGCTTCTATTTGGATAACATGGACCTATTAAAAAATAATTTTAGATCCTATTCCTGATCTTGAGCATGTATAGTTACATATTTCCTTAATTTCCAATTTTGGATATTTCAAAAAGTCAAAAATTTTATCAATTTGAGCTAAGTACATTTATTCTTAGTGTTTTACAAAAGATATTAGTTTTTTCATATTTATCAAATTTATAGAATCTGAATTGTTAGTTATTATGTATCTTTAGCATTCTCATATCTATCAAGTTTTACACCTGTTAGTTACAACACATTTATTATTTTATAAAGAAACATGCTAAAACAAATTTTATTGACTAAAGTAGTTCCTATTTATGGTGTATGTTGATATTTGAATTTATGGGTGTACCTTCACATAATATATGTAGGATGGTAGCGTGGAATAATAAAATTCCCTAAATAGTGAATTTTTAGAAGAATTTTATATTTTAGGTGGCCTCTCTATTGGCATATCCTCAACAACAACTGAATAATTTCCCACCCTTTCCTAAAAACCTAGTGGAATTTGTGCATGTGACTATTTTTCTTCCAATGAAAACAATTTTGTTTTATTCCCTACTAATCCCTTTTTTAGATCCATTTGAATCTAATAATATATTACCATATATTATGAATTTTCACACACCCATATCAACTCAAACCTATCTTCTTCATAATCAAAACACACGAATAATTCTTGGAAGTTCATCTCGATATTTCCCAAGGACATGACCCATTGGACTCACAATACACTATCAACTCCCTCAATGGGAATGGAAAACATAAGGATTTATAATAGGTAGTCCCCCATAGGAATTTTAAGACTATGGAATTAACAATACCCCCATCTGAAACCATGACCTAAAATTCTAGTGTTGGATAAATGAAATAGTTCAAACATGAAGACATCTTATCGTTTGATGAAATTATGAGTACTTCTTGAGTCAATCAATATGGTCACTTATTTTTTTAATAAGCCTAATACCTTAAGAGTTTGTGGAATTATAAAACCTAATAAAACATGGATATAAATAGTTATATGGAAATAATTGAAATTTGGCTAATCAAAAACCTATAAATTTTTTTATTCATCATAATCTTCTTAATTGATGCCCTCAATGTAGACGAATTTATTTTCAGCACATTAATGTCTCTAACTATAAATTTGTTGTCACATTTAAAACATACATTTTTTTAATTTATTATTTAATTTTTTGGGGCAAAAATCATGTTGTTGGAGGAAATTACATTATCGCCATGTTATTATCACCACTCTAGTGACTACATGTCTATTGGTAGTGTTGATGACGAAAAATTTGTGCTTGATCTTAATCAATCAACAATGGGAAGTTTCAAGCTGTGAGACAATGTGGCTTGAAACAACCTCTAGGTTTTAAAGAAGCTGGTCTCTTTTATTTTATATTGGGTTTTGGGAAAAGGGATAGGAGACTAAACAAAAATGCAAAATGCTAGAATTGAAACCTAACTATGGCGATGTGCCTGAGTGTAATCCTAATCCTAACCTGAGCACAATGAGACTATTATATGATTCAATTACATTTAAGAGCAAACAAGTGCATGATCAATGTAAAAGATTGGAATAACAGAAATAGAGGCTCACAACAGGGGAGTCTTTTGCTGAGATACAGGAATTGTCAACAAAGGCATAGTGTTCAATCTTCTTAATAGAATCTTCCAATCACATAAGAGGTGCAAAAATCACACAAAGTTATGTATAACTTCAGACTCCAGAAAATGAGACAAAAGCAAATAACATTTCCAATCACAACACTAGAAAATCTACAGCATAGACTACTTTGCAAATGACACAGATAACATCAACAAGGGCATAATGTTCAATCTTATTATTGAATCTTCCAGTCATACAAAATATGTAGAAACACACACAGTCATATAAACCTTTCAACTCAGGAAAATGAAAAAAAAAGCAAATGATATTATTGGTCAAAACTCAGAAGGTCTAAAACTATAGAATTCCCCCCCCTTTGAATGATTTTACAATTCTTCTTATATAGCTTCGGATGTCTCTTTGCATCACTTTCTTTCCCATGCGATTCCACTCCATCCTTCACTCGCAGGGGACAAAATAGATGGTGAATTCAATGCCTTGGATGCATCCTGGTCTTATCAAGAACTGCCCTGACTATGGCATGGTGACCCCTGTCTAGTACCTCTCTTTGCACCTAAAATTCCTCATTCCATCCCCTGTTTGTCTGCTCAACTATCTCTTCTGTCTCTGTTTATAGGGGACAAATAGACGGCATCTTCAATGCTTGCAATCCCCAAAAATCTACTCAGTGCACTATTTTATCTACCTGGAATAACTCTCACTGAGATTTCCCTCCATCTTTGCTGTAATAGGTAAATAGGCACTCTATTCTGTTGAAACGGGAGAGGACACTTAGTCAATTCATGAAAATTCTCCCTTTTGATCTAGAATGCACCGGAGGATGACACTTGGCTACTTTCGCTTTCTCGATACTCTACTCAGGAACACTCTGCCTTCGACACCTGTCACAATTCACTTCCTTGATACTTTGCAGTTTTAACAAAACAAAACTTATTGCGTTCCTTGCTTGGGCAAATTTTAGGAAGGGAGGGATGCACGTGGCAGGCTTCACTTGTTGGCACTCAGCGCTTCCTCGGTCCTTTACAATAACATCAAGGACCCACCACAATCTTCATTCAGCACTTAGGCTCAGAGATGGTTCTTTGAAAGTGGACACGTGGCGGCTTCCACTACTTCTGGGAAGATACGTGGCATCTTTCACTTCTCCTTCTAGGGGTATGTGGTGGCTTCCACTATATTTAGGGATGGAGTAAAGGGGGACCCAGAGAGTGAAACTTGGCAGCCTCCGCTGCACTTCAACACTTAGACAAAATGAAACAATTAAACCGAAGCATTAGACCCAAGCGTTGAACCAAAGTTTATCGGACACCGACACGTGGTGACTTCCACTTCTTCTTTAGAAAAGGTAGCTCAGGGCCTCCGCGACTGCCACCTAGCACTTTTCGCTCTTCTATGCTACTTGGTCCATTGAAAGTCTGTCAAAAGGTAGAATGAAACACAGGTGCCTCTATGAGACTCAGATGCTGACATGTGGTACATTCTACTTAGCTATTATTAGGTACATGGCACATTCTACGGCCTTCCCAAAAGTTATAAAAGGGTGTTTAGAGGATGCCAGCTGTCCATCTTCATCTCTCAAAAATTGACACATGGCAGCTTTTTCTTGAATTTGATACTTGGGCAAAAGAGACGAAGGAAACAAAAAGGGAAAAAGGGATCCGCTACCAGAGGGTGACACTTGGCAACTTCTGCTGCACTTCAACACTTAGTCAAAATGAACTGGCCCTCTGCTTCAAAATTATGCCATGACATCCAAGGTGTGCAGGAACCAAAATTGCAGTGCTCAAACTAAAAATAAATTAAATACAACGTAGAATAGGAAATTACTCTACAGTTATTGGCGACCTCCAAGACTTTTGAGCCTGATCAAAAAGAACCTGACTCCTGCTAGATCAAAATTTTAAAATAGTGGAAATTACAGCTTCAAAAGAGCTATCTAAAAGATAGACCACTCATGGTCAGATAATCCTTGCTCACTTTGCAACTCAACAAAAGCCAGATCCAAGTTGATGAGATCCTTGTGCGAAAAGGTTTGCAAGATTTAGACCATGGTTTTTAGTTTGGATTCTAGCCAAAAAATAGGAACCAGAATAGTTTCGATCTCTGGGGGTGAGGAATCATCCCGCAGGCTTTGGAAAATTGTCTGATCCCTTTGTTTGGCGAGCAGCAATGGTTCAAGTTGATCCACTATCAGCACTGTCCTTACATCTAAAAATGGGGAAGGGAGGCCTAGTTGCACTAGATCTTCAATGTGTCATCTCATCTCGCCGATGCCTTCTTTCATGACATCAAGACAGCTTCTACAACTGTTGGTCGCGGCATTGTGACTGAGTTCTTCATTGATCCATCTCATAGTGGCCATTCTGTTTGGGATTCCCATGGCTACCAATGTTATATCCATTGAGCTGTAGAGATTCTCCAGTAATGAATGAGAGTCTGTGACTCTCCTAGAGATTGTGGCTAGAGTGTTTTGTAATAGATTCTCTACCCTTTTGCATAGTTGCTACGCGTTGAGCAGGAAGGTGAAAAATGGCTTGAGCTAGATAATCTCTGAAGAGATTCTCACCCATGCTGGCTCATAGAGCTCCTTCACCAGCTGCACCACTTTAACACCTCTTGGTCTATTAGCTAGCTCAATTGCCAGTTGTGCTATCCTCTATTTCTTAGCTTGGAATTGGGCTTGAAAAGTTGTAGCTTTGTTCTATTCTTCCAATAGCCCTTGCTGTGATTGGGTAACCTACAGTTGGAGTCCTTCAACTCTTCTCTGCAATGTTGCATTTTCTCATCTTAGAGCTATTGTTGCATCCTTCACAAGTGCAAGCTCTATCTTCAATGAATCATTTTGGGCCTGAATTGCCCATTGAGTATGGAGGGAGATAGTATCTTGCAACTATTTTTGTAGACTAGCTATCTCGTTGTCTTTCCTATTTATTTGTTTGGCCAAACTATTATAGTTTGCCTTCTCCTAGGTCAAATCGGCCTCCATCTTCTACAGTTTTCTTGATTTCTTAAAATAATCTTTTGTGACTATAGAAGTGGATTCGGTCAGTAGATCGACTCTGTCTTGAGGCCTGAATAGGGACATGTCAATGGCCACTACGTTTATGGTCTAGTCTTTTGACTGCATTTGTTCGCTTGGCCTAGTAATGTTGGGTGAAAAATGGGTCACTATTAAGTCAAATTGTGACCTCAAATGTGGAACAACCAAAGCCTTATTCTCTTTAATCCTCTTCTTCTCTAATTAGGCTTCTCTTGCCTTCCTAGTGGCATCAGCCTGCGTCTAGAAGGTGGAAGGGGATGCAATATGTCCCCTTGTAAATCCTTGTGGCAGGCCGTATTGGAGAGCCATTGGTTGGATAGGGGTGAGTTGTAGGGGCATCTTTTTGGGAATGGAGGGGGGAAAATGGGGTAATGTGAGGGCCTGAGGTGCTGATGATGGGGTGGCTTGCGAGATGGGAATGGCAGTAGTGGTGAGAGGTGTCATCTGACTAGGTAGAGGCACCACACCGATAGGGTGAAGAATGGATTGAGAGGGAGGAGGGGGAGTAATACCTACCTGAGGAGAAGTTGTAGTGCTTTGCACTAGGTGCTGTGAAGGATCCTCTTCCTCCTCTGGATCTAATTGGAATTGCACCCTTCTTCTCTTTCTGGGTATCTCAGCCTCTGCCTGTGTTTGTCTCCCTTCTACCTATGTAGCTACCAGTGGTCCATGTGGAGAACCGGGGACTTCAATTACTCCCAATGATGTGGAGACTTGTGGTGGTGAAGATACCACACTTCTTTATTGTTCTGTGGCAGCTGCAGCTTGCTCTAAAGTCTATGGTTGTTGGCTTGGTCCCACTCCAGCTGCTTCCTACTTTTCCCCGAGTGTTGGTGTTTGGCTTGTGTCTGGGCTAGAAATAGGGGATGGATGCCATTCATCCCAAAGTTCTTCCCACATTTCATCTGAGTCTATGCCTCTGAAGGCATGGGTGGTCTGGGAGATTTTTTGCCTATATTTTTAATAGGCTTCAATTTTATTTACGTCCCAACCTTTGTTCCTCAGCATCCTTCTCAAGCCAGAGGTCATCCTAAACTTGGGATCATACTCCCCCTATTTATCATAGAAGGTCTCCCATGGCCTGTTTGGTGGGAGGGGCAGGTCTGTTAGTTCAATATAGAGACCAAGGGTGTCTTCCACAGGATTTTTCCTGGTTACCCAGAAGGGGCAGCTTTCATGCATGTAGGGTTTACAAATCTTGATGGATATGAAAGAAAGGGTGATAAAACCTAGAATCAATGCTTATATGAGGGTCAAAACCTAATGGAGGTGCAAGTAGGGGTTGTGGGACCCAATAATAGTGTAGGCAGGGGTGTCAAAACCCAATAAAGTTATGTGCAGGGGTCATAAGACCTAATGGAGATGCATGTAGGGGTTTGAAGTCTAATATAGTTGTTAGTATGAGGGTTAAAACATGATTAAGTTGTGTGTAACCTCCCAAATGTCCACCAAGGCTATGAATCCTACCAAATTATTGAATTTGTTATTTAGTTTTAAAAACTTGCCAAATTTGGAAAATGTCCAGATTTGCAAGTTTGGTGTAGCCTATGTAAAATATATCAAGAACCTATTTCAAAACTCAAAAAACCCCAAAAATACTATAAATATTTTCCTAATTTAAGACCCCTATAGTGAATATTTATGTGAAATGGTTGAAAATGCCTTGAAACATTTTAAAAATGGATGAAAAACACTGTCACATATCTAGGTTGAGTGAGTAGTCAATCTTAGGTTTTTGATGCCTTTTGTATCTAATGGTACTATCCATTTTGTGATATGAGACTTTAGATGTATAATTTACATGAAATCCCACCAAACCTATGCAAACCAAAAAAAAAAAACCATGAATGCATCCATGTAAAAGATCTTACCAAAGATTTGTAAATGGTAAGGTGACGGTCATATCAGAGCTCTTATACCATGTTATATTACTCCAAGATCTATGAAAATCATAGATTGTATGAAAACCCTAGAATTAGGTGAGATTAAAATACAAAGTAAAAAAGAGATTCATAAACTGATTATCAAATTCATTAACCAAAAAGTATAAAGGAGGTACATTATATAGTGAGAAATTAGGTCACCAAAAAGGTAAAAAATAAACTCAAAATTAAAAAACACATTAAGTGTGTGTTCCCCTAATGACCTTAACAACCCTAAACAAGCTAACTCATAATTGTGTAGGTAAAATCAGAAGCAGGAAAAAACCTACACTAACATAGCCTTGTATTGATATTGGTTGTTTTGGTATTTTTTATGAACTAGGTGCAATAGATTTTATTTAGTGATACCAGGAGGAAGATGTGTACCTAATTTTAAAATATGTAATATCATTTGATCTTTTTTTCATAAATATATAGTTCAAGGTGAGCTTGTCCTTGATCAGTTTTTAGCCACTCACTATTAGTTTCTTATTCATACTTGCTTTGTTTTGCATACTTATTACTATCATCATCATGTTCTTTATCAAAGGGGAATGGAATGTTTCCAAGGTTCATATCCAGATTGTGTTTAGCTTAGCTCCTAGTAAAATATGCCATATGTTGGATTTATTTTGACCTAACTTATTGGAGGACAACAATGAAGTCAAAGGATTGGTTTTAAATGTTTAGATTGTTTGATTCGATTTGGCTTTGGATGGATTTAGATGTTTTATTTAATTTGCATTTAGATGTTGACTTAGTTTGACTTAGTTGACATTTAATGTTTTGACTTGATTTGACTTAGGATGTTGACTTTGGATGCATTGACTTAAGATGTTTGACTTGATTTGACTTGGTTAGACTTCTTGACTTGGTTTGATTGATTTGAGTTTGGAATTTTTTATTTTGAGTTAGGACTTGATTTGATTTTAAGTTTGGACTCGATTTGATTTTTAAGTTTGGACAAACATATACTACTAGTTTAATACATGAGGAGAAATCAAAGCACATAGTACAAATTTAGATTAACCAAATAGGTGTGTAATTGACTATCCACCCACTGATAATACCCTAAAAATATGTGGTGGGTGATATTTAGGAGTATTGTGTTCCATGTAATGATATTTAATGTATACCCAAAAGGTCTTAAGCTAGGTTGAACAAGCTATGGTCATCCTACATATACCTTTTGGTATGGTGAGGTCCACATCCACAGAAGAGATAAATTAATGGGTATGCTAGAAAGGGTCAAATATAAATCTTGTTACACTCCATGTGTCATCATCACTAGAGTGTTTCTATAAAATCTAACCTCAAGGGGTGTTGTCTAGGGCCTAGGTATTAGAGGATGAACCCCCCTCACTTCATAACACCTGTAAAATGGATGATCACTTAGATAGTAACAATAAAAACTCCCTCAATTTTTATACACCATAAAAACATGGGTTTGGTCCAAACACTGGGTGATGAAATCCTAGTTATAAAACCCTAACAAAATGAAAAATAATAGAATTAATTGATATGATCCTTAGGACCACCTTTTGACATAATAGGAGATAATACATAGAATAATTATTGGATGGGGATAAATAGAAATTAATTTAGTCATTTTTTTATCCTCATGAACACTTAGTGCAAGAGGAGAGCATATGAAAACTCAATCAACATATACACACACAAAAAAAACAAGCATAAAGCAAGATAAAGTTGATTTAAGAACCAAATTTAAGTGTGTAAGTGTTTGTTTGTATTTATATCTTGGATGGGTGGAAACCTATATGAAGAAAGTCAATAGTTTTATTTTATTTTCTTTGGCAAACATAAAATCTTACAAAATTATTATAAAGGAAATTGTTTACAAACAAGGTGATCCTTCCAATACACAAGGTAATCCCACTAAAAATAGGGTATTTGTGGGATTACGAGTCCCATTGCGAATTCCAAAATGCATACCATGTAAATATTAGTGGTTATTAGAAATCCAAATCAAATTAAATTTTTACCTAATCAAAACAAGATACCTCAACTTGAGCATGAAAAAGGAATAAGAAGATAATACCTTCATTTAACAAAGTGATTGCTCAATTTTTTCATCATAAAGACGTGCTCCGATTTGAAGGATTGAGTTTCAAGACTATGTGGAAATCATGTGATTATTTGGACAATGTAACCCTTTGAAAATTGATAGTTGACTTGGTCAAATAGATGGTTGATATGAATCTTTAATGATTAATTTGACAACACTTGATTAGAGTTGAAAATATTGTTGAGAATAGAGGGATGAGCTCCAATTTATAGGATTTTTCAATGAATGACAACCATTGATCTAAACTCAAAATAAATGATGGAGAATGATTCCTTGCCCTCATTGAATGAGGGGAGTTGAGGAGTAAATATGTGATGTTAGGATGTGTAAGGAAATGGAGTAATGAAGAGTGGGCTTGATTACATTGGAATTTGATGGGTGGATGACTTGGATTTTATTTGTACTCTTATCCCTTGCATATATTTTTGGGAATATTGTCTTAGTCTTTATGGATTTCACTTTGGATCTGAATTGAAAATTTTATTGGGTGATGTCAACCATTTGAGGTGACAAAATTAAATTTTTATTTCTGATAAGTATGGAATTTTTACATTCCATGGATTTTTTTAATAGATTTAAATTAACCAACTTTGCATGATTTGTTAACTAACATTGATTTGATGTTTATAAGATTTTCTAGGTTCAATAGTAAATAATATTACCCAATTATTTGATCAGGGGTGATGTTCACAAAATGTTGAATTGATCCAAGATGTGGTCAAAAAAATTAGGATCATGATACAGTGCAAGAATTCTTTTAGGGATGTGATGACTAGTTTTAGGATGGAAATGGTAATTAATTCATTAATTCGAGATGATAGAATAAATTAGGGTTTAATCATGCAATGATACAAATTAGTGGTTTGTGACATTGGGGTGGTGAAAATGAGGTGTCTATAGTTGGCATGCAGTCATTCAATGAAAAGGTAAGTCAAGGTACATATATGGTACTTTCAATTATTCATTTATCAGTAGTTATTTTAGTGTTTCTTTTCAATTATGTTCTTTTGTGTTGAAATGTATCTATCCTAAAGCATCATCCTATGTTACACTAATGTGACACGTGATGAGCATTGGGTGGGGCATATGTATACACTTTTTATTTTTCACTTTATCAATTTACTGACACTTTCTCCTATAGAAGCTCGTCATGCATCAATCTCCTTGAGTGCATGGATTAAAGTGTACACTGGGAATGTAGTGGTATCAACTCATGGTAATTATAGTACTCTTCTTGCTCTTGCATTTTTCATCATAATTAGTATTTGGAGGAGTTAGAGGTTTAGAGTCTTATCTCAGAGAACTAGTCTTGTAGTGTCTTTTAAGCTTAATAGGAAAAGCTGAACTGCAAAGGTACACCTAGTCTTTGGATTTGCCAACTAAGGATACTTAGGTATTCATCTTGCCATTTGAATTCTTAAACCTAAAAAATGTCTTGTAAAATTGCCACTTGAGCTAAAGGGTGAGATTGACATGTTGATGGGTCCACCCAAAGGTAAGTATATTTATCCCTAATCTCTTTCATTTATTTACTTAATAGATTAAATTTGTTTGTTTATTCTTATAGTGAATTCACTTTAGGTTTCCTAGGCTTTCCACTTATCACTTTAGGTTTCATATATTGTCTATTACTTGACCATTGCACCAATCACTTTATAATTATTTTAGTGATTTTAGCCATCTTAGATTAGGTTACCCTTGTTTGTCATTTTCTCGCATGCGATATCATTTTTATATCCTTGATACACATTTTTGTCACAAATTCTTTTGTCATCCTCACAATCACTTATCCCTCATTGAGGCCTAGTGAGAGTTATACCCCATGCCATAGCATTAGCCTTTGGAACCCTTTCCTCTTGAAATTTGAGTGTAGATTACCCTCTAATATGTCTACAATTCTTTTAGGTCCTTATCTGATAGTCGAAGTGTATGTATACTCTATTATTATAAGTTTATTCAAGTCCTAATCTATTGAGAGAAAGAGGATGGTTATAGCTCATCATAGCCCATGCATATAGAATATGCATTCACCAAATATTGAACCAAATGATTAACATGTAATGCTCCTCAATAGGTCCTTGTCAAAGTACCATCAAGGCATTTTTAACACTTCTTCATTCTGAAAAATATAATTGACAATAGTATAAAATGCATAAGATAAATTTCATTGCACTACTTATTGCATAGCTCCTTGCATCACCTTACTGTGATTCATCCACTATGCGCCACTTTTCAATCTCTAAGAGTGAAATGAAACTAAGTAGAATATTTTTCATAGCTTTATCATCATTCCTAGCTTGCATATTAACATCACACACTACCAATACTTTCGTAAAACACATTCCAAACTATTTAAATTGTACAAATTATCCATTTAAATTCATACAAAATTGATAGATTTCCTAACTTAATTAATAAAAACAATTGTAAAATAATTTAAATGCACTACCAAATAATTATACACAAAAATAATATATTTAGTAATTCTTAACATAACAAAATAAAAATCTAAAATTAATATTTACTTAAAGTAAACAAAATTATAATCAAAATAAATAAATAAAATATAAGGTACACCATAATCACAAAATTTATTAATAGGTACAAAAGAACATGAATAAATTTTATTTAAAAACAATGTACAAAACACACATCTCGTAAAATAAAAATTTAAAATTAATTTATAAATAATTTATTTCAAACGCAAATTTATAAATGGAACAAATGAAATTGGAGCAATAATTGTGTAATAACTATACAAATTACATGTGAAGAAGTAGAATTTATGTGCTTATCATTCAAAACATCATTCCATTGTTGTTCATTATTATATATACTCACGAGTATTAACATACCTTTTTTAATATTATTTTTAAAATATTTTGAATGATTTTAAATGACAATTCATAATAGGTTTGGATATTAGGAAAAATCCTATTTAAAAATATATTGTATAATAATAGAATATTTTGAATGACAACTCAAAATAATTTTTGAATATTTTAAGTATTTATTTTTAAAAATATGTTCTATAATTATATAGATAATTTTTGAAAACAAATCCACAATCAATTAAATGATTGTATGAAATATTATAGCTTGAATAAGTAGAGATAATATATATTAGATATTTTATATTTATCTTAAAAATAATAATAAATTTTATTTTTTTATGATGTAGATATAATAAATCTAAAAAATTATAAACTTAAAAAATATTTATATATATTATAAGTCTTTCATACATAAATAATTATGTATTATATATTTATATTACAAATTATTATATATTTTATGTGACAACAAAAATTTAAATTTAAATATTTTGAATGAATTTTAAATATTATTTTTAATTTAAAAAATTATTGGATGAAGTAAATGTTTTTGATTGGAGTAGTGAATAAGATTTGAAGTAAAATAAGGAGCTCATTTTAACAATCATCAAAACACAAACGACATTAAGCAATTATAACGAACTAAAACTAACTACACTTCAATAAAAACAACAACTAAAAGTCTAAAGATAGGAAACACTACAAGAATTAGAAAGTCAACAAAATTCTCAGTTGTAAATTTGGACCTATCTTCTCTCACACTTTGAAAAAAAATCTTTTATTAATTATTGAGAACCATTGCATACCAAATTTTCCACCTCCAACCTTAACAATTCTATCTCTCAACATCTTCCTTTCTTAAATTCTTCAAAATTTCAATAAAACTTTCCATTTTAATAATATTTTTTCTTATCTTATATAACCATAAGAATATAGATGAATGTTAGTGGTTGTCTCCATACACATTCCATGTGATGTTATGCCATACCCATCTACTCAAAACATTGAATTTTATTCAACTGAACAATAATACCTAATTTCATAGCTTTTTTAATTTTCTATAAAATTATCATATCAAAGATCTCCCATTATGTGATATCCATCACATCTACAGGTTTGCAAGGATTTTTCATCCATGTTTGAGATTAGACATCAATGTCAGATAGTCTTCTATGATGTTAATGCAAAGAGTGAGTGTTTTGTTTTTTATTGTCTTCTTTTTTTAAAAAAAGAGCACTTTCAATCTTTAAAGGAGCAAAATTGAAGAAGTTTAATAAACATGACAATATTAATAAAATTGTAAGAAAAATATATTTTAAATAAATTTTTGTAAGAGAAATATATGATAAAATATATAATTTTTCAAGTTTTGAGAATATAAAATGGAAGATAATTTTTGAATGGAAAAAGAACTTACTTAAAATAATATATAGAAATTAATATTGGTTTTCATACAATCTATGATTTTCATAGATCTTGGAGTAATATAACATGGTATAAGAGCTCTGATATGACCGTCACCTTACCATTTACAAATCTTTGGTAAGATCTTTTACATGGATGCATTCATGGTAATTTTTTTTATTTTTTTGGTTTGCATAGGTTTGGTGGGATTTCATGTAAATTATACATCTAAAGTCTCCTATCACAAAATGGATAGTACCATCAGATACAAAAGGCATCAAAAACTTAAGATTGACTACTCACTCAACCTAGATCTGTGACAATGTTTTTCATCCATTTTTGAAATGTTTCAGGGAATTTTCAACCATTTCACATAAATTTGTACTATAGGGGTATCAAATTAGGAAAATATTTATAGTATTTTTATGTTTTTTGAGTTTTCAAATATGTTCTTGATAGATTTTACATAGGTTACACCAAACTTGCAGATTTGGTCATTTTCCAAATTTGGTAAGTTTTCTGAACTAAATAAAAAATTCAATAGTTTGGTAGGATTCTTAGCCTTGGTGTAAATTTGAGAGGTTACACACAACTTAATCATGTTTTAACCATCCTAATAACAACTTTTTTAGACTTCAAACCCTTACATGCATCTCCATCGGGTCTTACAACCCCTGTATATAACTTTGTTGGGTTTCGACACCCCTACCTACACTATTGTTGGGTCCCACAACCCCTACTTTCAACTTCATTGGGTTCTAACCCTCATATAAGCATTGCTTCTAGGTTATATCACCCTTTCTTATATATCCATCAGGATTTGTAAGCCCTACATGCACTTTGAATAGGGTTCATTGACCTTGTCAATAGTCCTATCCGACTCTGCCACTTGTAAAATCACAACTAGATCTCCCCCAACCTTATTTTACATCCTATGATGTATGTGTAATAATGAAGTGTGACAATATTCATTTCAATAATAGGTGTATTGTTAGGATGATGTTATTCCCACATCAATCACATCAATCAAAAGTGAGAGGGGGAGGACCCAAAATAAGTCTTAGCCCCTTGGTCATAAAGTATGGCCACATGAGGGAAGCACCCAACTTATCCCTTAACCCTTGGTCATATGGAAGTTAAGCCCATGGTCATTTCCAAACCAAAAATTCTTAATTTTTACTCCATGGATGTATAAGTTTTTTTGGGAAATTGGTTCCCAAAAAATTTAAAGCTTTTATTCCAGAGGACCTCAAGGTTTTTTGAGAAAGTTGATCAAAAATATTTTTTGATTGGTAACTTGGATTTGAGTGCCATATTTTTCAAAAATTTCTTATATTTTTGTGCTCTACACATTGGTTACATTTTTTTTGGATCCTTTAAAACCAACTATTATACACTATTGGACACATTATTGACTGAGTTTGATGTCTCTCCAATTCATTGTATTTACACACTTACTACTCATGACACATTATCAACTATGTCTAACATCTCTATGAGCATGTTTGTATTTAAAAATTTAAGGGGGTGTCACTACTAATATTTTTGAGGGGGTATTGTATGGTGTTATGTATTCTTCATTGTTTCTTCTTCACATTCTCATTTTTTAAATTGTATTGATTCATGTACTTACTATTCATTTAGATGCATTGTTAGTTGTATTTGACATCCTCTTCGTGAGAGAGCATTGTTATTATAACTAAGGGGACATTATAGTTGTTTTGTGTAGTCTTACACTTCTTTGGTGTCTTATTTTAGTCATGTTGACTTCACTTGAGAGAAACTAATAGGATAAAGTTGATTCTACACCGATGGTTCTTGTTGGAAAAATAAATTATATTTCTTGGTGTGCTTACATAGAACACTTATTCACAAGAAATAATTATGCTCCATTCTTGTATGGATATATTCCTACCCTTTTTGACTTAGGTCAATTTAATAAGTTGGCTAACAATTGTGATCAGGTTTTTGGTACCTTACTACTACATTTTTTATGGATATTCATTTCCATGTGGAACATATAGCATGCCCTTACACTATTTAGAGAATTATACAATATCTTTTCAAAGATCTTTTCAATATTTATATCACTTCTCCTCTTCCTAAATTCTCTTTAGAGACTATTGTACTCTATCTTCCTACTTGTATTTTTTGTGACAACACATCCATGGTGGATTATGCTCTCCTTCTCTTGATCCACCACTACAGGATGAGATTCTTCCCAACCTTATTTATCCTATTATAGATTATTATTTTGTTCTTGTGCATGATTTTTCTCACCCATAGCCTTCACATATTATTACTTCAGAGGAATCTACTATTTATAGTGAGATTACACCTTGTGAGAGCATTGATGACTCTTCTTTTCCTATGGATATTTAGTCTATGGATCTATGTAATTTATCTTTAGTATCTTCTTCAGATTTGATGGTTATTGAGTTGTGTTCTCCACTTCCCATGGACATTTTATTTATGAATGTTTCATGTCATTTTTATTTATCAGATTCACCTATACTTGATGACAATTTTTAGAATGATGATTCTTCTTCTGGCATAGATGACTACAATATTATGTGGACACACCCCCACCATCTCCTTATCACCTTTTAGATATTGAGGAGTTATTTCTTGATTCATCTACCTCTAGTCCACTTCAAACATTATAGGGTTCAATTATATTGAGTTAGGACTCATCATACATCAGACAACCTTCTACATAATCATATGGCATTCTATAGTCCTTCATAGTATCTTATTTTGTTGCACCCTCATTACATGGAGTAATTCTCCCTCTTACTATGCATGAGGAGCACAATTCCTTGTATGTAGAATACACCTTTATTAGAGATCCATTAGGCACTTTTTAAACTCATTAATTATTTGAGGGTGATCCCCTCTTCATTGCATCTACTTTTGACAAGTTTATTTCAGTGGCATTACATTCACTTATTATGCACAATCTTTCTAGACTTATGCCACACTTCTATTTTAGATCCTACTCAGAGTTATTTATAATACTAACTTTATCATCCACCATGGAATGGGCAGACTTCTATTACACCATTCATGTTCTTTGTTTATTAAAGGGAAGAATCATTATTCGATGCAAATGGAGATTATTCAGTCTTTAGGTAGAGGATCTCATCAGTGACATTCATTATTATATGAACTCTACTCTAGGTAGATTCATCATCTTCTATGGAGACTTATTATATCTCCTTGCTAGGTGTTCTTACTTATGGATGCATTCTTGGTTGTGCCCAACATCCTTAGAGCATTCACTATCTCTTGATTTTCTCTCTTTTAGGGGAGGAGTTTTGTCTTACAAGTTTTCTCTTTTTCTCCACTTTATGGGAATTGCATTATACTTGGGTATTTCATTAGGCCTTATTTTTGGGACCTATTTTTTCTACCCACTTAAGCTATGCTTCAGGGGAGTTAGTGTAGGCTTTTTCCACTTCTAGTTTTACCTACATAGTTATTAGTCATATTGCTTAGGGTTGTTAAGGTTATCAAGGGAACACACAATGTGTTTTCTAATTATGAGTTGAGTTATTACCTTTTTAGTGAACTAATTTATCACTATATAATGTACTTCCTTTGTACTTTTGGTTAATGAATTAGATAATTAATCGATGAAGCTTTCTTTCACTCTGTATTTTAATCTCACCTAATTATAGGGTTTTCGTATAAATTGTGATGTTTAGATATCTTGGTGTAATCCACTAGGCTACCTCTAGTTGGAAATTTGATCTCAAACAAACATATGAGGAAGTCAACTATTCCAATATCACTAAAAAATGAAAATTAGTTCCAATGGAAAAACCATCTCAAGATCAAACTCATGTAATGATTGAAAAAATCCAACAAGTTAGACAAGTATTTTCTAACTTAGTTTCCACTCTTAATGCTCCCCCATCAAATAATCAACAATAATCCAACCAAAAAAAACAAGTAAAAAATAATACCAATGTTGGAAAGCCATCATCCATGAACCCAAATTATGGCAATATAGATGCCACTAACTAGGTCTTCATACCTCCCACATCATGTACCCATCAACACTCATACACAAATCAACCAACACTTCAAAGCACTCCATCTGGTCAAAAGTAATAAGAAATTAAAGACTCTTGTCAAAGACTTCATGTAGGGATCCAAGGTAAGAAATACAAGATTGAAGAGTTTTGATTATACCCATTTCAAAAAAGCATTTTAATAGTCCCCTTTATAGCTTATTTTGAGCCCCCAAAAGCTGATAAATTTAAAGGGAAGGGTGACCCAAGAGAGAATACCAAATAATTATTTATGGCATGCCAAAAATTTGCTTACAATGACATTTTTTTGCCCAAACTATTCCATCCAAGCTTAGGTAACTAATCCCTTTAATGGTTTCTACATTTACCTAAAGGATTAGTTACCACTTTTGTTGACTTAACATAATAAGTCATGCTACACTTTTCTTATGATGTGGACCATGAGATAACCATGATGGATCTATGTAATGCAATAAAAAAGAAATGGGGAAAGTTTTTCATCCTTCTTG